>OZ024824.1:1662638-1670138 GCA_964016985.1 Anodontia alba
GAAGAAATTGCTCCTTAGGAGCAATTTCTCCTCTTTTCCACATTATTTTGTTACCTGTTGTCATAGTTTCAGAGACCAGATTTTCACTTCGAGATAAGCAGGGACCAGATTTTCACTTCGAGATAAGCGGTAATTCGAAATAAGCGAGTTCGAGATAACGAGATTCGAGTGTATATCCGTTTAATGGAACAGTAGTAATTTACACTAGCATGTTATGAGATGAATACACTGGTTCCATGCTCTAAACAAATGGTTTGTGTAGTATATCATGTCTATTTCAACCACGTACATATATTTTATATACATCATGGACTGATACTTGTCTTAATCATATAAATTCTTGTTTAATGACACGTCACTCCTTGTGGGTCATTTTGTGTCGTCTCCCAGAGAAGGGAGAAAAAAGGATAGAAGCGCTGTAGGAGATGAAAGAGAGAAATAGAAGAGGATGAAGGAAAACGTGAAAGGCAATAACTTAAAAAATACTTTCATGCCCTCTTCCAACCTCTGCAAGAACAGCAGTCATTTGTATGACCACCAAACGTCAGCAAATTGTAAGAGCTGAGTCGTGTTCGGAACAAGTACGAAATGGCTTGGGTGCGAACCGATCATGTATAAAGTTGACGGAATGCTACCTGTACACGTATATACACTGGAGACAGCTTTTGGGGTAGCACACCTGACACGTAAAAAGGGAAGAGCTAGACCAACCAATGCACCCATGCAGACTGATCAGGATCTTCAATAACCCATAAACTGGCAATCACAACTGCAGCAGATATTTTGAAAGGTTTCATTTTTAAAGAAAATATGGCTTGACATTTCATGCAAATGGTCTGCTACTTACAATTTATATGAAATGTCAAGCCTTATGTTCTCTGAATTTACTGTTCAAAAATCGAACGCCGTCTGTAACAGTTTTGCGTGGCACTTTGAAGGTTAGCAGCCCCACCCCACTCCCCTAACCCTTCGATACAGACAAATTGAAAGCTGTATACCGTGTTGAAACTCGCCCTATTTCGGATTCGCGGGTTGGTCTGGAACTTCGCTTTTTACTGACTTGAAGAAAACTATGTGCTTCTTTTCCCCACAGCAGGCCTCATATTGTAAGCCTTTTACCTATCCTGATTCGAAATTTGCAGACAATGTTTTGAAACATGTTTTTATTTTCCAAGAAAATACTGTTGACATATCATAAGATTTCTTCTAATTAAGTTTATATTCATGCTTACCGTATTTGGTCTGATTACCGCACTGTGCGCTTAAGTTTTTCAAAATTACTAGAAAAATTTGTAATAAAATAGCTTGCTAATACGGGTACACTTAAAAAAAAAAGATCAGCGGAGAACTTCATGGGGGGCGTATTTACTGATACTTACGCAATATTTTTTTTCTGATTTTCTTCATAAAAAAACATATGTTGTTGGTACTCATTTGAATTGTCTCGACTCGTCGATACAATTCAAATGAGTACCAACAACATATGTTTTTTTATAAACAAGTAGATAAAAGTGCACTGGCTGCAATCTAAAGACTACTAAATTGCTTGACGGCGCTCTTATAGGAGCATGTGCGGTAATTAGGTTGAATACGGTATGTCCATTGTTCTAGATAAGACTATTTTTTTTCTTTTTTTTTTTTTTTATCATGAAAAACAGTTTTTTCTACTTATTAGTAGCGCCTCCCGTAATATTTGTTTTCATGAAGAAATAAGACTAACCGGTCGGGACAGCCTTGTTGTCAAGAGCTATATTAGCCATGACATTCACACCGTATTGTATGAAGAAAATGAGAAAATGTTGTTTATTAAGGGGGAATTGATACATGTTCATGGGAGGCAACTCTGTCAAATTGTTATTATCTCCCTTCTGAAAAGGAGTCTATTCTAAAAAGAGGAATTTGGGAACAAATTATTTCGTTTTAGAGTAGACTCATTTTCAGGGGCGGGGGGGGGGGGGGGGTGTGCGTGGGGGTGGAGGAAAGCATATCAGAATTCATGTAAGTTATATTGTTACGACCGAGCACTCCTACCTTCGATTATCTGCCTTGGCAGATTACGCATAGCTTCTGAGTATATATTCAATCTCTGACAACTGCGTCAGGGAGTCGACTCTTTGGCTCAGTGGTTAGAGCATTGGATTTCTAACCGGGAGGACCGGGTTCGATTCCCAGGAAAGACGGAATATTTTTTCAGTTATGCTTCCTTCCTTTGTTACGGCTTTCATGTCGTAAGATGGGGGCTCGTCCGGAATTGGACTTTATACGCCGAAAATGGCGTCACGTCATCATAAATGATGACTTCCTTGAAGAGAGGGAGTGTTACGACCGAGCACTCCTACCTTCGATTATCTGCCTTGGCAGATTACGCATAGCTTCCAAGTATACATTCAATCTCTGACAACTGCGTCAGGGAGTCGACTCTTTGGCTCAGTGGTTAGAGCATTGGATTTTTAACCGGGAGGACCGGGTTCGATTCCCACGGTAGGCGTGGAAATTTTTTCAGCTATGTTTCATTCCTTTGTTACGGCTTTCATGTTGTAAGAATATCCCTATAAAACAAATGGCGAAAGATCCGCCAAGTGTATTAAGTCACTTCAAGACATATTTATGCAGTTCAAAATATTTACAAAATATTTAAAAATCATGAATAATAAAAACTAAATGTACCACTGCGTATCCACCGTTTTCATAATTATTTCGGAGAAATAGGCGCTATACATTTCACAAACTTGTTAAACCTTGAAGACCGCATGATATATCAAACCCTATATTCTGAGGGAAATAAGAAACATATCACTCAAACTGCAGTCTGCAAATTTCGTGACATGCGTACAAAGGGTTTACTAAGAATATAATATTGAAAGGCACAAAATAAAGAAATATGCATTTGGGAAATCAGTGCAGCGCACGAATCAACAGAAGTCTATAAAATGATACATTTGTATGAAATCGACCAAAGCAGTCTTTCGATAACTTTCAAGTCAAGTAAATCTTGATTATGGAAAACGCTTGGATTCTTACTTCCCGCTATCTAGTATTTGAGACAGGTTAACCCATTTATGCCGAGTGGACTCTTCTACCTCAAAAGTAGGGTTGTCAGGTTATTTTAAATTATCCTGTTTTATAAAAAAAAAATCTATATTTAATGGAAACAGTGTAGACCCTGATCAGACGCCGCATTCTGCGGTGTCTGATCTGAGTCTACACTGTTTGCCAATGTCCCTTTCGTAGGATGGTAATTTACTAAATACAGTAAAAGAATTGAACATGCTGAACACACGTACGGACAGATAAAAGGACATGTTGGTTGATATCAAAACTGAGCTGCTTGAAGAATATACGGACATCGAAATATTATTACTTATGATGTAATTTTAGATATAATGTCTATTTACACAATGAACGTTTTTTCCGATTTAATCGGGATACATTCATTGTGTAAATAGACACCATATTTAAAAGTGATACACTTTTAAATATAATGTCTATTCACACAATGAACGATTTTGATTTCAACCAGGATACGTTCATTGTGTAAATAGACCCCATATTTTAAACAAACTGATAATATTGCATATATGATCAAACTGATTTAACAAGTCTTGGTTTCTGTCCTTCGTACATTTGTATAACCTTACATTACTTTGAGACTAACCCTATATAATTTTGACCCCCTTCAACTCCACTTTTATATAGTAAAACTGGGGTTTACAAGGGTATACATTATTTTTCTAAATACTGTTCAAAGACATAGATTGTGGGTACTCGTTAGAACCGCCTCGCCGAGGCGGTTCTAACGAATACCCACAATCTATGTTTTGAGCAGAAATATGAAAAATATCAGAATTTTCTATCCGAAAACTTTCATTTTTTGGTGGTAAAATTTCCAGTATATTTGAATAGGCATGTTTTCGTAATGACTAATCTCAATTATCCAGATTACACATGTATGTTAGCATGATGCATGTCCCGTGGAGCTGCCAAGTGCACAGTGGCCATACAGGTATCCTGATTAACATCAAACCATAACCAATTTAACCCTTAAAATACCAATCACAACTATAGCAGACAACATTCTGAAATATTATTTTACTTTTTCAAAGAATATAAGTTTTGACATTTCATGTGAATCATCTGTTTGGCGGACGTTTCACATGAAATATTAATTAATATTATTTTATTTCAAAAATGAATTTTGTTTGTTGCTTTAAAGGTTAACTGGTAAATTTGGTCTGCTTATAACACAGATGTAAATAGTAAAAAGGAAAACACTATGACTTCCGTTTTTACCCCAATAAATATTGTGAAACCTAAACACCTAGTCCAATGTATTACCTGTTGATGTGCCATAAACTGCTGGATGATGGCAAGAAATATACATGTAGACTCTGATCTGTATATACACTGCTCAAACTGTCCCAATAATTACGATAAATCCGGGAAACTAAAACTAGTGAAATATGTATAAACAAACCACAACGTGAGAAAACGTACATTCTGACATGTGCGCCCAACGAAGACTCAGATTAGCCTGCGCATACGAGCAGTCTAATCTGAATCTTCGTTCTCAACACGAAGAAACCTTGCATCCTGAAAATTCTGATCAGAATGCGCGAACGTGCAGGCTGACCTGAATCTTCGCTGTGGGGGAGTGTGGGTGGCGGGGGGGGGGGGGTGGGGCTTATGTCCGAAGGTACGTTTTCTGACGTTGGGGCTCACACATTGGTAAGCATGACTCTACCCAGCGGGCATATGATGTTTATATAACGTCCCATCAACGTCGATGCAACGTCATGACGTTGCATCGACGTTGATGTGACGTTGTATAAACGTCATATGCCCGCTGGTTATGGTTTACAGAACGTCGATGAAAAACAAGACGATATTTCTTAATTTTACAATGAATCTAAGAGTAATTTTACCTGTTTCCCAAATGCAAATTCCACATGATTTTCTACATTACGTCAGGTTAACAAGTAATAAATCCATGTATGACATTCCGACTATCTGATCAATCTGCTTTGTTGAGAACATTTGTTCGCTCAAAACAAAGACCTTCTCTCAACAAGAACAGGAGAGAGAGAGAGAGAGAGAGAGAGAGAGAGAGAGAGAGAGAGAGAGAGAGAGAGAGAGAGAGAGAGAGAGAGAGAGAAAGTGAGAGAGAGAGAGAGAGAGAGAGAGAGAGAGAAAGACAGACAGCCAGAGAGACAGACAGAGAGACAGAGAGAGAGAAAGACAGAGGGAGAGAAAGACAGAGGGAGGGAGACAGAGTGTGTGTGTGAGCGTGCGTGCGTGCGTGCATGCGTGCGTGTGTGTGTGTATTAGTGCACAGTAGTACCTGAAGAATGTTCAACTCAACTTAACCTGTGACTGCATATATAGAAAAATAGTTGTTCTCCCTTATCAAAACACGTCGTATTATCTCCACAATCACAACTATGACTATATTTTTGGAGCGCAAAACACGCTCAGTTTGCCGAAATATATCTTAGGGCACGTGCGTGAGCAAAACCTTAGATCAGCCTGTGCATTCAGACCAGTATGATCAGAATCTTCTCTGTTCATTAATATACCCTATGAGCCGAGTGAAGCGAAAGTGCCTCCGAACATACTATTACGAAAACATGCCTATTCAAATACATGTATATTGAAAATTTTACAACCAAAAAAAAGAAAATTATCAGATAAAAAATTCAGATATTTTTCATATTTCTGCCCAAAACATAGACTGTGGGTACTCGTTAGAACCGCCTCGCCGAGGCGGTTCTAACGAGTACCCACGATCTATGTTTTGAGCAGAAATAAGAAAAATAATATATACCCCTTTAACCCCAGTTTTACTATATAAAAGTGGGGTTTAAGGGGGTCAAAATTATATGGGCATGTTTTCGTGATGCCAACATTCACAGATTAAGATCATCCTGCGCATGCCAAAGTATGTCGGTGCCTTTGTTTTCCATTCCTATATTCTGTAATATCAAATGATTCTGTTAGCGGACAATGAAGGCCCTGATCAGACTGCGCGGTTGCTGTCCGCATATGCCCGAAGACACGTTATCAATATCATTTGCAGCGCATTTCGATTATAATAATAATGATAATAATATTAATAATAATCACCTTTAATTTGAGAGGGTTACACATTTAGTTACAAAACTAATCTTCCATGAGGCCCCAACCCCGCAAACCAAACCTTGAAATCTTGGATTCAGCCCTGCACAGATAAGGCCTTTTTGACTACAACTAGCCCAGTCCGGCCCAGAAACTTTCGACACTTAAGCTAAATTCAGTTTGACGTGTCACGGTGTCCATTGCTCTCAACAGGCTCAATGGTCATTCCTTTCAGAACTCTTTGTGACATTTAAATTATAAAGATGTTTTCTTCATGTTCATAGTACAGAAAAATCTAAACATCATATTGAGGATTGGCTAACGGATTTCTCATCTGAGCCAGCGCACGACAAAACCAAAAAATGGCATGTGCGCCCAGTCTGATCTGAGTCTTTGCTGTGCGCTCAATGAGTAGCTAATGACCCAAGTTTTCTTCATGCAGACAGCGAAGACTCTGGTCAGACTGAGCGGATGCCCAGGATAATTTGAGTCTTCGCTGGGCGCACATGCCATTTTGTAGGTTTTGTCTTGCGCTGGCCCATTTATGCTAGAATATTCGTGCTTATAAAAGCTTGCACAAACCACTCACCCTTGAGTTACTGCATTTGACGCTTCCGTATTTCAGTTTCAGCTTGCCTACTGTTGAAAGCAGGGGTGTCAGTAGGAAATGGCATTAAAATGTAAACTGTGAGGATCCTGATGAAACGGTGATATACTTGATAAAATAATCCAGCAGTTCCACAAGGGAGCCAATTTTGATGACTTCCTATTTGTTTTCTAGCGCACAAAGTCCCTTTATGAAAGAGCCCTCAAAAAGGAAGAATTTGTTCCCGACTCCTTTTCGAAAGGGATGCTAAAACATTTTACAGAGTTATCTCCCCTGAAAATATATCTATTCCTCTTAAATTCAAGACATGCGCCATTTCAGTTATAATTGTGGAGAAAATACAATCCATTACGAAAACATGCCTATTCAAATATATAGAAAATTTCACCCCCCAAAAAAACCTGAAAATTTTCAGATAAAAAAAAACTGATATTTTTCATATTTCTGCTCAAAACATAGATTGTGAGTACTCGTTCGAACCGCCTCGGCGAGGCGGTTCTAACGAGTACCCACAATCTATGTTTTGTGCAGAAATAAGAAAAATATTGTATACCCCTGTAAACCCCAGTTTTACTGTATAAAAGTGGGGTTTAAGGGGATCAAAATTATATAGGCGTGTTTTCGTGATGGATTTAAGAGGAACGTTCGATGTAAACACAATTTTGTCCTGCATGCATGATCTATTGACATGCATTTATTTCACAGACCGACATGTCTGTGCATGCTTTTCTGTGTAATATTGTAGATCAAATCACAATATAACATACAGGATACGTAGCATG
>OZ024824.1:1675138-1759060 GCA_964016985.1 Anodontia alba
ATCTTCTTGTATCTTTTACAATTAAACCCATTGTAGTCTGGAGACCCCTAAAAGGGTAATTGGCAAACAGTGCAGACCCAGATCAGACGCCACAGAACGCGGCGTCTAATCAGGGTCTCCACTGTTTGCAAATAGTTCAACCATCTTTCTCTAGGAATATTTCTAAATCACATAGCTTAGCATACCTAAAATCGAAATTAGAATCTTCCAATATTTTGTGTGGGGGAGTTCATTCAGTCTACAATGGGTTAAGCAGATTGGATACACTTTCTAAGGAAGTAACTTTGTAAAATGTTTTGTCCCCTTCTGAAAAAGGGGTCTACACTATAAGGAAACACAGATCCTTTTAGTGTAGCTCCCTTTTCAGAAATAGTCTGATGAGCAGGAAATTAATCAGGACGTGACCACAGCAGTCTCCCTTGTCAAGAACCTACCAAGTGGATCTATCCGCCTTAAGACGAGACGGCCATGGATAATTACCCATATAAGTAGAAATCTACTTGTAGTTCTACTCAAATGATATTCATTCGCAAATTTAAACTCATCTAAAATGAAAACACATTAGCCCTTGCCTTGCTGAATAAATTAAGATGCCACGCACACTTCTAATTTTCAACCAATCAGATTACTAGATCCGGATTTTTGATAGAATTTCACATATCTAATGACAAACAGTGCAGATCCAGATCAGTTGGCTTCTTCAGACACTGTTTGCTAAGACAGGGCATATCGTGCTCAGCAAGAGAAGGGTTAAGATTCACTTAAGAAACACACTCACGAGGCGAGCAACTTTCACTCTTTTTTCAGAAGGGAGACAAACCAATTTTGACAAAGTTGCTTCCCTTGAAAGTGTATTCAAGCCCCTAAAGCAGACGATTTACATCAAATGCCAGTCTCTCTTTGTTGAGACAAACTAGAAAAAATAATTTAACCAATAATCCTCCCTGGGCTTATTTAGCAGACAACACATTGACAATATAAATTTTCCGAGAAAATTGTGTTTGTATTTTCATACAAATTGTCTCTTAGGAAGACAATTTGCACGAAATGTCAAACTATTTTTGGAAAAATAAGAGAAAATCATTTAAAATGTCGTCTGCTGTAACAATTACCCAGATGCTTAACGTTAAGGCAAATGACTACATTCTAAAGAGTACATTCAAAGTTGAAAGGATTTGTCTCCCTTTTCAAAAGTAGATAACTCTAGGAGACAAGGTTTCAAAGTCGTCTACTTTTAAAAGAAAGAATATATTCCTAGACTGTTAGGATTAGCTCTGCCCGAACTTTCGCATCTCCCTCTCCCCCCATCCACTCTCCCGCCCTGCATCTGAAAACAAATTCGTTCCTTTAGTAGTAGCCCCTTTTGCAAGGGAGTCAAATTCTATCTGTTAATAGTGATATCCCTTGGAGGTGCATTCACTCTCCTGAATATGCCATCTAATAATTTCTTCATAATCATACATGTACGAAAGATTCATTGGGCCGCGTCAAACGAAAAAAGTGCCTGGGAACATGTGCATAATGTGCGGATTTACATTGTTCTGCGCACGCGCAAAGTCTCATCCGGGCATTTGCTTTCCACTGAAACATTCTATATTATCCAATAAGTATTTGCATCCGCGCAGTCTGATCTGGGCCTTCGCTGTCTACACAGGACCCGATGGTATAATTTCGCTTGGTTGGGCTCAATTTGTTTTAGATGCTTGGGGTGGTAATTTCCTATACCGAGCATACATACTCTAAATTTTGAGACAACTTAACTTTTAACAATAGTTTGTCCTTAAATCTTGACTAGTCTATTGCACTGCTTGTGCCTAAAACTGCTGGATGAGTTGCAAACAGTGTATTCCCTGATCAAAGTCCGCTAAAAGCAGCTTCTGATGAAGGTTTACAATGTTAGTTCAGGCATGACTTTCCCAATGCTTAGGGTGGATAGGGAATATGGCGAATAACAGACGTGTGTGGAATGGTTCCCTTTTTTCAGGAAATTTATGTTTTGGTCTATTTTTCGCAGTTTTAGATATAAGAAGTTCTCCCCTCCCCTCCCCTCCCCTCACCCGCTATTTTTCGGACCAGATTATACGAATGACAGAAGCGGATGCAGGATGCTCTCTGAGGGGTTCGATTTTATCAAATTACCGCACATACTCTCCGTATTCGTATAGATAGGCCTGAGCAAACAGTGTAGACCCTGATCAGACCCCGCCAAATGCGGCGTCTGATCAGGGTCTTCACTGTTTGCCTAGCAATTATACACACACAGGTAGAAAAACGGACTTGTTGAAGAGAAATAGAAGTTAAACAGTAAATATAGTGAATATTTAGGGTAAATACGGTATCCCAAACTTATCAAATTTATCCGAAATGTTCCGTAAAAATGGAATTTTGAGTCAAAGGTGGGGGTTGTTTTACACCCTATGAATACCCTCTGAATCCGTCCTTGAATGAACAATTTTCTTTAAATAAAATACATGTAACCAAAAAAATTTACAGATTAGACCTAAGTACCCGGAAATGAGAAGAGGTACTCTTACAAATCTTGTTGCAATAAATTTAATTCTATCATAATGAAAAACATTATCTAGACATAATATCAGATTGTTATCATAAGTCTATGAATCTAATGGACATAATGATATATAATCTACCAGTCTGGTATATGAATGGGTAGGTTTCTGGTTCTACAAACGCACGTCGGTACCACAGACTACGTCAGGTTATCCTCCAACGTTATACAGTCAACCCTCTTTATACCGACACTCGATACAACGACAAAATGCATTAAAATGCCAATTTGACTGACATGATACCTTCGCCCAAATGGTAACAATTAATCAGATTTTATTTAAAAATATTGTTTTTAATAAACATATGATTTGGATATATGTTAGAATCGCCTCACTATGGTGATTCTAACAAATATCAAAATCATATGTTCTGTGAGGAAATGCGAATAAAACGAACCTTCCTTATACATCCTTCTGCTGCAATTTTAAGGATTCTTTACAGCAGCAAATTCATTTAACCCTTAAAACGCCAAGAAAACCTACATTTGAAAAGGTCGTCTGTTTATGTCGTCTGCTGAATATTCTTGCAAACTTTTCAAACCTTTTTTTGTATATCGGCAAACAGTGTGGACCCTGATCAGACTGCTCCTAGAGGAGCAGTCTGATCTGGGTCCACACTGTTTGCAAAAATGACTTTAAAAATCACAAGCAGACGACGTAGCAGACGACAATTGTTGTGATTGGCAGTTTAAGGGTTAAACGGCAACATCGGGAGTTTACTATATGTTATAGAAATGAATTTTATCTTTGTGGATTTTATCAATGTGTAAACGCCAGCGAATCGCTCACAAATTTTATGATAAGTTTGTAAGTCGCAGGCGTTTACATATCGATAAAATCCACAACTAACTAAATTCATTTCTTAGAATTCAAACTCTGGGCATACTTTCGTTGAAAATGTTGGTAAAAAAGCTTATTTTTGAAAACATGCCTATATAATGTGTCCTCCCTTAAACCCCACTTTTATATAATAAAACTTGGGTTTACAAGGGTATACAATTTATTTATCTATTTCTGCTCAAAAACATAGATTGTCGGTACTCGTTAGAACCGCCTCGCCGAGGAGGTTCTAATGAGTACCTACAATCTATGTTTTGAGCAGAAATATGAAAATTATCAAAATTTTTATTTGAAAATGTTCAGTTTTTGGTGGTAAAATCTTCAGTATATTATAATAGGCTTGATTACGTAATGGCAAAAAATAGTTCCAAGATTTCTGCTCAGTGGATTTATCGATGTGAAAAAGCTGTTTTGAATTTACTCTCGACCAATCAAACTGAACTAAACTAGCATCAGTCTGCTGAGTAGGAATAAGTACTGTACTAACCCTTAGAATCGTGACAGACAGTTCTTAGCAAACAGTGACGATCTTGATCAGACGCCACAGAAAGCTGCAGCTGATCAGTTTTTTCACTGTGTGCCACTCATCCAGTAATTTTAGGCACATTAACAAGTAGAAAACTGGACTTGTTCGAACTTAAGGACAATATGAAAAAAAGAAGTTAATGTTTACCAATATTTAGGGTATGGTCCGGGGCAAAGCAGTTTCTACAAGATTTAATGGGCGCCCAGCGAAGACTCAGATCAACCTGCACATCCGCGCAGTCTGATCAGAGTCTTCGCTGTCCGTTTGAATATATCTTGGATCCCTAGCTTCCCCCCAGAATATCATGCGAAGACTTTGATCAGATTGCGCTGATGCGCAGGCTGATCTGAGTCTTCGCTGGACGCACGTGCAATCTTCTAAGGCATACTGTGCCCCTGCTCGACTCTACACATGCAACTTTCCTACTAAAACCTCATGTACACCATCCGTCAACAATATATTAAAATATCCTAAAATAAGCAAATATCATACAATAGAAACTTTCTGTATCTTTTGCACAGTTACTGTACCAGAATGAGGCTGTGTCACGTGATCAACTGCTGCGGTATGATTCTCCCTGTTTTCTGCTATTTCGTCTTCAGTGTCACTTTTAACAGTTGTCACCGCTTCGGTATGATTGTTGTCATTTTCATGATCAATTTGTTCGGGCGTTTTGCTAGCGTCTGATTGATCAAGCGTGAGCAATCGGTCAGTTGTATTGCTACCGGAAGTTGCTGCTACATATCGTACCTCTACGTGATCCAGATTTGGCGTGTGCCGGTCCCGCAACCTAAATTTGTTACCACAATAGACACCAATTATCAATAATACTATACAGAAGAAGACAGACAATGACGTCCCAATGGCTATATGTAAAACTTTCACTGTCGTTTCTTTCACACCTGAAATAGAATATAAATATTGTATAATTAATCCTTTTATGATGAGTGGACTTTTCTACCTCAACTTTTTGGACGGGTCCATTTTCAATAGAAGAGTTGTCTGGTTAGTTTTATTGTATCCGTGATTTATATAAAAAAAAGTTCTGAAAAAAAAAGTTCTGAATTTAATGCAAGCAGTGTAGATCCTGATCAGACGCCGCATTCTGCGGCGTCTGATCTGGGTCTACACTGTTTGCAAATGTCCCATTTGTAGGACTCTAGGCATATATGGATTAAAATGATAAATAAAAATGGAATCGTTGTCGTTTTAATACACTGAAATAAGTAATTAAACATAAAGCCAATAAGTAAATTATTTTCTGCTAATCATACGTAGTTCTTGTTTTTTTTGTTTTTTTTTTTCTTTCCTTATAGACTTATTCAAGTTTATAATTTAACATTAGCACCCTGTGGGTAAGTTATGTTCCTAGTAGGCTTCGATTTTTCTTGCAATTTGTGGGTTTGTAAACTCATAATTCTGAATGTTGTTTCTGGTATATAATTTCTAGGTTTAGCTATCGGTCCTGGTCGTAAATCAAGAATACGAGTTTTTTTTGTTTGTTTGTTTTTTTGTTTTTTTTTTCTGTCGTATTTTTTGTACGCCAGTCAGAAATTGTATTGAAGGCTGTTACATGTACAACAAAAAATACCCCATAGTTTTCATGCAAAACTCAGGTATATTCTTTCATAACCTTTGGTTAATGCAACCCTTGGATATTAGAATTAATACCAATAAATTGATGTTACAGTGTTATTTAAACTATGAAGGTATTTAGCTGAAAATGTCAAAGCACCAATCGCCATTTCTTACGAATAAAAAAATCGCCCAAACAGTTTTGTTAAACTGGATACCGCAATAACCACAAGCATTGGGACAGACAGACCTAAGCAAATAGTTTAGATCCAGATCAGACGCCGCAGAATTCAGCGTATGTCAGGATCTACACTGTTTGTCACTCATCCCGATGCACATCAGTAGTTAGTAAAATAGACGAGTTCACATTTTATGCCAAGAAGTTTAGGTATCCCAATATTTATGGTAAATACAGTAGTTAATCTTGCCTAGCCCAGTCATTTTACATTGTACCACGATCAGCCATGTTACAAGTAAAACTCACCTTATTTGTTTTTTATGACAATAACATAAATCGTTTAAAAACGAAATTTTAGAAAAACACAGAGACAAAAAGAGAATAGAAGACTCGGTTTGACTGAATTTGTTATTGTAATATTCCTCCAGCCACGTATCAACGCTTTAAGCTGTACTCTTCTTTTTCTTCAAATCTAAGATATACATTACGAAAACACGCCTATTCAAAGATACAGAAAATTTCACTTCCAAAATCTGAAAATTTTCAGATAAAAAAAAAAATCTGATACTTTTCATATTTCTGCTCAAAACATAGATTGTGGGTACTCGTTAGAACCGCCTCGGCGAGGCGGTTCTAACGAGCACCCACAATCTATGTTTTCGAGCAACAATAAGAAAAATAATGTATACCCTATAAACCCCAGTTTTACTATATAAAAGTGGGGTTTGAGGGGGTCAAACTTATATAGGCATGTTTTCGTGATGGGTATAATCCGTATTCTCATTGCAAAAAAAAAAAAAAGAGAGAAAATTGGTTTGTTCGGTGATCTGGGCCTTCAGTGCTCGCATTTGCTTTCAAGCCAAAGGGGAACGGATACACGTGGTACATTTTCCGCCATTTTGTACAGGGGAAACAACTTCTCTTACTCCTTATTTGCTTTCCCATAGGCCATGCCCCTTCTGTAAAGCAGTCTACTCTATAAGGAAAGAATTTGCGCCATCCGGGTGCAAATTCTTTCCTTATAGAGTAGACTCCTTAACAGAGGGTGACAGAAACAATTCCGACAAAGTTGTCTCCCTTGAAAGTGTATAAATTCCCCTTCTATCACGAAAACACGCCTATATAATTTTGACCCCCTTAAATCACACTTTTATACAGTAAAACTGGGGTTTACAGGGGTAACATTATTTTTCTTATTTTGCTAAAAAAGCATAGATTGTGTGTACTCGTTAGAACCGCCTCGCCGAGGCGGTTCTAATGAGTACCAACAATCTATGTTTTGAGCAGAAATATGAAAAGTATCAGATGTTTTTATCTGATTTTTTTTTCCTTTTTGTGTTGTAAAATTTTCAATATGTTTGAATAGCAGTGTTTTCGTAATGATTATGCATGATGCAATGCATTAGATTATACAATGAATTAGAAAAATATAAAATTACAAATAGCTGTTTAAAAAAACAAACCAAAAAAAAAACAAAAACAAAAAAAAAAAAAACAACAAAAAAAAAAAAAAAAAAAACAAAAAAAAAAAAACTCTTATGTCTTTGCGCATTCAGATCAGGTACCTTCATCCTCATTAGGAAAACATGTCTATTTAAATATATTAAAAATTTTACAACCCAAAAAGGATAATTTTCAGATAAAAATAAAATCTGATAGTTTTCATATTCCTGCTCAAAACATAGATTGTGGGCACTCGTTAGAACCGCCTCGGCGAGGCGGTTCTAACGAGGACCCAAATCTATGTTTTTGAGCAGAAATAAGAAAGCTAATGTATACCCCTGTAAACCCCAGTTTTACTATATAAAAGTGGGGTTTATGGGGGTCAAAATTATATAGGCATGTTTTCATGATATCCAGCTACATAAGCACTGGTTACTTTAGAACTAACCGAAGACAAATAAGACCATGCTAAGACTGTCATCACGAAAACACACCTGTATAATTTTGACCCTCCTAAACCCCACTTTCATGCAGTAAAACTGGCATTTACAAGAGTATACATTAATTTTCTTATTTCTACTCCAAAACTTAGATCGGCGGGGCGGTTCTAACGAGTACCAACAATCTATGTTTTGAGCAATAATATCAGATTTTTTATCTGAATATTTTTCCTTTTTTGGTTGTAAAATTTTCAATATATTTGAATAGGCGTGTTTTCGTAATGATTATGCATGATGCGGCACAAAACATTATTTAATGATATTAGTAAAATAAAATGCCGAACAACTGTAAAAAACAAAAAACAAAAAAAAAAAAAACAACAAGAGGGCCATGATGGCCCTGTAACGCTCACCTGAGCAACATAGCACTTTGAGAGCCTGATCTAGAACTGATCAAGGCAAACATTCTGATCAAAGTTCAAAATGATTATAACAAAGTTTTCTGCTGATTTGGCCCGGTGACCTAGTTTTTGATACCAAGTGACCCAGTTTCGAACTTGACCTAGAACTCATCAAGACAAATATTTTGTGCAAGATTCATGATGATTGCTTGAAAAAATGTGACCGCTAGAGTGATAACAAGATTTTACGCTGATTTGGCCAGGTGACCTAGTTTTTGACCCCAGGTGTTC
Organism: Anodontia alba; assembly: GCA_964016985.1. Lineage (NCBI taxonomy): Eukaryota > Metazoa > Mollusca > Bivalvia > Lucinida > Lucinidae > Anodontia > Anodontia alba. The sequence continues at coordinate 1,683,400 of OZ024824.1, forward strand.
CAGTTTCGAACTTGACCTAGAAATCATCAAGACAAACATTTTGAGCAAGATTCATGATGACTGTTTCAAAAATGTGACCGCTAGAGTGTTAACAAGGTTTTCTGCTGATTTGGTCCGGTGACCTAGTTTTTGACCCCAAGTGACCCAGTCTCAAACATATCCTAAAACTCATCAAGACAAACATTTTGAGCAAGATTCATGATAATTGCTTCAAAAATGTGACTGCTAGAGTGTTAACAAGTTTTTCTGCTGGTTTGGCCTGGTGACCTAGTTTTTAAATACCACGTGACCCAGTTTCGAACCTGACCTAGAAATCATCAAGGCAAACATTTTGAGCAAGATTCATGATTATTGCTTCAAAAATGTGACCGCTAGAGTGTTAACAAGGTTTTCTGCTGATTTGGCCCGGTGACCTAGTTTTTGACTCCAAGTGACCCAGTTTCGAACTCGACCTATAAATCATCAAGACAAACATATTGAGCAAGATTCATGATGATTGCTTCAAAAATGTGACTGCTAGAGTGTTAACAAGGGTTTCTGCTGATCTGGCCAGGTGACCTAGTTTTTGACCCTAGGTGACCCAGTTTCGAACTTGACCTAGAATTCATCAAGACAAACATAATGAGCAAGATTCATGATGATTGCTTCAAAAATGTGACCGCTAGAGTGTTAACAAGGTTTTCTGCTGATCTGGCCCGGTGACCTAGTTTTTGACCCCAAGTGACCTAGTTTCAAACATATCCTAAAACTCATCAAGACAAACATTTTGAGCAAGATTCATGATGATTGCTTCAAAAATATGACCGCTAAAGTGTTAACAAGGGTTTCTGCTGATCTGGCCAGGTAACCTAGTTTTTGACCCTAGGTGACCCAGTTTCGAACTTGACCTAGAATTCATCAAGACAAACATAATGAGCAAGATTCATGATGATTGCTTCAAAAATGTGACCACTAGAGTGTTAACAAGGTTTTCTGCTGATCTGGCCCGGTGACCTAGTTTTTGACCCCAAGTGACCCAGTTTCGAACTTGACCTAGAAATCATCAAGACAAACACATTGAGCAAGATTTATGATGATTGCTTCAAAAATGTGACTGCTAGAGTGTTAACAAGGTTTTCTGCTGGTCTGGCCAGGTGACCTAGTTTTTGACCCTAGGTGACCCAGTTTCAAACTTGGCCTAGAATTCATCAAGACAAACATAATGAGCAAGATTCATGATGATTGCTTCAAAAATGTGACCACTAGAGTGTTAACAAGGTTTTCTGCTGATCTGGCCCGGTGACCTAGTTTTTGACCCCAAGTGACCCAGTTTCAAACTTGACCTAGAAATCATCAAGACAAACATACTGAGCAAGATTTATGATGATTGCTTCAAAAATGTGACTGCTAGAGTGTTAACAAGGTTTTCTGCTGATCTGGCCAGGTGACCTAGTTTTTGACCCCAGGTGACCCAGTTTCGAACTTGACCTAGAAATCATCAAGACAAAAATATTGAGCAAGATTCATGATGATTGCTTCAAAAATGTGACCGCTAGAGTGTTAACAAGGTTTTCTGCTGATCTGGCCCGGTGACCTAGTTTTTGACCCCAGGTGACCCAGTTTCGAACTTGACCTAGATTTAATAGAGGCAAACATTTTGAGCAAGTTTCATCAAGATTGGGTCAAAACTATGACCTGTAGAGTGTTAACAAGTTTTTCCTTTGATTTGACCCGGTGACCTAGTTTTTGACCCCAAGTAACCCAGTATCGAACTTGACCTAGATTTCATAGAGGCAAACATTCTGACCAAGTTTCATCAAGATTGGGTCAAAACTGTGACCTCTAGTGTGTTAACAAACTAATTGTTGACGACGAACGACGGACGACGGACGACGTACGACGGACGACGGACGACGGACGACGACGGACGACGGACATAGGGTGATGACAATAGCTCATCCTGAGCTTTTGCTCAGGTGAGCTAAAAAAAACTCATGTCTTTGTGCACTTAGATCAGGTAAATTCATTCTCCAGCTATAGAATCACTGGTTACTTTAGAATATATCGTGGGCAAACATGACCCTGATAAAACTGTCATCACGAAAACACGCCTTTTTAATTTTGACACCCTTAGTCCCCACTTTTGTACAGTAAAATGGGGTTTACAGGGGTATACATTATTTTTCTTATTTCTGCTCTAAAAACATAGATTGTGGGTACTCGTTAGAACCGCCTCGGTGAGGTGGTTCTAATGAGTACCCACAATCCATGTTTTGATCAGAAATATGAAAAATATCAGAATTTTTATCTGAAAACTTTCAGTTTTTAGTGGTGAAAGTTTCAATATATTTGAATAGGCATATTTTCGTAATGTCTCATAAGGGCTCCATTTCTTGTTGCGCAATACCGAAGTGATTTAAAATATAGACGACAAGTTTTAAAAAATTATAATGACCGGTGCAAAGTTACCGGTACAAATCTTACATACACCGCAATCAATCTAATTACCGCACCGTGCGTTTAGTGTTTTCAACATAACGAGTGAAGTGAAGTAAAATGTCCGGACACCCAATAAGGACTGGATAAATGTGTTAGAGTTTCAGCCATTTAACAAGGGAGACAAATATTGTGACTTCATATTTCCTTTCTTGCACATTAAATCCCGTCTGACAGGGCTCTACTCTAAAAGAAAAGAAGAAGCAAAGTCTTTCAATTTTGACTAGACCCCTTTTCTTAAGGATAAAACCTTTTGATTAACTTGCCGCTCTCAGAAACATATCAATCTCCCTTAAAAGAAAGATCAGCAAAGGTCTTCAGGAGAAGTGCATTTAATTATGCTTATGCAATTTTGTTATCGAGTTTCTTTATAAAAACATTTGTTGTGGGTATTCAAATGAGTACCACAACAAATTCTATTGTAAAAATATACAAAGTAGTACTCACAACATATGCTATTATAGAAAACTGAATGAAAACGATGTAAACCAAAGTGGTAATCAGAAAAAGGGTGGCGAATTGAAAAAAAAAAATCTTGACTGTGCGCTTATAGGGATGCATAAGGTACAGTCGAATCTCAATGGCTCGAACATCTTTGGGACCATGGAAATTTGTTCGAGCTATGCGCAGTTCGAGCCACTGAGGGTTAAGCATGATGTTAGGTCAGGAAGCAAATGGCGATAATATATGGGTCTTTTCGATCTTCTACTCAGTAATGATATGTTGCGTGTACTCATTAGGATCGCCTCGATGAGGCGATTCTAATGAGTACACACAACATACAATTTCATGAACTAAGAAATTTTTCCTATATATTTGCTTTCTTGAGCAATCAGAAGAATTTCGTAGGGGCTCGAAATCGAGTTCGAATTAGCCATGGTAAACGAGCCATCGGTGTTCGAGATATTGAGGCTCGACACGAAGACATTTTCAAAAGTTGGCAAATGCACAAACAACCCGGTATTGACGTACTAACGTCAGATATACGCACAGATAATAATAAACTGGCCACAACGTCAGACAACGTACCTTCGGACATATGCGCCCAGCGATGATTCAGATCAGTCTGCGCATTATCGGAATTTTTGTAGTGCAATTGAAGAAACGTTGCATCACTGATTATCTAAAATGTGTCCAGTGAAGATTCTGATCAGGTTGCGCGAATGCGTCGGGTGCACATGTCCGAACGTACGTTTGTTAACGTTGAGGTTAAATTTATCAAAATATCGTCCTGGCCATGGTGACAAAATGTTCAATATTTTTCAAGATGTTACATGGATACCTATTTAAAGCGCTAATCTCAACTTTAGCAGACATTTTATTTATTTATTTATTTATTTATTTATTTATTTATTAATTTATTTAATTGTTATTTAATTTCTCGAATCGCTTTTTTTCAGAGGAAATAGGACGACATTTCATATAAATCGTCTGCCAAGTCTTAATTTCCCTGAAAGGTAATACTAAAAAGATAGAATGTCGTCTAAAATAATTTTACATAGCGCTTTAAATGTTAAATCAGATGGTGATTATTTTCTGAACTCTTGAGAAATATCACCAAATTTGGAATATATATTTTATTTTAACGATAAATAAAAAGAACCCAAAGTAGAATCACTTAAAATTGCATATATTCCTTATTTATAACCTAATTAATTTCTTTTTGTTATTATGGATTAACTGATGTGTTATTCCAGCATAACTTGCAGTTGCTACACCTACAAACGCTTCAACCAGTTAAAAACATTTCGAGAAGGTACCTTAATCAGATCTTATATTTGCAACACCTGATTCTAATTCCATAAGCAATAGGATTCTATCTTTCTTTCCTAATCTTCTTATAACCTGAGAATATCAATTTAACTTGAAACTGGAAACTTATTTCAGACTATCACTAGACATTACGAAAACACGCCTATTCAAATATATTTAATTTTTTTACAACCAAAAACAAGGAAAATTTTCAGGTACAAAAAATATATAAAAGATATTCCTGCTCAAAACAAAGACTGTGGGTACTCCTTAGAACCGCCTCGGCGAGGCGGTTCTAACTAGTACCCACAATCTATGCTTTTAGCAAAATAAGAAAAAAATGCATGTATACCCCTGTAAACCCAAGTGTTACTATATAATAGTGGGGTTTAAGGGGGTAAAATTTATAGTTTTCGTGATGAGGCGTGCAATAAAAAAAAATGTCATCGGAGCACAGGTCACAAGTAAGCATCCAGACTGACCCGAGAATGTACAAACCGCAAAGATACGTAAAATGTATTTATACATGCTCTTGTTACATCAAACTCCAAGGGGCTAGCATTTTTGGTTTGGTTTGAAGAAACAACAGTTTGAGATATAAAGAGATGACATGATAGGAAAACATTGCAAACTAAACCAAAATTTGCCCATTATTTACTTTGATTTAAGTAGTAGTTAGAGTTATCGTACTTGAGACATCATAAGTCAACTATTTATTTCGTTTTCTCTTTCAGATTACAATGATATAACTGAAACAAAAAGATCAATTACCGTTGAGATATTATAAAAAAAAAAAATAAAAAAAAAATAGAAAAATACCGCATTTATTCTACGTAATCGAACAGATGATCCTCAGCAAGCATTGTAGACCCAGATCTGACGCCGCATACGCGGCGTCAGATCAGGGGCTACACTGTTTCACAAATCAAATAGCAAGTATAGACAAATAAATAGGCAATTAGATGGACAATCAAGTGTGTAAGAGGCCAAACTTACCTAATATTGAGGGCTAATACGGTAACGAAGAATTGTCAAGACTGTTAGTAGAAAAGATTTAAAATAAGAAGCTCTTGATAAGTCAAAGTGAAATCGTTAATTTCTTATTACTCCAACAAAATCAGAGGCGGGATGCACAGCGTGTTACGTTGTGGGATGCACAGCGTATATCTTTGTGGAGAAATAAGAAATTAAAAAACAGTTTCTGTAAGGGGAAATCTACACTTTCAAGGGAGACGATCCTGTCAATTTTTTTTCTATCTCATTCTTAAAAGGGGTATACTCTGTCAGGAAAGAATTTGCTCCCTTTCTTTCCTTAAAGAGTAGACCCTTTTTTAGAAGGGGTTTTGGCATGGACCTAAAGCAAACAGGATGTCACAGAAATCGTGTCCCTTGTAAAAATGGCGGAAAATCTACAATGCGTATTCAGTCCCCTGAACAGAAAGCTTACCTTTCGAGCAGCAAAAAACTAAAAGAAAATCTCAGCAAAACTAAAACTGAATCCAAAGGCTCATTTGACGTCAACGTAAACATTAAACAAGAAAACATCAAGTCAGAGAAAATCATTTAAACATCAAAATCTAAGCCTAGACTAAAATATTGAAATTCTGAAGCGGTCTTCTACATTTTATAAAATTACGTGTCATGCAACGACTATCAAAATTCTGACTTTTCGAAGCAATTCATAACAGAGTGCATAACAATAAAGTCAACGCTAAAACTTCCGGACATGCACTGTAGCTTCATAGTAACTGACTTTCTAAAGTTCATTTCATAAAGTCAGCTTGTTGGAAATTGGTTCATATAAATATGTGACTCAAAGAGAAATGTGATTTTGGTGTAGAATGTATCTGAGATACAAGATCTTGACAAAACGTGCATTTTACTGAAATTTTGATCAAACTAAGACGAAAAATGAGTGTTATCAAGGTTTGAAGATATCAAAATTGTTTCTATGGGCGCCGCCATTTTGAATATTTAATGAGGATTTATGACGTCATAAAGCTTTAATTGATCATGAAACCCTAAATAAATCAGATCTGCGGCAATGTTCGACTTCTATATTTGTATATAGGCTTCTCGTAGAATTTTTATGGATTTTGCTTGAAATTGATATTAATTTTTATCAGAAAGAATTTTGTTTAAGAATTTGAAATGTTTAGAACCTCCTGAAACATTCAAAATGGCGGCTCCCTTGATAATGGCTTTGAAATCTTTAAACATCTCTAAATTCCTTTGGTTTACCAGATTTCGATCAAATTAATATGAAAAAGCTTGATTTATTACGATCTTTCATCTGAGAAAAATTCTTCATCAATCTTGTGATTCCCTTTAAGAACTGATGATGTAATTTGACAGTACATATAACGTAAAACGCCACAGCTATATTCAAGACTATCTCTGAGCAAAGATCTATGGAATTGTTTGCTTTAGTAGGCATTTAAGGTGAATGTACACACAAAGGGAGACCACTGACATGAATATATTTGCCTCCCCTTACAAAGGCGTTACTCTCATGCTACTCATATGAACACGTTTCCTTCCAGAGTAGCCCCACTTATATCGGGGACTCAAATGCTTTCCCGGCTACCATTTTGCTAAAAATCTATATCGGACCCTTATCGGCCCGATACGATTTCTGTCGGGCCGATAAAGATCCGATATAGATTTAAGCAGAATGCTCAATGGGTTCTACCTTTGAGAAGGAAGGTAACAGCTTTCCGCTCATAGTGCTTTCCCTTTGAAGCGTGTCCACTCACCTAAACCAATTCAGTGTGCGCAAATGAGCCTTTGTTTTGTTGAAGCACACTCTTACATACCACTGGCATCTGAGGCTAGGTCAGGCCCTGCTAAATATAGTAACACTGATGCTCAAAATATTTCAATATTAACCCTTGTCCTGCTGAGCCTGGATATACCCTGTTTTGCAAACTGTGTAGATCCAGATCTGTTGGCTTCTGAAGAAGCCAGCTGATATGGATCTGCACTGTTTGCCATCAAGTATGCAAATTTATAACAAAAATCTGGATCAAGTAATCTGATTGGCTGAAAATTAGAAGTGGGTGTGGCATCTTAATTTATTCAGCAGGACAAGGGTTAATCCTTGTCCTGCTGAACCTAGATATTCCCTGCATTTGCAAACATTGTAGATCCAGATCAGTTGCTTCTGAAGAAGCCAAAGGATCTGGATCTACACTATCTGTTATTAATTATGTATATTTGTATCAACAACCTGGATCATATATTCTGATCGGCTGAAAACTAGAAGTGGGTGTGGCCTCTTGATTTATTCAGCATGGCAATGGTTAATAGCACAACTGAGTCTGAAAATTGACATTCCATTTAAACTGAGCTATACATTTACGTTTATGTATACTCAGTTAAAAGCATGTAAGCTTGACAAGTGGGAAGGGTGCAAATCCGTCCCTTTTTAGTTTCGTTTTGTATCATATAAATACGCTGCCTTAAATACAGATAGAAATAGTGTAATGATTTAAAGAAAGCGTTCAAGAACCCATTAATTGATAAATGCATTCATTATGCGTTTGTCTCGTTTGAAACAAAAGAAAAGGAAATGTCAAGTTTCAAACCCTAATTAGCTTGACAATTCATAACAAACTGTAATTAGACACGGTTGTAAGTAAACGAATAATTATGTTCGGTGACAACAGACTGCTAGTAAACGTCCTTGAACTTGGGACAGTTTGGTTGCTGGTGTGAAAGACTCACAATGCGATAACATGAACCTTACAATTTACGCGCTTAAAGAAACTATAAATGAAGTTAGACACATTCTAAAATGAATGGGTCTTGAGAACAAGGAGCACATCCTTATAAATCATTACGAAGACACGCCTATTCAAATATATTGAGAATTTTACCACCAAAAAAAAAAAAATGAAAACTTTCAGATGAAAAATTCTGGTAGTTTTCATATTTCTGCTCAAAACGTAGATTGTGGGTACTCGTTAGAACCGCCTCGGCGAGGCGGTTCTAACCAGTACCTACAATCTATGTTTTTTAGCAGAAACTTGAAAATTAATGTTTACCCCTGTAAACCCCAGTTTTACTACATAAAAGTGGGGTTTGAGGGGGTAAAAACTATATAGGCGTGTTTTCGTGATGGAAAATAGCTCAAATGCCGAAGTAACATGCCTAGTTTTGGTCAAATGCCGAAGTAACATGTCTAGTTTTGGCCAATTTGGTCTCATCAGTCACTCTCACATAAATTCTCAAAACCATTACGAAAAACGCCCATTCAAATGTATTGAAAATTTTACAACAACAAAAAAAAAAAAAAAAAAAAAAAAAAAGGAAAATTTTCAAATAACAAATTCCGATATTTTTCCCATTCCTGCTCAAAACATAGCTTGTGGGTACTCGTAAGAACCGCCTCGTTGAGGCGTTTCTAACGAGTACCCACAATCTATGCTTTCTAGCAAAATGAGAAAAATAATGTATACCCCTGTAAACCCCAGTTTTACTATTAAAAAGTGGGGTTTAAGGGTGGTGCAAATTATATAGGCGTGTTTAGTGATCTTTCGGAATGGGACCAATGATCATAAAGAACCAGAAAAAATCAAATACACTATAGTGAAGTACGGGGAGACGTTTTACTGCCGCCACACGGCACTAATACCAATCGCAGTGGAGAGAAATAGATTCTAAAAGGAAGAACCAAGGAAGTACAATCCCAAAGAACCAAGGAAGTACAATCTCAAAGAACCAAGGAAGTACAATCCCAAAGAACCAAGGAAGTACAATCTCAAAGAACCAAGGAAGTACAATCCCAAAGAACCAAGGAAGTACAATCTCAAAGAACCAAGGAAGTACAATCCCAAAGAACCAAAGAAGTACAATCTCAAATCACGGCACCGAAGGAAAAAGAGATAAGTAACAAACAACGGCATAAAACGGCACTTTAGGATAATCGACGTATGAACAAAGAGGAAGTATAATAGATAGAGGAACCGCTTTGAATAGGCCAGCAGAAAAACATACCCGGAAATAGGGGTGTATTCCGTAATTGTGGCCTTTCCTGGGCATCCCAATGTCCTGGCGTTTCATAAAAGGGGCATTGCTATACAGTGTAGACCTAGATCAGACGCCGCGCTCTGCGGCGTCTGATTATGGTCTATACTGTTTGTATTAAAACAGAAATTTCTTTTAAATATGGCAATAATATAAATTAACCAGACACTCCTTCTGCTGGAAATGGACCTGTCCAAAGAGCTACGTAGAAGAGTCTACTTGGCACTGATGGGTTAATTCGATCGTAAAGGCAAAAATGACAATGAGGTACATGTATCTGGCCCATGTTTTCTGGAAGACGAATACAACTTAAGAAAGTGGTCAACAGCTTGACAACAAACAGCCTTATCGAGAAATTGAGTCAACCGATATGCGAAATCAACAACTAAAGACGGCAACATCACGAAAATATAACTATATAGTATTGATCCCCTTAAACCCCACTTTTATATAGTAAAACTAGGGTTTACAGGGGTTTACATTATTTTTCTTATTTCTGATCAAAAACAGAGATAGTAGGTACTCGTTGGAACCGCATTGCCGAGGCTGTTCTAACGAGTACCTACAATCTATGTTTTGAACAGAAATATGAAAAATATCAGTTTTTTTTTTTATCTGAAAATTTTCAGTTTTTGGAGAAGAAATTTTCTATATACATGTATTTGAATAGGCATGGTTTCGTAATGAAACTCTCGCAAGATTCTATCTCTGGTGCCAGTTTTCTTTCACAAATGTAATGTGGTTTATTAATACTTAGCTTCACAGTGAATTCATCAGAACCAAACAAACGCTACTAAGGGAAATTATACACTTCACAGGAGATAACTCCATTAAAACGGATTGCCTCCCTTCTGATAATGGGTCCACTCTAAGAGGAAAGAATTTGCTCCCCTTGGGAGCAAAATCTTTCCTTTCAGAGTAGACCCATTTTCAGAAGAGCAGTGTGCAGGATAGCGAACGTGAATTCATAAAGTTATCTCCCTTGTAAAAATGGTGGAAAGTCTACCAACATAATTCAGTGCCCTTCTGAAATTGAAAAATAACGACCTGGACAGAAAGACGAAAAGATGGAAATACAGGTACTTCAAACATTATACGCCCTACCATCATCGAAACATACATTTTTCCAAACCTAATTTATCTGTGTATTGAAATCCAAAAGGTTGCTTTTGGAAATAATACCATACGATACAGCGAAAATCGGAGACTCGATTTTATAAGTCTCTCCAATACAGAGGTACATGTATGCAGTTTGTGAGGCTGCATACGCACCCCCTCTCCTCCACCCACACCCCCACCCCCGTCGACACTGGGGCTAGAAGTATTTGTTTGTTTGTTGTTTTGTTTTGTTTTGTTTTTTCAAAATAACCAGAATGGACTCAATGATCCGAAAGGAAATAAAATTATAAATTGCACTTAGGAATCAAGCATCCCGGTCCAAGCATTCTGTCACTAGTTTTGAAAATTATTGCAATTCTAATTGCTGTATAACCGAACATAATTATACACTGCAATTTTAATTAAATTTTACAAGAGTTACTCTTTGATAAAATAATTTTCAACTGTGATTATATCCTGGATTAATTTTGTTAGCATGCTCCGATATACCTTTACGTACCCTGAATACTAGCTATATTCGAAAACCAATATTGTGAAGAAGGCCAATACGATCACGGGACTCGGGACGGGGTTTACACCCACCCCACCTGATAAAAAGATAAACCAATACAACGTAAAATACTTACATCTAGGTAATTTAATAGCATATGCATTCGAAAGTTCGCTTTAAGCAAAGATTTCTTAATACAATCGATTTGACAAACGAGCAAAGATCACATACTTGCAAAGTTTGTTGCGTCAAATTGCATGGACGGTATTCAGAGAGTTGAAGTGTGTGTCGTACCTGCGTGCTAGAATGTGAAAGAAAACAACTAGTTAAATGAAACTAACTGTAAAGTTTTATTCATCCCTTATAACCTACGTCAAAATTTTACAAGGCACATTTTAGAAGGCACATAGTTTCGTCAGTATTTAGTATTTCGGATTCTTAGCGAATTATCTAGGCTTTTTATACGATTCAGAATATTTACTTTGTGCACCAATTTTATTTGTGACTTCCTGTTTGCTTTCTTGTATATCAAAATCCATCGGAAAAGGAGTCTATTAAGAAAGAATTTGCTCCCATGGGGAGCAATCATTTTCCTTATAGGGTAGGTCAAGTAATTATTTTCCTTATCATCACGAAAACATGCCTATACAATTTTGACCCCCTTAAGCCCCACTTTTATATAATAAAACTGGGGTTTACAGGGGTATACATTATTTTTCTTATTTCCGCCCAAAAACATAGATTGTGGGTACTCGTTAGAACCGCCTCGCCGAGGCGGTTCTAACGAGTTCCCACAATCTATGAATAGAGCAGAAATACGAAAAATATCAGAATTTTTTATCTGAAAATTTTCATTGTTTGGTAGTAAAATTTTCAATATATTTGAATAGGCATGTTTTCGTAATGTAGAGTAGATCCCTCTTCAGAAGGGAGGCAAACAACTTTAACACTGCTGCCTCCTTTGAAAGCGTACACATTCCCCTTAAGACTAACCTCAGTGCGAGGGGAGGCAAATATTTCCATGTGTAAATTACTTCCTTCAGTCCGACCCGCAATCCAGGGCCTAGTTAAAATTTCTATCTTGAAATGTGACAAATACATTGATATGTTTGCTAAAAAATGTGAGTAGCTTTTGCATTGCAAAAGCTACTCACATTTTTGCAGCAAACAATAACAATGTATTTGAAAATACCGTAGCTAGAACAGTTAACGAGTTTGTCATGAACGAGCTCGTTTATCTAACGATGCTTTAAACAACTGGTCCAGATCTGTTGTCATATAAGTACAGTGTATATCGGTGCCAATGCGAACTTTCGAATCTTTACTGCAGTAACACCAGATCAAAAATAAAACAAAATCATCGCCCTAAAGAAGCAAAGTAAACAAAATATTCTATAATGAAACAAAGCGGCAGATAATGTGCTTTTACCGGCATTTTTTCTCCATGAAACCATACGTTTAGGATACTCATTAGAAGTGCCTCGGCGAGGTGCTTCTAATGAGTACCAATACAATATCCTTATGGAGAAATAACAATAATAATATCCTTATGGAGAAATAACAATGCGGATATCCACATCGTATCTGGCGCTATGATTTAAGCAATAAAACTGTGGGGAAACCAACTTTTATCCATGTACGAACCGCAGATGATCCAAGGAAGCCATCACATCCACGCAGATAAGCCAGAAAGTGTCTTTCTAAACCGTTGCGCCTGTGTTTGACGCAAAAGCGAAGCCTCGATAGGACGCCCCTGCGCAGTGCAACAGTCTAATTTGTCGATTTAATTTCGAGAGTTTTCACGGCGTAGACAAAACATAGGGCAGCAGCTTATCCACGCGTTCACTGATCGCATAAGGAAAAAAAAACGGTGGTTTTCTCACAGCGGGTTTACAGATCATTATTTCAAAAACGAAAATTTTCCAATACGTATATGAAACGTGAGAATACGAAACTTTGGACATGTGCAACTAGCGAAGACAGTTTACATATCCGCTTAGAGTGACCAGTTTTGCAGGACGCCCAGAGGACATAATATCCGAAGTTTCGTCATGAGGACTGATCAGACAGCACAGAAATGCAACCTAGCCTGGGTCATAACTAAATGCACATATCCTAACTTACATACTGTCACGTTTCAGCTCACACCGATCAATGTTACCTGTACTACGAACATATGTTATTAAGTAAAATGACAGAATATAAAGCCAAGTCCATGATTCCATGTGGTTGCAGAGACAATGTGTAGCCAACAAGACTCCAGCTATTCCGAGCTCCTTTACCAACCATTATTTCTACCAAGTTAGGATCAACTACAGTGAACCCTCGTTACAACGACAGCATTTGTTCCCAAAGATGTTGCCATTAAAATGAATTTGCTGTTGTACAGAATACTTAATGAGCAGATTGATACGTAAGAAAGGTCTTGTTATGTTCCTATTTCCTCAAATAACATATGTTTTGGATATCTGTTAGAATCGCCTCAATGAGGCGATTCTAACAAATATCAAAAACATATGTTTCTTTAAAGCAATAAATACAATATTCTTACATACTCGTAATTTGTGACTAACTGTTACCTCTTAAGCGAAAGTTTCGTGACAGGCGAATTGTCATTATAACAAATTTTGTCGTTGTATCGAGTGTCGGTATAAAGAGGGTTGTCTGTACCTTCAACGGTTTAGGGGAGATGGCATGTAAAAGTATTGAAGGATAACAGAAGAAACGCAATCGGTATTTAGTCCATGCTCATATTTGCAGAGGTAATAAGTAGATGAGTGATCCCCAGTCCTACAAAACCTCTCAAACCATTGTATGTCTGCCTCAAAACATTGTATTAACAAACAAAAATAAATAAAACAACAGCAATTATTAATTTCTATCTAATGTTTCAAAACTGCAGGCTTGTTCAGACTTGGTCAGATTGTAAACATCGTCACATATTTCCAAACGGCAATACCACATTGAGACAAAGAAAAACAGACGAATAAATGACAAACCAAGATCCAAGCGTCCGGATTTCAGGATGCAATAGACCCATTTTTAGAAGTATCCTGTGGAAAGGTGCTAAAGTCTAGCAGTATAGGCTCTGACTAGACGTTCTGCATGGTCGGATCTGGGTCTCCACTGTTTGTTCAGCCCTATCTGCCCTAATACTTAGAGTACATATGATAATACTTGTTTTTTTTTGTTTTTTTTGTAAATTTTGAATAAAGAAATATACACTGTCATCTGCTACAGTTGTGAATCGTCTGCCATCGACTGCCAAGCAGACGACTGTTTTGACATTGCATGTGAATCTTCTCATGAAATGTCAAGACTTCTTTACTCAAAACAACACATCACGAAAACATACCTATAAAATTTTGACCCCTTAAACCCCACTTTTATATAATAAAACTGGGGTTTACAGGGGTATACATTTTTTTCTTATTTCTGCTCAAAAACATAGATTGTGGGTACTCGTTAGAACCGCCTCGCCGATGCGGTTCTAACGAGTACCCACAATCCATGTTTTGAGCAGAATTATGAAAAATATCAGAATTTTTATCTGAAAACTTTCAGATTTTCATGATGAAATTTACAATATATTTGAATAGGCGTGTTTTCGTAATGAAAAAAAAAAAGTAAAAAAAAAAAAAAAAAAAAATTGAATGTAGGCTGCTACAAAACTTGGTTTGGCGCTTTAAGGATTAATCTAGACACATCAACGGGCTATCAACATCATATTTGAAAGCGGATTGGATATAAAGGCAGTTCGATCACTACCGACCAGAGGCTCTTCATCATGTTACATTAACCATTCCTACTCCTACGGCAAGCCACAGCCAATCAAGACTGTGAGACTTGTTTCCCCGCTTTAAAGAGCTTCACATATGCGGGAAACTAACAGCAACACTGATACAGTTTGGTCGGACCATTATTCGTCTGGTCGCTCTCGCGAGATCTCGTAACAGCAAACGAGAGCAGAGTCGGTTGGATGATCGAACCCCCTCGTAATTACCCTTACCAAGCGAATATAGATCAAAATATAAACTTGTCCGGTGACCTGAGGCTTCTGGTTCCTAGTCAAATAGAAAATTTAAACCAGAAGTTATAGGTCACCGGACAAGCTTATATTTATATCTATACATGTACTACCACGACGCGTTTATGGTTTGGGGGAAAGGAAACGGTATAACAAAGCGTCAAAGAACAATAAGAAGCACTAATACTATCTTCTTAACTCTTTCGGTGCCAAATTTCTGACGACATTTGTTTTCTTTTTTCTTTTTAAAGAAACTATCGCTTCGAAAGAAATTTATTTAAAAAGTCGAAAGAATGAATGTCAAACAGAATAGATCCAGATGAGACAGAGCCGTCGCATCTGGATCTGTGCTGTTTGCAAAAACCTATTATTATCGCCTGTGGCAGTGAAAGAGTTAAAACCCGCATACCGTTGCCTGAAAATTAAATTACATGTACATTACACTGAACTCTACCATCATAAACAACTACAAGTGCAGATAACTATAACAGCGAAATTTGAAAGCATGCATCTATTTCAAGGCAAGTATATAAATAAAGGAAAGGAAAGGACCATCGCCAAAAACACAACCGCGACTCCTGGATCTCCAAATCAGATCTATAGCTCGAAATAAGGGTGTATCCGATTACTAATTTTCCCAATTCTCCACGAAAACATATGTTGTGTATCGTCACTTGAAATGCCTCATCTTCTTATTTGTCCACGAAAACATATGCTGTAGGTAATCATTAGAAGCGCCTCGACGAGGCGCTTCTAATGAGTACCCACAACATATGTTTTCGTGGACAAGTAAGAAAATAATCAATATTTTTGGTTGGGAAAAAAAACCCGCCTTATCCGGTGCTATGTATCTCACTTACCCTAAGTTTTCGGTCAGACAAACCTGAGCAGACAGTGTAAACTTAGATCAGACACCACTGACCGTGGCGTGTGAAAACGGTCTATACTGTTTGTCTCCTATTTAACAGTTATAGTACATTAACAGATATTCAGACGGAGTTATTCAAATTGAGGTTCAAGTAAGGCACAAGAATACTTAGGGTAAACGCAGTAGCAGGTCGACTCCGAGCTGCCCGGGCATGATCTCTCCATCAAGCTCTTGCTGAACACGACATGCCCTGTCATAGCAAACAGTGTCGATCCAGATCAGTTGGCTTCTGAACTGGATCTGCACTGTTTGTCATTAAATGTGTGAATTTCTATCAAAAACCCGGATCAAGTAATCTGATTGCCTGGAAATTAGAAGTGGGCGTGGCATCTGAATTTGTTCAGCATGACAAGGGTTAAAGCGAAAGGCAAGATCGATATAGACCGTATCCGAGATAAAAGCTCTTGACAAACAATGAATTTTGATGTAAATCTGATAACAATCGGATACAATCTAAGAATTTTCTAAGTTAATGGTGTTTAAATATTTCAAAACCGTGCTCAAGGAATATTGAATGAGATTCTAACAATTTTACATATTAAATCAAATTTTCTGTCTGACAGAAAGCAGTTCTCTTGTCAAGAAAAATCAATGAACGTATAGAAAAGACGCCATATACACAAATAAAGAGGCCAAATATCATTGCATGTGCTATTTATTTAGGTTTTGCAGATTTAAGTAGGGCTTTATGATGTCATCAATTCTCATTTAATATTTAAAATGGCAGCGCCCATACAGTTTTGAAATATTTAAAACACCATCTTATCATTCATCCTATTTTATTTTATTATCAAATTTGCATAAAAATGAATTATTTAATCTAGCACACAACAAAACCCACAATAAGATTTGTGCGACCAGCGAAGACTCAGATTAACCTGCGCATCCGCGCAGTCTGATCAGAGACTTCGCTAATCGGATATGCCTCCTACAGCCTTCAGGCTATTCAAAGAGAAATACAGGAGAACCCTTGCTACACTGAGCAGATGTACAGGCAAATCTAAGTCTTTGCTGGTCATACAGGTCTTATTGCATCACGAGAACACGCCTATATAATTTTGACCCCCTTAAACCCCACTTTTATATAATAAAACATGGGTTTACAGGGGTATACATTAATTTTCTTATTTCTGCTCAAAAACATAGATTGTGGGTACTCGTTAGAACCGCCTCGGCGAGGCGGTTCTAACGAGTACCCACAATCTATGTTTAGGTCAGAAATATGAAAAAATATCTGAATTTTTTATCTGAAAATGTTCATTGTTTGGTGGTAAAATGTTCAGCATATTTGAATAGGCGTGTTTTCGTAATGGTAGGTTTTATCATGCGCTGGCTCCAATGTTTTAACGTTTATCATCTTAGATACAATCTTGACCAATGCTGCGTTTCCCTTTAATTCCACATTAACTCTGCATTTTACTATTGTGAATTGGCGATGCGGTTCTTTCCTGGTTAAAGAGGTGATTGCATGCTTAAACGCTTACATTGTTCGTCTGAATTGTCATCAGTTCCACAGTTTGGTAAGGAATTACATTTTAGTTCGGATGAGATACAATATCCACTCTTTTTACATTTAAACCCATAACACGTTCCTGAAAAGAGGAATAGGCCGCACTGTTAACCCATTTATGCCCAGTGGATTCTTCTACCACAACTCTTTGGACAGGTTCATTTTCAGCTTAAGGGCTGTCTGATTTGATTTCTTAATCAATATATAGAAATTCATGTACTTAACGCAAACAGTGTAGATCCTTATCAGACGCCGCAGAACGCGGCGTCTGAGTTGGGGTCTATACTGAGTGGCAATGTCCCTTTAAAGGGGCACTAGGCATAAATGGATGAAAGTTGTCCACACTCTGGGCTAATTCAGCAGATGATGACAAACTGATAATATTTTTCTTATTTTTCCCAGAACACGGGCTTTGATATTTCATGCAAATTGTCTCCTAGACAATTTGCATGAAATGCCAGTCTATTTTCTCCTTGGGAGACTATTTGTAAGAAATGTCAAAGCACAGTTTCTGGGAACATAAGAAATATATTAACAAATGTCGCCTGTTGAAATATTATATTTACCCACATTGCTAAGCGTTAAACAAGATCCGGATCAGACAGCGACCCGTGTCCCTGGTCGATGTGTTTAATTCATGCACCACCAGACACCCTGCGTAAGATTTGAATCGTTCCATTAGGCGCTTTCGTTTCGTCTTGATAATGCCTTTATTCAGTTTGGTACTAAATTATACCAACAAATTGTACCAATAAATTCTTGGTATACTTATAAGTACAAACTGTGTTCGCAGTATTGCAGACTTGTTTCAGTTTTGTTACGAAAGATACTTTATGCTGTCTCTTCCGCACGAAAACCATCCCGCAGAGTTGGCTAAATCTCCTCCAGTAATTTATTACTGGCTGTACCGGCTGTGGTACTTTTTTCTTAAATGTTCTGCACTGTTTAACCCTTGCCCTGCTGAACCCCGATACATCCTGCCTTTGCAAACAGTGTAGATCCAGATCAGTTGGCTTCTGCAGAAGCCAACTGATCTGGCTCTGCACTGTTTTCCAATATAATGTAAGTATATAATGTAAGTATGTGAATTTGTATCAAGAAACTGGATCAAGAAATCTGGTTGGCTTAGAATTAGAAGTGGGCAAGGCATTTTAATTTATTCAGCATGGCAAGGGTTAATTGAATTTGTCTGTTTGTGACTGCTAGCTTAGCTTTTTTGCATGTTTAGTCCTGTTAGTTATCTTGTCTAGTATTGTGTTCACTTCATTTTGGAAGAGAGAGCTGGTTATTTTCATCACGAGAACATGCCTATATAATTTTGACCCCCTTAAACCCCACTTTTATATAATAAAACTGGGGTTTACAGGGGTATATATTATTTTTCTTATTTCTGCACAAAAACATAGAGGCGGTTCTAACGAGTACCCACAATCTATGTTTTGAGCAGAAATATGAAAAAAAATATGAGATTTTTTATCCTAAAATTTTCACTTTTTGGTGTTAAAAATTTCAGGCATGTTTTCGTAATGGCTTTTCTTTGGTTCCTGGCTTGTGTACAGTCTGTCATTGTTTTTTACTCTTCCTCTTGGTGTCATTGGTTTTTGTTTGTGTTGAGGTTTTACGACCCAGTCAACCCTATAGCGTCATGTCGAGCGCGGTCAGTTTACCTAACCACACGTTTACTGGGCAGGCTTAACCCTCTAAGCGGTTAACCAGTATTGTGCACATTCTTTCGCCAGAATCTGACAACTGCCCTTCTTGAATCAGCGGAAGGGAGAGAAAGACCGTAGTAAACGTTTCATGATCAATCTCCACGAAAGCATGTTGCCGACCCGGCGGGGGTCGAACCCGCATCCTCCTGATCTTCAGTCGGACGCGCATCCAACTGAGCCACCAAGGCCAGCATTGGTGTCATGGCTATGTTCTGTGATTGGGGCTTTTTCTGGACATCTATACTAGTTTTCTATAGGTCTCAGGGTTTCGTTTTTATTTGGAATTAATAAGACTTTACGAGATTACTCGAGGACCATCCTTCCAAATCATACACGTACTTGGGCAGAGACAGTCAAGTTTATGAAGGAGACGATTATTTTAACTGCAACGTCAGAAAACGTATCTTCGGACATGTGCGCTCAGCGAAGATGCAGATCAGCCTGCGCATCCGCGCAGTCTGATCAGAATCATCGCTGACCACATTTTGGAGAGCCAAGAATCAAAACGTTTCGTCACACGGACAATGAAGACTCTGATCAGACTGCGCGGATGTGAAGGTTGATTTTAGCTCATTGTGCGCAGAAATCAAACGTCATTTCCGGTTGCGGCTCATTTTTGTATTGTTTGAGCCTGTATTCAAGTAGTAAACGTATGGTTGTGTAGCCTGGTTTATTATGTAGCTATATAATAACATCTACATTTATTATGTAGCTATATAATAACATCTATATTTATTATGTAGCTATATAAAAACATCTATATTTATTATGTAGCTATATAATAACATCTACATTTATTATGAGGCTATATAATAACATCTATATTTATTATGTAGCTAAATAATAACAACTACATTTATTGTGTAGCTATATAATAACATCTATATTTATTATGCAGCTAAAAAATCACATCTACATTTATTGTGTAGCTATATAATAACATCTACATTTATTATGTAGCTATATAATAACATCTACGTTTACTATGTAGCTATATAATAACATCTATATTTATTATGCAGCTAAATAATAACATCTACACTTATTGTGTAGCTATATAATAACATCTACATTTATTGTGTAGCTATATAATAACATCTACATTTATTATGTAGCTATATAATAACATCTACACATGTCGGTGAGCTGTTTGTTACTCTTTACATACATTATACAGAACAATATTACCTTGGGAGCAAATTGGATCTACTCTTGGGAGCAAATTCTTTCCTTTTAGAGCAGACCCCTATTCAGATGGAGATTTGTGTATTGGAAAGCAAACAGGAAGTAACAAACGTTTCCTTCTTTTATAGAAATGGCGGATATTCTTTCAAGTATATCAATTCATCTTTAGTTAATATTACCTGTTTCGTGAATCTCAGTCCACGTGATTCTAAAGCCTTTAGCACCAAGAGCCCTACTGGACGTTAAGAAGCTGAAAATACAATCAAAACAGCATCAACTTATTACAATGCCTGTATATTGGCCGAGCCATGCAAAAATGTGTCTTCAAGCATGCGCACAAAGTCTCATCCGAGCATTTGCTCCCCATTGATGCATTCTATGGTGTCCAATGATTCTGTTAGCGGACAACCAAGTCTCTGATCAGACTGCGTGGATGCGCAGACTGATCTGGGCTGTCGCTGTCCGCATATGCCATAAGACACGTTTTCGCATGGCACGGCTTATATGTCGTAATCCAAATAGGAATTCACCCAAATCGGAATCTGGCTTGACCAAATAGGAATTTATCTTCAATTAATTTCCTCTCTTCTGACCAGCAAATTAGCTATTAGACTGTGTACTCTTTTCCCTTAAGTATAGCTTTATTCCATGGATTCATCATGTTTTTAAAAGACAATGAGTTCAATGAATTCAATTTTTATAACCTAAAACCGATAATTTTTTCAAATAAAAAAAGTTATCTTGTATCATTAGCTGAGTAGGTGAAACAGAGACATTTAAAGTGGAATTTCATTAAAATGATAAATTTTCACACATCACGAAACATACCTATATAATTTTGACCCCCTTAAACCCCACTTTTATATAGTAAAACTGGGGTTTACAGGGGTATACATTATTTTTCTTTTTTCTGCTCAAAACATAGATTTTGGGTGCTCGTTAGAACGCCTCGGCGAGGCGGTTCTAACGAGTACCCACAATCTATGTTTTGTGCAGAAATATGAAAAATATCTGAGTTCTTTTTATCTGAAAATTTTCAGTTTTTGGAGATAAAATTTTCTATATATTTGAATAGGCGTGTTTTCGTACTGTTTGCGAATCACTAACTCATCTATTGATATGTACAGTATGCACAGTTGTGAAATTATTTGGGAGAAAACAACCTCCTGAAAGATGAGATGAAGTAGCAAATAAGAATTCCTATTTGGCCTAGCCAGGTCCTGGAGCTGGCTAAATTCCTATTTGAACTACAACATACACAAATATCATCTATCAACAGGACAAAAGTAACCAACAAAATTATAAAGTTGATAATATACACGCGAGGCAAACTAATCTTTGAACTTTTCGCATATATGATGCGTTAATCGGTGAGTAATTTGCTGAAACTAGTATATGAACATATTCCACTCGCTCAAAAGTCTTGTTTAAAATAATTAGCAAATATATGTTGGCATATATGTAATATTCTACATCATTACGAAAACATACCTATTCAAATATACTGGAAATTTTACCACCAAAAAATGAAAATTTTCAGACAAAAAAAATTGATATTTTACATAATTCTGCTCAAAACATAGATTGTGGTACTCGTTAGAACCGCCTCGTCGAGGCGGTTCTAACGAGTACCCACAATCTATGTTTTTGAGCAGAAATAAGAAAATTAATGTATACCCCTGTAAACCCCAGTTTTACTATATAAAAGTGGGATAAGGGGGTCACAATTATATAGGCACGTTTTCGTGATGATAAGAATAACAAGATAAAACGAATATAAATAACCAGGAATGGCTACAATCTTCCAAGTGTTAAATGACATTATATATCGCAACTCAGAATAACACATCTCGAAAATAGAATGAATACACCTTGGATATTGGTGGGGGGATATATTTGTGTGTGTGTTTGCGAGCGCGTGTGTGTTGGGGGGGGGGGAGGGGGAGGGGTGGGAAGAGGGGGGGGAGGGGGCGTTGTGTTGAGGGGTACTTAAACCTGATTTTGTAGTACTCATTTTGTAAAACGGTGAGTATTTAATGCCATTTTGAAGCCGTACTAAGCCACAAGTTCAATAGCGAATTCGGATTCAGAATGGGCATCCGAGAATGCAGATCGGGACCTTCGGTGTTCGCATACAGAATCATTCTATACTGTATAATGTATCAATGGAGAGCAATGGCCTAGGCTCGACTCGGTGCATCACGAAAACATGCTTATATAACTGTGACCCCCTTAAACCCCACTTTTATATAGTAAAACTGGGGTTTATAGGGGTATACTTTATTTTTCTTATTTCTGCTCAAAAACATAGATTGTGGTTACTCGTTAGAACCGCCTCGCCTCGTCGAGGCGGTTCTAACGAGTAACCACAATCTATGTTTTGAGCAGAAATACGAAATATATCAGAATTTTTATCTGAAACTTTTTCAGTTTTTGGTGGTAGAATTTTCAGCGTATTTGAATAGGCATGTTTTCGTAATGAGACGCGCATTTCATACATCCACAAAGACAAGAATCAAGAGGGAAAGACATGTCTGTCTTGATAGTGACACATCGCCTCATCAACCTCACATATCTTCCTGATGAGATATATCCATCTGTGAAGTTTCATTACAGTACGCCATAGGGTCAGGCGTTATGGCCCGGACATGTTTTTTTTTCGGAGGCTCGGTTTGATTAAGTCTCTTCATAAGCGAGGCTGCATAGCCATCCCCACCCCATACTAGCACCGGCTTAAGTGGTATTCAATTTCAAAGAAACCAGAATAGGCTCAATGATCACTAAGGAAATAGAAATATAATCTGCATAGGCTCAATGATCACTAAGGAAATAGAAATATGATCTGCACTATGGTGAAGTACGAGAAGAAATTTTGCGGCTCCACATGGCACTTAACACCAGCTGCAGTGTAGTAAACTAAAAGTCTAAAAAGTTGCCCATCACGAATAAATACCTATATAATTTTGACCCCCTTAAGCCCCACTTTTATATAGTAAAACTGGGGTTTAAAGGGGTATATATTATTTTTCTTATTTCTGCTCAAAAACACAGATTGTAGGCACTCGTTAGAACCGCCTCGCCGAGGGCCCGGACACGAATTTTGACCAAGAGCACAGAACTAAAAAAAATGGATAAAAGCAAGAGTTGTGATTCTTAATCGTGACACATCATCTCACCAAGCTTTCTATGTGTGTGAATCTTCATGAAAATGTTCCAAACAGTAATGAGTTACAGCTCAGGCAGGACCGTCTGGACGGGTAACAAAACCACGGAAACGCACTAACGGTACCTTACTATGACAAATGATCCCCGCTTTTAGAGTAAGCCCTTTTTCAGAAGGGAGACAAAAAAGTTTGACAGAGTTGCCTCCTATGAAATTGCATCAATTCACCTTAAGTGGAATATTTAGTGTAAACACCGTAACGGAAATTACCTAAAAGTGTGTAAATACCTTAACGAAAGTTACCTGATATATTGAAAATGACTTGTTGATATGAAAGCCTCCCTTGAAAGCTGCTCTTCATGAAAATTGCCGCACAGTTCCTGTAGTCTATCTCCATTTTTAACCCTCACGACAGCGGACTTGCATCCCTCACCTTCTGTAACAGAAAATATGTTGCTAAGCAACGTCCAGAGCCGGCCTCGGTAGCTCAGTTGGATGCGCCGTCCGACTGGAGACCAGGAGGTCGCGGGTTCAACCCCCGCCGAGGTCGGCAACATTCTTTCGTGGAGATTGATCATGAAATATTTTCTACGGTCATTCTCTCCCTTCTGCTGATTCAAGAAGGGCAGTTGTCAGTTTCTGGCGAAAGAATGTGCACAATACTGGTTAACAGCTTAGAGGACTAAGCCTGCCCAGTAAACGTGTGGTTAGGTAAACTGACCGCGCTCGACATGACCCCATTGGGTTGACTGGGCCGTAAAACCTCAACACAAACAATAAGCAACGTCCACGCATACTACTGCAATGATAAGCTAAGAAACAATAATAGATCGTTCAACCGCGACGTCCGAAAACGTAACTTCGGTCATGTACGCCCTTTGAAGATTCAGATCAGACTGCGCATTCGCGCAGTCTGATCAGAATCTTCACATGGCGAATTTTGGATAGCCAGGGATGCACAGCTTCTTCGTGCGGATAACGATGACTCTGATCATACTGCGAGGATGCACAGGCTGATTTGTGTTTTCGTTGGGAGCACATGTCAGAAGGTACGTTTTCTCACGTACAGGCTCAATTGATTACATCACGAAAATATACGTATATAACTTTGAGCCCCTTAAACACCACTTTTATTTAGTAAAACTGGGATTCACAGGGGTATATACTATTGTTCTTATTTCTGCTCAAATACATAGATTGTGGGTACTCGTTAGAACCGCCTCGCTAAGGCGGTTCTAACGGGTACCCACAATCTATGTTTTGAGCAGAAATATGAAAAATAGCAGAATTTTTATCTGAGGTGAACTTTTAGGCGTGTTTTCGAAATGAAATAAAACATCGAAAGTTTCTTATGCATAGCTAAAACACATGATACAGCAATTTATGACGGTACATGTATGACTGATCTGCAATCAGAACACTAGAAACCACAAACTGAACCACAATATGCCCGACCACAGACACTAACAGTCAAGCACTAACGGTCTGAAACACGACTGAAGTGGGTACCATCATTTAGAGGCCTGAGTACCGACTCACCATGGTGTAACTGAAGAGGGAAGCAAAACTGAAAATACCCGGTGTAATGATTCCTGGGCCAAACTATACCCAGTCAGCATTCTAAGTAAATCTATATCGGGCCGTCATCGGCCCGTCAGGGTAGCTGACGGGCCGATGACGGCCCGATGTAGATTTACGTAGAATGCTAGCTGGGTAGTTATTTCTGGTCAGTAATGCCTCATCAGTTATTCTCATATACAGTGAACCATCATTACAACGACATTATTTGTCCCTAAAGATGTTGACACCAAAATGAATTTCCTAAATAAGGAGAATGATATGTAAGAAAGGCCTTACTTATTCTTCTTCCTCATGTATCATGTTTTGGATATTTGTTAGAATCGCCTCATTGAGGCGATTCTAACAAATATCCAAAACATATGTTACTCGAAATATTAAATAGAATGCCATTGTGTAATTTCTGATTAACTGTCACTCCTTGAGCGAAGATTTCGTGTCAATCAAAATAATCATTTTAACAAATTTTGTCGTTGTATCAGGTGTCGGTACAAGGAGGGTTGACTGTAAATTACAAAACAAGAAAAGATCCTGGAATGGGCTCAGTGATATTTAGAGACCAGAAAATATTAACTAAGTACACCATATCGAAGAACTAGGAAACGTTTTACTGCCACATTGCGATAGACTGGCTCCCGTCTAAGTGATATACGATTCAGCATAAACTATTTATATTTTACAAAAAGCCTGTCTTTTGGAATGTCCTTCTCTCTGATTTTGCTGATCAGTATGTGTTTCTGACCAAATATTAGTAGAGTCATGCCCCTTTGAAAATTTCAGTAGACTTTTTGTTTCCGGCTAACTCCTCCTACAGTTTACATTCGATCAAGCTGAAACTTGATTTGTAATTAGACCATCATGTGGCGCAGCGCATATGGGTAAGGTTACAATCCACCAATATTAGCAGAGTTATACCCCTTTGAAAATTAAGTAAGAGAGATAATATATGTGTGGAAAAATAGTCAAGAAGAGCATTTTACCATTGTTAGATTAGAAATGTAAAACTCATGCCAACATGTGCCAGGCTAACAATGCGACAACATTAGCTGTAGTGAAGATACATTTAAACTGATTCTAAAAGGAATGCCCCTTACACCCATAAAACTGGAAACAATTGTGTCAGAACAGCTAGTTTCGGTTACTTAGACCTCATCACTGACCCTAGTATAAATTTTCGTAAGCCCGGGAATGGGTTCAATGATCACAATGGACAATAAAGTATAAACTAGCACAGTGAAGTACCAGGAGACGTTTAACGGCCGCCACAACTTCGAATACTGTACGACGACATTACGAAAACATGCCTATTCAAATACACTGAAAATTTTACCACCAAAAAATGAAAATTTTCAGATATAAATTCTGATATTTTTTCATATTTCTGCTCAAAACATAGATTGGGGGTACTCGTTAGAACCGCCTCGTCGAGGCGGTTCTAACGAGTACCCCCAATCTATGTTTTGAGCAGAAATATGAAAAATAATGTATACCCCTGTAAACCCCAGTTTTACTTTATAAAAGTGGGGTTTAAGTGGGTCAAAATTATATAGGCATGTTTTCGTAATGGCTCAATTCTGGAACAGAAATAATATTACCTGCTTTTGGATTTGTCTCGTTTGGCATTTTTCCTTCTATCTTGAAAGACTCTAGCTGTAAGAGAATTTTATTTTCCTGCTTGCTAGCATAAATGTTCCACTCACAGAAAGTTTTACTTTTATATTTTTGAGGGTAGTGTGGACTTTTGATTAACCCGCCACTGCCGTCACTGTGGATTACTTTACCACAATCTGAAAACGAGAATATTTGCTATATAGTCACACTTCATTGAATCCGAAAACGATGGCTCGTTTACCGTGACTGATTCGAACTCGTCTCATTACGTAAACTCGCCTGTTCAAATGCATTGATAATTTCCCCACCAAAAAAAGGAAAGTTGTCAGATTAAAATTCTGGTATTTTTCATATTTCTGTTCAAAATATAGATTGTGGGTACTCGTTAAAACCGCCTCGCCGAAGCGGTTCTGACGAGTACCCATAATCTATGTTTTAGCGGAGATAAGAAAAATAATGTATACCCCTGTAAACTCCAGTTTTACTATATAAAAGTGGGGTTTAAGGGGGTCAAAATTATATAGGCGTGTTTTCGTGATGATGTGTTTACTACTGAACGTCAAGTTAGACGTTCAACGGAGAGAGGACGTGTATCCAACCGACCACGGTCTGGACATTACGATGTCAGGAGGCAACATGTCTTGGCTCCGATTTCTCACAGTTCCAGGGTGTGCCAATGGTAGTAAGGCAGTTTCGGAGGCGCTTAGGTGACGATTGTGCAAATGCGAGGACGTATAGCCCGCGAGTCTGGTATTTGGGAACGCCGGCATATGTCGACCCGCCCCTGACTCCGGCTTGCGTTGTAATGCGTAGCTGATGATGAGGCAGTGACGACGGGTTCTTTTACAGACGAGTCCCGTCAGTTACCACTCGTGGGGAACATTTCGCCTACGCTTGCGTTGTTGAAAGGGATAGATTCAGGGGCGGTTCTGTTATGGTCTGGGGAGGCAATTATCATGGTGTAAATTCACAGTTCATTGTGATAGCCAACACTTTAACAGCAGTCCGGTTCAGGGATGAAGCCTTCCGCTACGTTGCAGTCCCTCTTGTGCAGAATTAATGAACTCCATGCAGAGGAAGTTAAGGAAGGCTACAGCAGCGAGGAATGGAGCACAGATATTGCTTTTCAGTTTATTTAAATTTGCAGTTATGGGTTTGCCTTCTCATGTTCTTCAATTACTAACGAGTTGTTAGTCACAAAGTAATGCAATTTTAGAAATTGTTTCAATAATGGTGTTGCTTTAAAACCATACGAAAATATTAAAGATGCCTTTAAAACCATTATTTTAAATCAGCACAAAAAATTACCCTGCGTTTCTTGTTCACTTCAGTATATGTTGTTTATTCTAATTAGAATCACCCCATCGAGTCGATTCTAACGAGTATACTCAATATATCATTATTTTATAGAATATCGAAATGACACCCCATAGCTACAGATAAGAGTGGGTATCCATATAAGAAATGTTGTGGGTACTCATTAGAAGCGCCTCGACAAGGCGCTTCTAATGAGTACCCACAGCATATGTTTGCGTGGAGAAATAAGAAAGATATCAGCATTTTTCGGATGAAAAAACGCCTTATCTGTTGCTATGACACCCCACCCCTAGATCACCCCCAATCTGCGACCTCGGCTGATGTTATGATAAACCATCAGTGGCTCAAACTACCCATGAGAAAAACAAATTTCCACGGTCCCAAAGATGTTTGAGCCACTTAAGTTCGACTGTATTATGAAAGTTGCTACACTTACTGTACTCTACCTAATTACATGTATCGCACTGTGCGCTTCTTTGCTTCAAAATTATTGAGAAAACGTGTAGTAAAAATATCCACCTAATAAGGGCACACTTTAAAGAAAAAACGGCAGAGGACTTCATGAAGGGCGTATTTAATGATGCTTATGCGTTATCATTTTCTGATTTTCTTCATAAAAGCATATGTTGTGGGTACTCGTTTGAATTGCCTCGACTTGTCGAGGCAATTCAAATGAGTACCAACAACATATGTTTTATAAAGTAGTAGAAACAAGTACAATGACTGTAATGTAAAGACTACTAAAGTGCTTGACTGTGCGCTTATAGGAGCACGTGCGCTAATTAGGGCGAATATGGTAATTCATTTAAGAAATTCTAATAAATATATTTTCTAGTAAACACCCCTTCAAACAGATAATGGATTCGTCCAGTTCGCACGATTGAATGTCTAATCAACATGTCTGGGCACTAGTGGGTAACATATGACCCTGCAGTTTGTAACAAACACTATGCTCTACATTTGGTTTAACGCTTATCATGTTGGGGAAGATTTTCAGCAGACGACATTTTGAGATTTGTCTTATTTTTCCAAGAAAATAGGCTTTGAAATTTTCTGCAAATTGTCCCCTATGAAGACAATTTGCATAAAATGTCAAAGCGTAGTTTCTCGGAAAAATAGAAGAAAATATCAGAAGGCGATGTCTAATCTGTGTCTACATTGTTTGCTCAGGCCTGTCTGTCCCAACCATTTAGGGTAAACACGGTACAAAGTATTGGTTTCCAGCTCTTCTGCGTACCTGTATGAAGTTGAGCATTTGTCAGAAATTCGTATCTCGCCTTAAAACCCTGATGGCTGCTGTCTTTAAGTGACTTGAATCGTATTCGAATCTCCTTCCTCGCCATGATAGGGGCCGGGAACACTTTGCCACAGAACCTGTGAACAACCTCTTCGCCCGTCGTCTCATCGGTCTCAAAAACCTCTAGAACATCTGTATTTAGGCACCTATAAAATAAAAGGGCTTCACTAGACTTGCCCAAGTTCCTTTACATTTGTTGTATTTGCATCTGTCCGCCTTATTATTGGAAGTGTCTCTTTAAGAGCAAAATATCGTCACTGTCCCTTTAGTTTTTATCTCTGTATGTGTTCATTTCAGTAACATCAGATACAGGACTTGAATTTTTTATTCTTAATAAATGAGCAAACGCACGCAAAACCTACTATATGATTTTGTGCGACCAGCGAAGACTCAGATTAGCCTGCGCATCCGCGCAGTCTGATCAGAGTCTTCGCTGATCGCTAGGACCTACTACAGCCTCGAGGCTATCCAAAGAGGGATAAATGAGAACCCTTGCCATACTGGGTGGATGTACATGCTGATCTGAGTCTTTGCTGGTTACACGGGTCTTATTGTAGGTTTTATCGTGTGCTGGCTAATTAATATAGAAAAGGGAATCAATGAACAGACTTTTGCAAGTCTAGCATTTCATTTGAACATCCTTATCTTTTCTGAACCCCGCGATTCCCACGTATTACTATATAAAGTGGAAAATATTTGCTTATTAGATCTTCAACTGAAAGGGACGGCACCTTACTTTGCGCAAGCACACTAAAGAGATTTCTCAAAGTTGAAAAAATAAATTAGTAATTTTCTGACTATCAAGAATAAGTAGATATTTATAAATATACTCAACAAAATAAATAAATGGCCATCAGCTTCAGTTTCCCTTTGATTAACATTCAAATGTGACCCGTCAGTTGTTAAAGTTATACCGCTATTTCCATGTCCATTTCAATAAGCTCAACATGTCAGCAATATACATTCAGCTACCAAAGTGTCAATGGCGCAAAACTAAGCCAAAAAGATTCTGAAAAAAAATGGTTTTAATTCAAAAGGAAAAAATTAGCTCCAGGTAAGGATTCGCGAATTTATTTCCTTTTAGAGTGGACAACTTTTCAGATGGGACTCGCTGTGCGGGAAAGCAAACGGGTCAAATGTTGAAATATAGGTCACAGTGATCTATTTGCGGCATGCAACAGAACATCTTAAAATGTAACTATACACAGAAAAGTTAGCATAGGCAGCAGATATACTACCTATCTGCGATTTGCCGATGACACAGATGTCCTAGCTGAGGAAGAGTAGGAACTAGAATCTCTAGTTGACAGTCTCGACAAAACCTGCACACGGTATACATTACGAAAACACGCCTATTCAAATATACTGAAAATTTTACCACCAAAAAATGAAAATTTTCAGATAAAAAATTCCTATATTTTACATATTTCTGATCAAAACATAGATTGTGGTACTTGTTAGAACCGCCTCGACGAGGCGGTTCTAACGAGTACCACAATCTATGTTTTTGAGCAGAAATAAGAAAAATAATGTATACCCCTGTAAACCCCAGTTTTACTATATAAAAGTGGGGTTTAAGGGGGTCAAAATTGTATAGGCATGTTTTCGTGATGAAGATGGAGATCAGTGCTGAGAAGACCAAATTGATGACGAATAGCGCTAATGGCATCCAAAGGGAGATCAAGGTGAAAAGACAGAAGCTGGGTAGTGTAACAAGCTTCAAATACCTTGGAGCAATTGTTTCAGTTGATGTCTCAAAACCAGAGGTTCTCTCAAGGATAGCACAAGCCACTGCAGCTCTTACAAAGCTGAAGCCAATTTGGAGATATAACAACATATAGTCGAATCTGAATGGCTCGAACACCGATGGCTCTTTTACCATTGCTAATTCGAACTCGTTTATAAGTCCCTACGAAATTCTTCTGATACGTCCAGAAAACAATTATTTAGGGAAATTTTCTTATTTTATCATGGTTTGTCTGTTGTGTGTACTCATTAGAATCGCCTTATCGAGGCGATTCTAATGAGTACACTCAACATACAAAATTTGTGTAGAAGATCGAAAAGATTTTTCTAAATTATCGCTATTTGCTTCCTGACCTGGCGACATGACTTTATAGCCAAATCTCAAACGAATTTCCATGGTCCCAAAGATGTTCGAGCCATTGACGTTTGACTGTATCTCTTGGATCAACGGTGTAACCGATGCGCTCCATTGTCATTTCCATATGTTTTGTATGCTTGTGAATCATGGACCTTGACGGCAGAGCTAGAGAAAAGAACGCAGGCCTTTGAGATGAGGTGCTACCGAAGGTTACTGAACATTTCGTACAAGGACCATATAACCAATGCGGAGGTTCACAGAAAGGGCCAAGTAGCCATTGGAGAATATGATGAACTGACCATGGTCAAGAAACGAAAACTAAGGTGGTTTGGCCATGTCTCAAGGTCTTCTGGTCTAGCAAAGACAATTCTACAGGGCAAAGTGAATGAAAAAAGAAGTAAAGGTAGACAGAGGAATAGGTGAGAAGACCATATTTAGAGTGGACAGGGATGGACTTTGCCAGTTCAACTAGGGCAGTTGAAAACAGGACAAGATGGAAAGGGTTGTTGCGAAGTCATCTGTGGTGCCCCAACGACCTAGCAAGGTTATTGGATAGACTAGACCAGACTAGACAGGAAAAAACAACAACAAAAAACTGACTGCCGGACTGATGTACGGACATAGAGTTGTTTCCATAGGGCGTCATGCATAAAAATACAACTTACATAGAACCTTTCTTCGCTAACGAATCAAAGTCAAAAATGTCAAATGATATGAGTAGTTTCTCATCCTCTTTCGATGGTCGGAATATGTAGATACATTCTAAATTTGGTGGGTAGTTTCCGGGATGTCTGGGCGAGTTGAACGTCCCGCTGTGGAATTCTTTGCTTTCGAACAAGAACATGCAGCGACCTTCTTCTATCGGCTTCCCAGGAATGGCATAATCTGTCAGGAAACAGAAAGTAGAACTTACGTATTTACTCGAAAAATTGCGGTAGCCAACTGATGCACGAAAAGAGCCCGTACTCAATTTGCGGACAACGCAGGCCCAGATCAGCCTGCGCATTCGCGCATGCTGATCAGGGCCTCCGTTGCCCGCTTACAGAATCAATGGATAAGTCCACGAACAGAGAATGCCTAGACAATACTGCGAATGCACAATCTAATTAGGACCTGCGTTGTCCGCAAATTGGATAAGAGCCCTTTGCGTGCATTGCGCATCAAGTGTGTAACCATGTTTATTCTATTACAAGTCATTTTTGTTACCATTTGATGCGTCAAAAATTGTTGGATGAGTGACAGACAGTGTAGACTCTAAGCCCCGCCGCGTTGTGTGGCAATGGTCTGCAATGTTCAGACCTGTCTGTTCCAATACTTAGGGTAAATGTGGCATATAAAATTAAAATTAAAATATGCGTTGCGTCTGTTTGTCATGCATTATTATTATTATTATTGTTGCTTACAAAGTCATTCCGTGACATCATTACGAAAACACGCCTATTCAAATATATAGAAAATTTCACCTCCAAAAACTGAAAATTTTCAGATTAAAAAACTCTGATATTTTTAATATTTCTGCTCAAAACATAGATTGTGGGTACTCGTTAGAACCGCCTCGGCGAGGCGGTTCTAACGAGTACCCACAATCTATGTTTTGAGCAGAAATAAGAAAAATAATGTATACCCCTGTAAAACCCAGTTTTACTGTATAAAAGTGGGGTTTAAGGGGGTCAATATTTTATAGGCGTGTTTTCATGATGTATACGCAGTAAACACCAAACGTCACAACAATGTCGTTTCGACGATGCCGTGAAGTTACGACGTCGACAGGGTCATATTTAAGTCCATGTAAAAGAGAAAGTGCGCACCATGTTAAATTGTTCTAAGCGTTATATATTAAATAAAAATAGAGCTTAATATTAGGGTTGACTTAAAACACGGCTTAAGTCGTAGGCTCTTGAAAATTAGGTCATGGTCATAAAATGATATCGCATTTAAAAAGGCAAAATGATAATTATAATAATAATAATGATAAAAAACAAAACATAACAAAAACAAAAAAACAACAAAAAAAAAAATCGGATTAACTCTTTCGGTGCTAAATTTCAGACGACATTTGTCGTCTGCTTTTTTTATTTTAACAAACTATCGTTTGGAAGGACATTTATATGTAAAGTTGAAAGACTGATTGTCAAACAGCATAGATCCAGATGAGACGGCTCATTGAGCCGTCTCATCTGGATCTATGCTGTTTGCAAAAGCCTATTATTATCACCTGTGGCAGTGAAAGAGGTAACGGGAAATGCCACTTAATGTAATTCATATTCAACTTCAGAAAACAAGCGTCTTGACCCACTTTTGATCAAAATCCGCCAAGAAACAAGAACGAGATTGCAGTTTAATGGTTTGTTGTTGCTTTTTTCTAGGCCCACGTTATCAATCTTAATATTTTTCCATTGCTCCGGAAGCACTTGATGAAAGGTCACGGACTGGACTAATGCTATTTTCCATAGACTGCTCAACGTTATAATAACTAAAAATAGTACTTAAGAGTGTTTTCACAGAAAACAGATGTCCCCTCTGTGAATTTTCAGTTTTTCTACTGCTGTGATGTTACAATCAGGCCAAGATCACCAAAATCTATTCAGTTCTTTGTTATGTTCCGATTATATATTCATGAACATTTCGTAAGATCCCAACCACTGGTTCCAAAGATATTGTGCAAATAAGAAACTGTCAAAGAATTTTCAGTTATTTCTACTGCTGTAAATTAGGTCTAGGTCACCAAAACCGAATTAATTCTTTGCTATGTCACCAATGTACAGGGTGGCAAACGTACGTCATAGTCACGTGGGTAAATGATACGGAGCACACGAAAATCATTGATAAACAGTGCCGCTGGAAAGTAGAAAAAGGGTAAATATTTTATGTCACAGGTAGTTTTCAGACTACATCTATGATGCAGCTACCCCAGAAACGGCTCTAATTACAACTTCTAACTATTCCAGCTCCTAATATTGGTCCGTTTGAGAGCTTACCTCGATCAACCAAAGTTTTCCTGTAGATGGGAACACACCATGCGCTGAAATCACAAAGATAAATGGCGTTTTTGCTGCTTCGTTGACTTTTTAGAGTAATTTTGACAAACACGCCTGTCACAAATATCAATTATTATTTGGTCCCGTGCAACATTGCACAGTTTGTCGACAGATTGAAACGCCACGACCGAAAATAAGTAAAAAACTTCCAGATAAGGAACACATCCAAATTCAGTGCATTGTGGAAATGGTATAAAACGTCACAATTTATCATCTGTAAGTGTATTTTAGGCGGTTTATCGTAATGTCATTTTCTATTCTATCCGAATTTCTCTTAGCAAGCCTTACAGTTAACTTTTTTGCTCAAACTACGTCACTGAAAGTACGAGATACTCGTTTTAAGTTGACTGGCCAATAGTGAGAAATCAACTCATAAAATCTCGTGACGTGCCCATCTCTTCGCCAAGAACATCTTTCTCGCAAGATCTAACGATACCTAATTCATATCTCGCACATTTGACGCTTTGAATTATTGTCGGATCTAGCCAATTTTGGCTTAAATAGCAAATGTATTCTGCATGAATTTTCCAGATACCATTGGCCAAAGGCGACCGGTCAGTGCGTGATGAGGCGCTACCTGTCGGTGACAATGCAAAAAACAGTTTAACAAAATGGCGACTGACATGGAAAGAACATACCAACTATTTATTTTTCGTTTCGTTCGATGATATTGAATTCTACCGACTCTCGAGATAAGATCTACTTATTTTGTTGACATGAAATGAAAGATCTGACCCCCATAGCGCGGTAGGGAGTGCGAATCTAGGTCTTTTCGCCCCAAAACCACACCACCCCTAGTCTTGTCGCCCCAAAGACGTTTCTACCCTTGTCGTTTCGCCCCACTGGTCGTTTGCCCCCTCCCCTAGTCGTTTCGGTCTTCTTGTCGTTTCGCCCCTAGTACATTTAAAAAGAAATGCAGCAGAGAATTTACAATCTTTACATCTTATCAATAGAGTAAGATACCTAAGCTTCTGTAATCAAGAACCTGCTTTATGATTAAACAAGGCAAATATTTGTAATACAGATCAGCCTGTCTACCGTCGACTCTGAACGACGTATATGATGTTTACCACCGAGATAACATGGTATCTTTTGTTTCTGTATCACCGAAATCGCTTCTAGGTAATGTCTGTAGCTGTACAAGCTGGTTTTAAACTTACCTGATTAAAACCGTGACTTCGCAACGTCTGATCTGCCCCTTATTGGTTTGCTTTGAGATAGTATATTATGACTAATGCCTATAGTTTCTCTATTCTTTGCTGAACAGGTCGATTAAAGTCTCACCTGGTGGAACCATGCATTCGTACGGTCTGATCTGCGCCTTTGTCGTCCGTTCTGTGATAGAATAATGGTGTTAGATTCTGTATTTTGGGTTTGAATGCTATATAGCTTTTTTGCTACGCCAGCCAGAAAAGCGGAAACCCTGCATCTTTACAATCTGATATGCGCTTTTGTTGTTCATTCTTGAATATTATAATGCCGGTAGTTTCTCAGTCCAGAGTTTAAATGCTAGATAGCTTTTTTGCCAAGCAGGGCAGTTTAAATTTTACCTATGCAAACTCTGCACTCGTACGGTCCGATCTGTGCCTTTTAGTGTTAGATTGTATGATAGTATATTGTTTCTAGTGTATGGTTTTCTATATCTGAATTTGAAGACTCAAGCGTCTGTTTGCATAGGAAAACACCATAAAACTAGTCAAGGAATCGTTAGGGTAAAATAAATAAAACCCGAAAAAGTATCATGATGAATCAAATACGAGGACTCAACAGATACAATACGTCAACGGGCTCCTAGAGATCGATGGGATGTCAAACAACACCACTTAAAATTTGAAGTAAAAAAGAATCACCAATTAAAACCTATGTCAATGTATTTTCCCTCTGTTCAAATGTTTGAAGTATAGCAAAATGAAAAAATAATACAACAATTGGTAAAAGTGCATCATCAATTCTGCGAAAAATCACTATTGACGTGAAGCTACCCTTTTTCCACGTTTCCATGGCGTTAGATGTTGTAATGTCATTTAAAAGCATACAGATGTGACTGCCAGAATTCTACAAAATTTTGGTGGGACATCTTTAGCTCGTTAGCGCAATGGTGGTAAAAAGGAGAAGCTGAAGGCTTTTTCCGCCTTTCCATGTTACATGTTATAATTAGATCTAAAGTTGATCAGTTCTTGTGCGTTACTTCTTAATACTTTACTCTGTGTCTGTCTGTTGTAAGCAAATAAATCATTCGCGATGGATTTTAACAATTTCATAACTACAAGACTTGTCTCCACCCCTTATATTTATATTAAAAGAAAAATGATAAAATATTTCAGTCAGTGTGATAAATGATATGGAACACATCCGCTGTACATAATGATATAGACCACACATACAAGGGAAAAAGATACAGAACACACAATTTATGTGTGGCTTTAAGTTTTATTTTCAGGTATGGCGAAAAGGAAAACACACCTGACTATCAAAGCCTCTAGGTCTCGGAAGAAAGACCTTAAGTCTGGGGAGATGAAAGGAAGCACCACTGATTCCGCGTTTGTGTGTAAAATGGCCGGGTCTTCTAGTTGTCATAGCTCCACCACAAATTTCCGTGAAGAAAAAAAAAACAACAAACCTCACACATTAAATTGACAGATAGACAGAGAACATGTTGGTCGAGATCACCAGGTTCCCCGTTGTGTAAAGGAACGCCCCATGGATGCCAGAAATTTAGGCCAACACCCTTAAAGTCACCAGCAACGAAGCGGTTACGTGGTAGTTCGGCTCGTTCACTTTTGTTCAACCGAGACATGGGACGATATATTCGAAGTATTTCCATTAGTATTCACAGCCCAACAATTAGCCAATGTCGGGGAATGCAATGTATCTTCAGGTAGCCTTAACAATTATGATCCCCGCGCTCCTCAAATGTCAGATACACTGCAGTCTGTTTCAATTTCTCAAACGTCGCGCGAACAAGAAATTCAGGAAATGAATGCTATTCTCCCCGATGTACTCAAAACTCTTGAATAATCCGGAACAAAGAAATCCTTTCTAGATTTCTGCAGACTTGATCATTCTAACAATTTTTATTGGATACTAGTGCATACCTCCAGTGGGTCGAGGTTCTCTCATCGTCTATGCGTTATAGTGATCAAACAAAACGTTTCGGAAGCTTGGATGGAGGATCTTCGGTGGTAAGTTCATAAATTTCATGAGTGGACATAAAAAACATCTCTCAGGATTTCTTTGTTCCGGATTCTTTAAGAGTTTTGAGTACATCGGGGAGAATAGCATTCATTTTCTGAATTTCTTGTTCGAGCGGAATTTGAGAAATTGAAATGACTGCAGTGTATCTGACATTTGAGGAGGCCGGGGATTATAATTGTTATGGCTATTTGAAGATACATTGCATTCCCCGACAATGGCTAATTGTTGGTCTGTGAATACTAATGGAAATGCTTCGAATGTATCGTCACATGTCTCGGTTGAAAAAAGTGAACGAGCCGAACTACCACGTAACCGCTTCGTTGCTGGTGACTTTGAGGGTGTTGGCCTAACTTTCTGGCGTCCATGGGGCGTTCCTTTACACAACGGGGAACCTGGTGATCTCGACCAAAATGTTCTCTTTCTATCTGTCAATTTAATGGGTGAGGTTTTTTGTTTTTTTCTTCACGGAAACCTGTGGTGAAGCTATGACATCTAGAAGACTCGGCCATTTTACACACGAACGCGGAATCAGCGGTGCTTCATTTCGTCTCTCAAGTCTTAGGTCTTTCTTCCTAGACCCAGAGGCTTTGATAGTCAAATGTGTTTTCCTTTTCGCCATACCTGAAAATAAAACATAATGGCACATACAAATTGTGTGTTCTGTATCTTTTTCCCTTGTATGTGTGGTCTGTATCATTATGTACAGCGGACATGTTCCATATCATTTATCACACTAACTAACTGAACTTTTTTATCATTTTTTTATAAATATAAAGGGGTGGAGACAAGTCTTGTAGTTATGAAATTGTTAAAAGCCATCGCGAATGTTTTTTTTTTTTTTTTTTTTGTTTTTTTTTGCTTACAACAGACAGACACACAGTAAAGTATTAACAAGTAACGCACAAGAACTGATCAACTTTAGATCTAATTATAATATGCAACTTGGAAAGGCGGATAAAGCATTCAGCTTCTTCTTTTTTATCATCATTGCGCTAATGTGCTAAAGATATCCCACCCAAATTTTGTAGAATTCTGGCAGTCACATTTGTATGCTTTTAAATGACATCACAACATCTAACGCCATGGAAACGTGGAAAAAGGGAAGCTTCACGTCAATAGTGATTTTTCGCAGAATTGATCATGCACTTATACCATTTGTTGCATTAGTTTTGCATTTTGCGATATTTCAAACATATAAACAGAAGGAAAATACATTGGCATGGGTTTTAATTGATGATTCTTTTTACTTCAAATTTTCAGCGGTGTTGTTTGACATCCAATCGATCTCTAGGAGCCCGTCGACGTATTGTATCTGTTCAGCCCTCGTATTTGATTCATCATGATACTTTTTCGGGTTTATTTGTTTTACTCTAACGATTCTTTGACTAGTTTTATGGTGTTTTCCTATGCAAACAGACGCTCGAGTCTTCAAATTCAGATATAGAAAACCATACACTAGAAACATTATACTATCATACAATCTAACACTAAAAGGCGTAGATCGGACCGTACGAGTGCAGAGTTTGCATAGGTAAAATTTAAACTGCCCTGCTTGGCAAAAAAGCTATCTAGCATTTAAACTCCGGACTGAGAAACTACCGGCATTCTAATATTCAAGAATGAACAAAAAAAGCGCATATCAGATTGTAAAGATGCAGGTTTCCGTTTTTCTGGCCTGCTTAGCAAAACAGCTATATGGCATTCAAATCCAAAATACAGAATCTAACACCATTATTCTATCACAGAGCGAACGACAAAGGCGCAGATCAGACGGTACGGATGCATGGTTCCACCAGGTGAGACTTTAATCGACCTGTTCAGCAAAGAATAGAGAAACTATAGGCATTAGTCATAATATACTATCTCAAAGCAAACCAAAAAGGGGCGGATCAGACGGTTTTAATCAGGTAAATCTAAAACTAGCTTGTACAGCTACAGACATTACCTAGAAGCGATTTCGGTGATACAGAAACAAAAGATACCATACTATCTCGGAGGTAAACATCATATGTGTCATCCAGAGTCGACGGTAGACAGGCTGATCTGTACTTCAAATATTTACCTTGTTTAATCATAAAGCAGGTTCTAGTTTACAGAAGCTTAGGTACCTTACTCTGTTGATAAGATGTAGTGATTGTAAATTCTCTGCTGCATTTCTTTTTAAATATACTAGGGCTGAAACGACAAGGGGACCGAAACGACGGGGGGGGGGGGGGGGGCGGGTGGAAGAGGGGGGGGGGGAAACGACCAGTGGGGCGAAACGACAAGGGTAGAAACGTCTTAGGGGCGACAAGACTAGGGTTGGGCGAAAAGACCTAGATTCTCACTGCCTACCGCGCTATGAGGGTCAGATCTTTGATTTCATGTCAACAAAATAAGTAGATCTTATATCGAGAGTCGGTAGAATTCAATATCATCGAACGAAACGAAAAATAAATAGTTGGTATGATCTTTCCATGACAGTCGCCATTTTGTTAAACTGTTTTTGCATTTTCACCGACAGGTAGCGCCCCATCACGCACTGACCTGTCGCCTTTGGCCAATGGTATCTGGGAAATTCATGCAGAATACAATTGCTTCCTTCATCTGCTTTTTAGGCCAAAATTGGCTAGATCCCACAATAATTCAAAGCGTCAAATGTGCAAAATCTGAATGAGGTATCGTTAGATCTCGCGAGAAAGGTGTTCTTGGCGAAGAGATGCGCATGTCACGAGACTTTATGAGTTGATTTCTCGGTATTAGCCAATCACTTTTAAACGAGTATCTCGTACTTTCAGTGACGTAGTTTGAGCAAAAATGTTAACTGTAAGGCTTGCTAAGAGAAACTCGGATAGAATAGAAAATGACATTAAGTTTAATCGCCTAAAAATACATTTACAGATAAAAAATGTGACGTTTATACCATTCCCACAGTGCAATGAATTTGGATGTGTTCCTTATCTGGAAGTTTTTTACTTATTTTCGGTCGTGGCGTTCCAAAGCAAATCGATCTGTCGACAAACTGTGCAATGTTGCACGGGACCAAATAATAAATGATATTTGTGACAACCGTGTTTGTCAAAGTTACTCTAAAATGTCGGCGAAGAAGCAAAAACGCCATTTATCTTTGTGATTTCAGCGCATGGTGTGTTCCCATCTACAGGAAAACTTTGGTTGATCGAGGTAAACTCTAAAACGGACCAATATTAGGAGCTGGAACAGTTAGAAGTTGTAATTAGAGCCATTTCTGGGGTAGCTGTCTGAAAACTACCTGTGACTTAAAATATTTATCCTTTTTCTACTTTCCAGCGGCACTGTTTATCAATTA
Source organism: Anodontia alba (assembly GCA_964016985.1). Classification (NCBI taxonomy): domain Eukaryota; kingdom Metazoa; phylum Mollusca; class Bivalvia; order Lucinida; family Lucinidae; genus Anodontia; species Anodontia alba. Next base: position 1,724,236 of record OZ024824.1, read on the forward strand.
TTTTCGTGTGCCCCGTATCATTTACCCACGTGACTATGGCGTACGTTTGCCACTCTGAATGTATATTTATGCAAATTTAGTACGAATTTAACCACTGGTTCACAAGATATTGTGCAGATAAGAGAGACGCCAACACCGACGCCAATGGGATCTGGATACAAAACAATATGTTCCTCTCACCTGAGGTGGGGGACATAACAAAACCTGGGACTACCTGGAGCTATTATAACTAAAACCCGGGACTACCTGGAGCACTGTTTCAGCACATGGCACTTATGCAAACTTTCTAAAATGTTATCATTGCCGCATTTTATTAAATGTCATGGGATATACATAAATACATTTGACAAATTCCTTTTAAAGTTGGTGGATGCATTGATACGGCTTCGCGCAATTTACAGCATGACAAAAAATATATATATATATATATATTCTTAAATGCTCTTTTTGGTTTTGTTGAGGTAAGCCTAAAAAGCGAAGTGAAATTAGTTGTAATTATTTTTAATATAACGACAATTCCTCTAGAGGCCATATCTCATTTAGACCTCTCGAATGCACCTTTGCATTATGGAATTTAGCCCATTTAGACCAGATTTACATGTGAATGTCCCTAGACTAATCCGTATTAAAAATTAAGCTTTAACATATTGTGTGCTAGGCATAGATACAAAATATAAGTAAGATACTCAGGAATTGTCACCATCACGAAGCACAGCCTTCCCGAAGCACGAAAAGAAGGAGAGGAGAGGAACAAACAATGACAAAATAAACGTCACATATGAAACCACCGACGCACAAACACAGAAGAATCAATCACGAAAACATAGCTGTATAATTTTGACCCCCTTTAACCCCACTTTCTTACAGGGGTATACATTATTTGTCTTATTTCTGCTCGAAAACATAGATTGTGGGTACTCGTTAGAATTGCCTTGGCGAACCGGTTCTAACGAATACTCACGAAAACACGGACTGTGTGTACTCGCCTCGCCTCGGCGAGGCGGTTCTAACGAATACCCACAATCTATGTTTTCAGCAGAAATATGATAAATATCAGAATTTTTATCTGAAAACTTTCAGTTTTTTGGTGGTGAAATTTTCAATATATTTGAATAGGCGTGTTTTCGTAATGCACTGTTGAACCGTATTTCTCACGGAACGGATTCCTCACACGTGTGAAAAATTCGGTCGGATTTGTCACGCGGCGTGAAGAATTCGACCGAATTTTTCACAGCTGCCGAACATATTCCTCACCTATCTGTGACAAACTCGTTCGGTATCAGTTTTATATATAGCACGCAAACGTATTTGTCACCTTTCAAAAAAACCCTCAAAAAAGTGCCTTTTTTTCATGCACGGATTTTTCACAAACGTATTTGTCACAACTTATGATATAAAACATACGATTAACCATTTAATACAGTTTCGAGGTAATATATTTTTCTTATCATGCATATCTTTTAATCGAGTGGTAGATTTATTATTTATTGTTTATTATTTTTAACTTCGAATATTATTGGATATCATAAAATGAAATAAATGAAATGTCATATCTGTTTCTTGATACCTATGGATTAGTTCAATAATATCAATCATCCCTTATTCTATACAGGTTTCACAAATCTTATTATAGATATAAGATTGTTGGTACTGATATCAAATATTCTAATTGTAAAGATATCTATAAATTATGGATATCTGTAAAGAGTTTTATTGATATCTATAATTAATTATGGATATTAATAATTACATATATTGATACCCAATTAGTGAATATTTTATTTCGAAAAATCGATATCTAAAAATCAGTCTTTATATTGTTATCTTAAACTTGAAATGTAAATTATTGATATAAATCAGACCGACTTTAATACTTTAAGATATCAATGCGAATTGTTTGTAACAACGGATTAATTTTGGTAATTGATAATTGTGATTGTGAAAAGCCACAAATGATCTGAATTATACATTAAGAAAACAAGCCTATGCAATGAATACCCCGGCAAACCCCACTTTATATAGGAAAAAGTGAGGGTTGCAGGGCTATTCATTATTTCCTTATTTCTGCTATAAAAATTGTGGGTACTCGTTCAAACCGCCTCAGCGAGGCGGTTACTGGGGCGTTTCGAACGTGTACAATTAATGATTTGAGGAGAAATAAGAAAGGTATCAAAATTTTTCCTCTGAAAATCCTCTTTGGCAAAATGAAATGTATTTGAATAGATATGTTTTCCTTATGAGGAAAAAGTGGGGTTTGCTGGGGTGTTCATTATTTCCTTATTTCTGCTCTAAAACATAAATTATGGGTACTCGTTCGAACCGACACCTCACTGAGGCGGTTTGAACGTGTACCAATAGGTCAAACATGAGGAATTCGATCGAATACTTCACAGATGTGAACAGTTTGACCAAATTCGACAAAGTTATCTCATATTCAGCAGAATACATCAGATGTGAAAAATCCGACCGAATTTCTCACACCTATATTTCACCAAAAATGTTTTCATTCATTAAAAATTTGTTTACTGGTGTGCAAGCAATAGAAATTCTAATGTGTGACAAACTCGTTTAGGTTAAAAACTCTAAATCCGCAAAACGTATTCTTCACCTTTGTCCGAATGTGAAAAATTCGGTCGAATTTATCACACCGGCGTGAGGAATCCGTTCCGTGAGAAATACGGTTCAACAATGCACAACAGAGACACCGTCTTGGAGCGGTCAGTAGAAAACCTACTGGGGACATAAACCACTGTTACTCGCGCATACCTGAAAGACCAAATAACTTTCTGATTTCTAACTCGATTTTCAAAACCAAAACATTTCATAAAACTCCTCAGCTTTATGGGCCTTTTACTTTCTGACAATTTAATATATGGCTCACGCCAAGCGAAAATGTGTCTTCGAATGTACGCAAAATGTACAGATTCAGATTCATACCACGCATGCGCAAAGTCAAATCTTGCATTCGCTCTCCATTCATACATTCTGTAGTATCCGATAATTCTGTTAGCGGACAGTGAAGGCCCTGATCAGACTGCGCAGATGCGCAGTCTGATCTGGGCATTCGCTGTCCGCATATGCCTAAAAACACGTTTTCGCGTTGCGCGGCCCATTTGATGTGCATTTTCCTTTAATGAGAAGCAAACCAATAAAAACTTCAAATCTAAATAACGCTGTAAGCGTTTGGAATATTTTAATGGGGTTTTCACTGCTGGACTCAGCAGATACATGTCATTCTTTGATGCATGTAATCAACCAAAAGTGAATTCAGGTGATTCGTCTGTTGCAGTGAATTATACATGATGTTCAACAAAGGAAACAAGTTTGGTTAAAAGGCCTTTTTATTTACTCAAGTTATCGTCCGGAAACGAAAATATGGGCGTGTCTCGGGCAGATAACTCCGTAAAAATTTGACGAAATTTGCCCATTAGCAATTCCAAAACAGATCTCCTTAATGTCAATGCATATAGCAAGTTTGGTTACAATCTCTTGTTATTTACTCAAGTTATCGTCTGGAAACGAAAATATGGGCGTGTCTCGGACAAATAACTCCGTAAAAATTTGACGAAATTTGCCCATTAGCAATTCCAAACCAGATCTCCTTCATGTCAATATATATAGCAAGTTTGGTTAAAATCCCGTTATTTACTCAAGTTATCGTCCGGAAACGAAAATATGGGCGTGTCTCGGGCAGATAACTCCGTAAACATTTGACATAATTTGCCCATTAGCAATCCCAAACCAGATCGCCTTAATGTCAATGCATATAGCAAGTTTGGTTATAATCCCTTGTTATTTACTCAAGTTATCAGCCGGAAACGAAAATATGGGCGTGTCTCGGGCCGTAAAAAATTGACGAGATTTGCCCATTAGCAATCCCAAACGAGATCTCCAAAATATCAATGCACATACCAAGTTTGGTGAAAATCCATTGACGTTTACTCAAGTTATCATCCGGAAACGAAAAACGGACTGACGGACGGACGGACAGACTTACGACGGACGGACAGACTCACGGACGTTCAACGTGAAACCATAATACCCCGCCACTATTGTGTGGCGGGGTATAAAAAGGAAAGAGCCCTTTTGTCAAATGCAGACAGCAAAACCCTAGACAAGCCTACACATCAGTACAGTCTGAACGTACATTAAGTATTTGTGCTGTCCACAAGGTCTTGTAACCCAAATCAGATACGTTTGCAGCAGCATAGATTCAGATGATCCATAAGCCGTTTCATCTGGATCTACACTGTTTGCCATTCAGTTGCAACGTGTTCCGTCAAAATTCAAAGACAGAAGAATCCACTTCAGAAAGACTGGAGTGAAAATAATCACAAAAACTAAAGCGTTCCTGTTAAGTCCAAACAGCGCACAGGAAACTTTGTTATTCTTTTTTTTTTCTTGTTATAACGCATGATGCACAAAATATTCATACATCACAAAAACATGCCTAAATAATGACCCCCTTAAACCCCACTTTTATATAGTAAAACTGGGGTTTACAGTGGTATACATTTATTTCTTATTTCTGCTCAAAAACATAGATTGTGGGTACTCATTAGAACCGCCTCGCCGAGGCGGTTCTAACGAGTTCCCACAATCTATGTTTTGAGCAGAAATATGAAAAATATCGACGTTTTTATCTGAAATTTTTCATTTTTTGGTGGTAAAATTTTCAGTATATTTGAATAGGCATGTTTCGTAATATAACACACTTACTACATCAATAATATTCAAAATTGTCTGCACATAGGAAATGCAAAAAAAGTATAACCACACAACAAACCAATCCAGTTTAAGGGGATGGAGACACTTGGTAGCTTTTCCGCCATTTACTCCAAGGGAGATAGCTTTTGGGATATCCTGTTTGCTTTTCTGTTCATCAAATACCTTCTGAAAACAGGTCTACTCTTATAGGAAAGAGTTTGCTCCCACTAGGAGCAAATTCTTTCCTACTAGAGTAGACCCGTTTTCAGAAGGGAGGCAATACTATTATGACAGTATTGCCTCCCTTGAAAGTGTATCCATGCTCCTTAGAATACAAATTAATTAGGAACGTTCAACAAATTTACAACGTTTATCAGTATAAAATGTGTGTGAATGTATATCTAGCAAATATGCCACCTGATATAGCTACATAACTGTATGTACGCAGAAACAATTTTACATGTATTGTACATGTATAAAATCTAAAACAGTTGGCAAACTTGTATCAGCTCTAAAACGTTTGGAAAACTTGTATCAAATCTAAAGCATTTGTCAAGCTTGTATCAAATCTAAAACATTTGTCAAGCTTGTATGAAATCTAAATCATTTGGCAAACTTGTATCAAATCTAAAACATTTGGTAAACTTGTATCAAATCTAAAACATTTGGCAAACTTATATCAAATCTAAAACATTTGGTAAACTTGTATCAAATCTAAAACATTTGGCAAACTTGTATCAAATCTAAAATATTTGGCAAACTTGTCTATGTAGCAATAGCGAGAGTCTTTAAAAAATGTCGTGATATCATTTTCCCCTTTTTACAGTTATAATCTGATGAAGTGATGACAAATGTATGCCATCATACACCTGTTCGCAGGAATTAGAAAGGGATTTTGTTTGTGTTGAGGTTTTACGGCCCAGTCAACCCAATGGAGTCATGTCGAGCGCGGTCAGTTTACTAACTACACATTTACTGGGCAGGCTTAGTCACCTAAGCGGTTAACCAGTATTGTCCACATTCTTTCGCTAGAAACTGACAACTGCCCTTCTTAAATCAATGACCGTAGAAAATATTTCATGATCAATCTCCACGAAAGAATGTTGCCGACGTCGGCGGGGGTTGAACCCGCGACCTCCTGGTCTCCAGTCGGACGGCGCATCCAACTGAGCCACCGAGGCCGACAATTAGAAAGGGATACATTTTATTTGCATGCAAATGTTACCAAGGTAAGGTCTCGTGAAGTCGGAAAAAAATAATACTTTGACCTTGTGGTTCAGACAGCCAATAATATACACCTAAACAAGCCAATCAAGGGGCAAGTCGTCATAGTACTGACTCAGAAGAGTTTTTTTTTTTTTTTTTTCTAATTTGCTGTCCTGTCCTAGATGTGACCTTGTCAAGGTTTATTATGAAATATTACGGATAGTCTCCACAATATGCCCAGTCAGCATACTACGTAAATCTATATCGGGCCGTCATCGGCCCGTCAGGGTAGCTGACGGGCCGATGACGGTCCGATGTAGATTTACGTAGAATGCTAGCTGGGTGGCAATGATAATCTTTCAATGACATTGTATTATATAATAATGCACAATTTTGATTATTAAAAACCATCAACACAGATTTTTTTGTTTATAAAATGAATTTATTATTTTCCAAGCTTTTGGATGCAGTTTTTGTCATGTGTTTCGAAATTGCCTTTTGTATTACAAGCATTTTTATATATTAAAAATAATGATATTATGTACCTATGCGTCGTATCATTTTTTATGTTTCATGTGTTACGTAACAAGGTTATCTATTGCTATGGTCGTATAGTGTTTCTGTTTTCCTTCATAGAAGTTAAAGTGTCTAAAACAGTTTCAGTTTTGTTTTATTACAGTTTTCAAAAAATAACTAAATTAAATCAGTTGTCTCATCTCTGGCCCTACTCAGTCGCACCAGAAAGAGACACTGCCTACAACATTTCCATTCGCGTTGTGTTCTGACTTACCACACCAAAGAATAAGTAATAAGCGCTTGACATCAGTTCAGTTTTCAGATTTTTAACGCTGCCAGGCAGCTGAGTCACATAGAGGCAGCACCAGACAAATCTGGATTAGTTTTACTGGACTACTGGTTTGGCTTGAAACGGTGCCTAGTTATAATTCATAACTAGGTCACCTCGCCCAGACACGGAGTGCGTGCACGTCCAGACCTCGTGTGTATCCAGACCTTGTGCGAGAGTAGTAGTCCAGCCTGTAAGTTGCAGAATTTTGACGATCGGTCGAAAAGTTTGAGCTTTTAATCTCGTACCTAATGCGTATCAATTCCGACTGCAGAATGCGTTAGGCACACAGCTCTAGTCGAGAGTAAGGTGCACTCACTAGCCACATGTCGGTCGGTCAGACGCCAGAAAGGATGCAAGAAAGGTGTCCTCACCCAGGAGCCAAGAGGGTGTCCTCACCCTATTGTTGGGTGTCCTCACCCTTGGGCCGAGTGGGTGTCCTCACCCATGGCCACCGATTCAGAAGGTAACAATCGGCGGAGCTTATGTCCCGTTCCCTCTGGTTCGATGATAGCTGTCTTCTGGATGCGGTCGTATGTTATGTTGGCTCTTGCGATGTCTGGTAGTGTCTGCGGCGTTAATGGTGTTGCCTCCTGCTCCATACAGGGCGTTGATCGGCGAGCTGATGTCGATGTCGTCGTCGGTCGTCTGGCTGGTGAAGGCTGCCTCCTGCTTTCAGCCCTCTTCTTGTATCTGTTGGTTGGTAGTACCTTGTGGAAGGTTAGTTCCACACGAACTAGGTCCTTCCCGTCTGACATTCTCCAGAGTGGAGAACCGAAGAAGGTGTATTCTTTCAAAGCGTTCATCAGAACGGTCGGCATGATGGTTATTCGTTGGTTAGTTGTTAACACGTCGACGGTCGAAGGTCGAATCATGGGCGCTTGACATGATCAAACCTGGACTATATATACTCTCACGGGGCATTCCTAACATTTTGTTTTCCATGGTTGTTTGTACATAACATTAAACTATGCAATTATTGTTGACGGTCTCCTGACAATCATCGAGGCTATTTCGCAATATTACGAAAGGATTGCACTAAGGTTAGTAACTAACAGAATGCTGCTGAAATAAGCAGAAATCTACATGGTTTATACTATCCATAATTCAGACCAAAGAGATTTACTTACAAAAGTTTCCAAAATACTATTCAATTACCACTTTATTTGCAATATTTCTTACCTTTATACATATTAATGCAGCAGTCTCCAGGTCTACTAACCAGTACGTTTTCTACATGTGATTCACATGCAGGTGGCACCGTGTTGCAACAGTCATCAAATTCTCTAATATGTCAACAAGTGTTTTGCACAGAGTCCAACATAAACAAGTGGGTTTAACCTTTAAACAATGACTGTATATAGGATGCCTCTAAGTACATTTTAACATTTTAGCTACTAATATATATGAAGGATAAAACTGATTCAGAATCAACTGTAAAATATTCATACAGGATTTACGACCTCTCAACAATCTTTAGGTCATATCTATCTCATTCACTTTACGACCCATCAACATCGTTTTAGTCATACAAACAACCTGAGTAGACCCTGATTATACTACACACCCTGTGTAGACCCTGGTTATGTTATACAAGGGTGTCTCTAAGAAAAATAAATGAGACCACACTTTTCTGTTTTAACATATCGTCAGTCGTAGCCTACGCTCCAGGAAGTCAGTCAAAAAACACATTATCTTACAGAGTGTGAGCAAAGATTATTGTGTAAAATTTAAAATTATTTGCATGTAGGCAACTATCATCGGCAGTCACTCGTATATTAGTATGAAACAAAAAAAGATTTCTTACTTTTATACCTTACTAACAGAAATCTTTGTTACCAATCCAGAGCTTTGTTTAAAGAGGGTAACATCAGCGGTTTTGTATAACTGGAAGTAACGTTTTATTTGATATTATTATTATTATTATTATTATTTTTTTTTTTTTATTTATTTATTTATTTTTTTAATGCTACGCACGTCATCACTCTTACGATTTGTTGCAGATTAAAACGGAATATTAAAGACAAGATTTCTATGTATAAGCGTAAGCCACTTTGTTTCATTGCTTTCACACACACAAATTAACGAGTCCACCGTAAAAGTTCTAATGTTGACCAGCCGTCAGTTGTAGCGTACTCGGTAGTCGGCCAAATGATACAGGTAAGCAAATTAAATGGACAAGAATGGTTTTAAAATTTGAAGTTAATTTAAATGTCGCCATACAAATACAAAATTGTTCCTCTTTAATTAACTTAAGGGGAACGGATACACTTTCAAGAGAGGCAACTCTTTCAAAGTTGGTTTTCTCCCTTCTGAAAATGGATCTACTCTGAAAGGAAAGAATTTGCCCCCTGTTGGGAGTAAATTCTTTCCTTTTAGGGTGAACCCTTTCTTCTAGAGCAAATTATGTCTTTTTAGGGTGAACCTCTTCTTCTACAGGGATTTAGTGTGCAAAAAAAACCCAAAAAAACAAGAGGACCATGATGGTCCTATATCGCTCACCTGAGCAAACGGATTTGCATACTTACTGTTGAAGTTCACTGCTCTAAGATTTATGTATAAATTTTTTAGCCTTGCCCCCCCCCCCCCCCCCCCCTACACACACACCTCTACCACCCCCCCCCCCACACCCCACCCCCCCCCCCCCCCCCCCCCCACGCCATGTTTTTTCTTTTTAACTCATCATAACGACTTGACTTATTCTTGAAAAAGGGTCACCAAAAGAACATTCTGCCAAGTTATATTGAAATTGGTCAAGTGGTTTCTGACAAAAAGATTTTTAAATTGTTTTATATCGCTATAAAGCCCTACCCTCTAACGCCATTTTTCTTTCTTTTTTTTTTTTTTTTTTTTTTTTTTTTTTTGACGAATCATGACAGGTTGAACAAACTTGGTAGAGGGTAACCAAAGGAACATTCCTGCCAAGTTAAAGTGAAATCAGTTCAGTGGTTTCTGACAAGAAGATTTTTAAAGTTTTCTATTTAGATCTATAGGGAAAATAAGCCCCACCCCCTAGCAGCCATGTTTTTTGACAAATCAGGATTGCTTGAACATTCTTGGTAGAGGGTCACCAAAGCATTATTGAAATCAGTCAGGAGGTTTTTGACAAGAAGAATTTTAATGTTTTCTATGCAGATATATATGGAAAATAAGCCCCGCCCCCCTGGGGGCCAAGTTTTTTGACCTATCATGAAGGCTTGAACAATCTTGGTAGAGGGTCACCAAAGCAACATTCCTGCCAAGTTACATTGAACTCGGTCTAACGGTTTCTTACTAGAAGATTTTTATTTTTTTTTTATATAGATATATAGGGAAAATAAGCCCCGCCCCCTAGCGGCCATGTTTTTTGACGAATCATGACAGCTTGAACAACTTGGGTAGAGGGTCACCAAAGAAACATTCCTGCCAAGTTATATTGAAATCGGTCTGGTGGTTTATGACAAGAAGATTTTTTAGTTTTCTATATAGATTATATATGGAAAATAAGCCCCACCCGCTAGCAGCCATGTTTTTTGACAACTCACGATTATTTGAACAATCTTGGTAGAGGGTCACCAAGGAAACATTTTTGCCAAGTTATAATGAAATCGGTCCTGTGGTTTCTGACAAGAAGATTTTTAAAATTTTCTATATAGATATATAAGGAATATAAGCCCCGTCCCCTGGTGGCCATGTTTTTGACGAAGCATGACAGCTTGAACAATCCTGAAAGATGGTTACATAAGAAACATTTCTGCAATGTTATATTGAAATCAGTCCAGTGGTTTCTGACAAGAAGATCATTAAAGTTTTCTATACAGATATTTCGGGAAAATAAGCCCAGCCCCCTAGCAGCCATGTTTTTTGACAAATCATGACAGCTTGAACAATCTTGATAAAGGGCCACCAAGGAAACATTTCTGCCAAGTTATATTGAAATCGGTCCAGTGGTTTCTGATAAGAAGATTTTTTCAAACTTTCTATATAGTAAATAGGAAAAATAAGCCCCGCCCCCTAGCAGCCATGTTTTTTGACAAACCATGACAGCTTGAACAATCTTGGTAAAGGGTCACCAAGGAAACATTTCTGCCAAGTTATATTGAAATCGTGCAGTGGTTTCTGACAAGAAGATTTTTTCAAGTTTTCTATATAGATATAAAGGGAAAATAAGCTCCACCCCTAGCGGCCATGTTTTTTGATGAATCACGATTACTTGAACAATCTTGGTAGAGGGTCACCAAAAAAATATTTCTGCCAAGTTATAATGAAATCGGTGCAGTGGTTTCTGACAAAAAGATGTTTAAAGTTTTTATGAAGGTATATAGGGAAAATAAGCCCTGTCCCTTGGCGGCCATGTTTTTCGACAAATCCAAATGGCTTGAACAATCTTGGTACAGAATCACCAAAGGAACATTTATGCAAAATTATATGGAAATCGGTCCAGTGGTTTCTGACAAGAAGATTTTTTTAAGTTTTCTATATATATAGATATATTGGGAAAATAAGCCCCGCCCCCTGGCGGCCATGTTTTTTGACGAATCCAAATGGCTTGAACAATCTTGGTAGAGGATCACCAAAGGAACATTTCTGCAAAATAATATTGAAATCGGTCTAGTGGTTTCTGACAAAAAGATTTTTTTAAGTTTTCTATATGGATATATAGGGAAAATAAGCCCCGCCCCCGGCGGCCATGTTTTTTGAAAAATCCTAATGGCTTGAACAATCTTGGTAGAGGATCACCAAAGGAACATTTCTGCAAAATAATATGGAAATCGGTTCAGTGGTTTCTGACAAGAAGATTTTTTAAGTTTTCTCTCTCTCTCTCTCTCTCTCTCTCTCTCTCTCTCTCTCTCTATATATATATATATATATATATATATATATATATATATATATATATATATATATATATATATATATATATATATATATATAGGGAAAATAAGCCCCGCCCCCTGGCGGTCATGTTTTTTGACGAATCCAAATGGCTTGAACAATCTTGGTAGAGGATCAGCAAAGGAACATTTCTGCAAAATAATATGGAAATAGGCCCAGCGGTTTCTGACAAGAAGATTTTTTATTTTTTTTTTCTTTTATAGATATGTAGGGAAAATAAGCCCCGGCCCCTGGCGGCCATGTTTTTTGACGAATCCAAATGGCTTGAACAATCTTGGTAGATGATCACCAAAGGAACATTTCTGCAAAACTATATTGAAATTGGTCTATTGGTTTCTGACTAGAAGATTTTTAAAGTTTTCTATATAGATATATAGGGAAAATAAGCCCCGCCCCCTGGCGGCCATGTTTTTTAACGAATCTAATAGCTTGAACAATCTTGGTGGAGGATCACCAAAGGAACATGTCTGCAAATTTGTATTGAAATCGGTCCAGTGGTTTCTGACAAGAATATTTTTAAAGTTTTCTATATACATATACAGGGAAAATAAGCTCCGCCCCCTGGCGGCCATGTTTTTTGACGAATCCAAATGGCTTGAACAATCTTGGTAGAGGGTCACCAAAGGAACATTTTTGCAAAATTATATGGAAACCGGTCCAGTGGTTTCTGACAAGGAGATTTTTAGTTAAAAAAATCTATTTTTAGCTGCTGTGAACTAGATATGCAATGGACCGGAACCATTTGAACAACTTTGAAAGAGGACCAACCAAGGATCATTTCTATGAAGTTTATTCAAATTCCAATCAGTGGTTTAGGAGGAAATGTTGTTTAAAGATTGTGGACGGACGGACAGACGGACGACGACGCCGACGATGACGACGGACGGTGAGTGATCACAATAGCTCAGCTTGAGCCGAAGGCTCAGGTGAGCTAAAAAGCAAACAGGAAGTCACAAAGATTGCCTTCCTTGTTAAATCTACCAAGTGTATAAAATCTGAAGAGCGTTTGCTGAAAAATAAATAAATAAAAAAAAAAAGAAACAAGAAACAAAATACAATAGCCGTTTATAAAAATGAATTGCAATGTGTAACCGGTGTTGACAGCAACAAATGCTTACTAACATCAACCGTGGAAACATACTATAAACAAACTACTTCACTGCACGCTTTTTTTTACAATTTCCATGCTTCACTGACAAAAACAAAATAACCCACCATACTCCAACATGTCTAGAATACATTATAGAAAGAAAAGTTAGTAAGAATAATAGATTTGCAACGAACAATAAAGCATAGCAAGATTCACAAGATGTTAGAAATTAGGTTCTTCTGTTTAGTAAATTTAGACTTGTTAAATCAAAGTACTGACAGCACTGGTGGGTGGATTGTCTCTGAGTGTTGGCTAAGAAAATGGTCCTGAGTGGGGACTTAAGACTGTTTCATTTAACCCTTAACTTCCTGTAATTTAATCAAACAGTGCAGACCCAGATCAGACACCGCGTTCTGCGGCGACTGATCTAGGTCTGCACTGTTTACCAATGTCCCAAATGCCCCACTCCAGGTTTTACGGATAACCGTCCATCAACAGCACTCTGACGTCACAGCGATAAGACTAGCGCGACCGATACCTTGATTTCGTACAAACATGCGGTTTGATTTCATTGGTCATCCGGGGTTTACATGGGTAAACACTAGTTTTCTTATTTCTGCTTGAAAACATAGATTGTTGGTACTCGTTAGAACCGCTTCGTCAAGGCGGTTCTAACAGGTATCCACAATCTATGTTTAGATCAGAAACACGAAAACTACCAGAATCGGAAAGTTTTCGGTTTTAGATGGTAAAACTCTCAGTATATTTGAATATGCGAGTTTTCGTATTTACCCAAAATATTGAGACATCTTTACTCCTTACCATACTCGTTCTAAACTTTGAGGTGGAGGGTGGGGGAGAGGGGGAGGGTGTTGCGAAGGTGTCGTGTATCTTACACCACCGGGGAGTCCAACTGATATTGGCTTACAGTTGGGCATGGCCTGCTAGCCTTGTAGCAGGTAAGGGCAGAGGGGGAATGTTTTTATTTCTTCTGTTTCTTCACTTTCATTCCTGTTCCTCTTTCTTCCCTGTCCCTCCTTTTCATCGCCTCTACTATCTCTTGTATCTCTTTTCACCCTTTCTCTGGGAGACGACACAAAATGACCCACAAGGGTTGACGTGTCGTTAAAACCCAACACAATCAATCTAACTTTGAACATGTCCGTTTCATATGTTCGTTGATTTGTCTGAAAGCCGCTAAATTGTTCCATTACGAAAACACGCCTATTTAAATATATTCAGAGAATTTTACCACCAAAAAATGAAAACTTTCATCTAAAAAATTCTGATAGTTTTCATATTTCTGCTCAAAACATAGATTGCGGGTACTCGTAAGAACCGCCTCGCCGACGCGGTTCTAACGAGTACCCGCAATCTATGTTTTTGAGCAGAAATAAGAAAAATAATGTATACCCCTGTAAACCCCAGTTTTACAATATAAAAATGGGGTTTAAGGCGATCAAAATTTTATAGGCATGTTTTCGAGATAGCAAACAGTGAACCCTGGATAGAAGCACTCTACTCATCTCAGTTTACACTATTTGCAAATGTCGCTTTAAACAGGCTTCTGAAACAGACAAATTACACTTTCAGGGAGACAACCCCATCAAAATGTTTCGCTTCCTTTCATAAAAGCGGTCTTCACTAAAAGGAAACATTATTCTATCTTTGAAAGCATATTCTTTCCTTTTAGTGAAGACCTCTTTTATGCACTAAAAGAAAATTCATTCCTTTTCGAATAAATTATTTCCTTTTAGAGTAGACCTCTTTTCAGAAGAGTTTCATGAGTAGGAGAGGAAACAAGAAACCGCGAAAGTTGTCTCTGTTGTGACAAAAAAATGGTGGAGTATCTACAAAGTGTATAAGGACTCCTAAATCTTGCAGAAGTACTAGCTGAGAAATGACACAGATAAATAAATGGAAGTTGAAGTTACGTGCCTTATCATGCAAAACATACTTCAAGTTTTTCGTATTTTATTTACTTCGTATGCGGAGTCAGGCGTTTAACAAGAGGAATAACCTGGTACGCTTTAAGAGGGGTATCGACAGTCGAAACAACCCACAAAACTTGTGTGATGTAAGTCGCATTTCTTTTTTTTTTTTTTTTTTTTTCTTTACGCATATGGACCATTTGTGTCAAACACGAGCACCATAATGGTCCCTTATCGCTCACCTGAGCTAAGAGATTTGCACGGGACGACGACGGACGGTGACCGATCATTATAGCTTTCCCACATCCCCACGATTCGGGTGAGGTAAAAAGGAGTATCCGGTCTTCAAAAGGTCTTCCGCTTTCAAGTTCAATTCAATTCAACTTTTATTAAGACTGCCAAATACATTTTAGCGCATCTCACAAAGAACAAGTTAGCGAAACATATAGCGAAATATATAGCCCGGGTAATAATTAGATGGGCCACGCAATACAAAATCTTGCTTTTTTGCATATGCGGACAGCGAAGGCCTAGATCAGCCTGCGCATCCGCACAGTCTGATCAGGACCTTTAATGTCCGCTAACGGATTCATTTTATACTACAGAATGTATGAATGGCGAGCAAAGGCTCCTATGATATTTTGCGCATGCCCAGTAACACATTTTCGCATGGCGCGGACAATATTATATATAAGTGCTATCAAGTTCCACTATCTGTTTCTGTCTAAAATTGATAGATGAGAGGCAAACAGAGTAGTCCCCGAACAGACGCCGCACAAGCGCGTCTGATCTGGGTCTACACTGTTTGCATAGACCTGTCTGTCTGAACAATTTGGGTTAATACGACAGTATCATTTCCTACGATTTTGTTTCCTTTATATATATTTTGTTAATTGTTATTTATTAGTCATGCAATTAAGACAATACATAAAAGAAACTCTGCATTCCGTTAATAAGCAAATTAGAAAACAATTCTACAGCTGAGTAAATAATAACGAAAACATCTCCGTAACATTCCGTTAATGTCCGTAATATTCCGTAACTGTCCGTAACATTCCGTGTTTTCTCTGCGCTTCATATCAAGTACCGTATATATTCCAAATGTCAAGACATCTTAAAAAATCCTTATCATAATTGTCTGAAAGTTTGCCCAATTCCATCTTATTACCTGTTAATGTAAAAACTCCTGGATATGTGGCTAACTATATTGAACCTGATCAGATGGCGCATTCTGAAGTATTTGGTCTGGGTCTACATTGTTTGCTTTGCCCAATACTCAAGATTAATATGGCAACTGTCTCTATGTTTTGGACAGGGTCAATTCCTATCCTTCTATCTTTGGAGACGAACTGCATAGATACTGATTTTTCTTTTAAGATCTAGATATTATTGACAGTGTAGACCCAGCTAGCATTTTACCCCAATCTATGTCGGACCGTTATCGGCCCAACATGATTTCTGTCTATCCGAAAACGGTCCGATATGGACTTAAGTACGACTGAATGATGAGAAAAGTTTGCAGAGGACGCGCATTTGTCGTACGGGTGTATTATGTCATCAGCGGCTAGCGAAATTCTAGATCAGCCTATGCATCCGGACAGACAGAGTAGGGCTCTTGTTGTCCACTGATCTAATGTTTCTGTACATTTCCTGTGGATTTTATCGATGTGTAAACTCCGGCCAATCATTCACAAACTAAATATATCCCAAAGTGTTTTATGCCATTATGAAAACACGCCTATTCAAATATATAGAAAATTTCACCTCCAAAAACTGACATTTTCAGAGAAAAAAAAACTCTACTATTTTTCATATTTCTGCTCAAGATATAGATTGTGGGTACTCGTTAGAACCGCCTCGGCGAGGCGGTTCTAACGAGTACCCACAATCTATGTTTTTGAGCAAAACTAAGAAAAATGATGTAAACCCCTGTAAACCCCAGTTTTACTATATAAAAATGGGGTTTAAGGGGGTCAAAATTATATAGGCATTTTTCGTGATGTTTAAGTAGAATGCTAGCTGGGTAGGCAGTTACGACTGATGAGATATGTTTGCTGAGGACGCGCATTTGTCGTACGGGTGTATTATGTCATCAGAGGCTAGCGAAATTTTAAATCAGCCTATGCATCCAGACAGATACAGTAAGGCCTTTGTTGTCCACTGATCTAATGTTTCTGTATGTGGACAGCTTACAGGAATGAATTTCGTTTCCTGTGAATTTTATCGACGTGTAAACTCCGGAAAATCACTCGCAAACTGAATATATCCAAAAGTGTTTTACGGACAAAATCTGTTAACACCATTTCTTATTATTCTAATGCGTCATATTTACATTGAAAACATGAGTAATACTGTTAAGCTTAGAAATCTGCGGGAAGAAAACAGTTCCAAGTTTCCTGCTCAATGGATTTATCGAAGTATAAAAGCCGTTTTGAATTCGCTCTCGACCATTCAAATTGCTCTAAATTAGTGTAAACCTTCTGAATTGGAACTACCATGTTATTGTAGGATATATATGTGACGTAAAAAGTCAGAGAATTGTCCTGTATCATATGTGAAAACCGAAGGCCAAGATCTGCCTAAGTACCCACACAATCTGATCAGGGCCTTCTCTGTTCGTCGGTTTTTTCCTAAGGTTCAACGGGTTCTACAAGCAAGCAAGGGAGGCCCTGATCAGCATGCACATCTGCTCAGGCTGATCCGGGAATTCGTTGTCCACATATGTGAGTCTCTAAATCCACAGGAAGTGATTTTGTATGTGTACATACCCACACAATCCGCAACTCTTATAATCAATTTACTTAGAGCGGTACGGAAATGAACGATTGTAAATTCCGAAGGCAAATTCATCATAAAAGTATAGACCAGTCAAATGCTGGCATAATTAAGCCGGCGGCGCCAACTGATAAAGTGCATTCTAACTCCATTTTAAAGGGTGCAAATCGTATACAAAGAGCGTTGATGATGGGCATTTCTATAGTCTACCATGGATGAACGTAAAAGCTTGTAAGCGACGGCTACTCCGAGCTGCAAAGACGGAAAAAAGAACTAGCGCGTGCCACTGTTTTCCGCCAACCGGTGATTAGTCATATGATCGGTCCACGTGACGTATTGTCGATAGGATTTACGGAGACTTACGGAACCGCTATGAAATTGACAACTGGTGAAATATCCGATCTTTTTCTTACGGAGATATCTTCGTAAATGACTTACGGTGAATAAATACACATAAAACATTTTGGCGCCATTTTGCAAAGGGAAGCAACTTTTTCAGGCACGAAGTTGTCACTCTGGTATTTGAAACATTTCCAACAGGAGGCTACTTTTAAAGGAAAGAATTTGCTACCACAAGGAGCAAATTCTTTCCTTAAAGAGTAGCTGCCTTTAAGAAGATAGGCAACTTATTCCATGCGAGAGTTATTTCTCTTGAAGTTGTATCTGTTCACATTAAGCTGAAACACAAATGTCTCATTCCTCCCAAACAATTCAATCAGGGCGAGGTCAAGGGTCCAGGTCGGTAAGAGTGAAATACATACCTGAGAGAAATCTGTAAGACGCCATAAATCTTGCCGCTGTTGCCCCATATGTGTCAAAGGTCAAAACCATTCGGGGATCTTTGCTAGTGAGCTCCGGCGGCCAGAGTTTTCCACAAAATTTTTCATCGATTTGATTGATTTGTCTGTATCCCTGGTAGTTTACACCCAGAAATCCCTCTGTACAACTGAAGCAAAAGTAGAAACTGTTCAGCTTACATCAGTTACATGATCCTAGCGGGCACATGACGTCTATGCAACGTCGCATTACGGCCGATGCAATGTTAAAATCGACGTTGAAGCAAAGTTGTTTCAACGATGTGTGCCCACTGGGATTATTCGACGTTGCATCGACATTAATGCTACGTTGTATAAACGGCATATGTCAGCTGGGATGTATGATGTCGGAATCGCAACTAACATCACGAAAACATGCCTATATAATTCTGACCCCGTTAAACCCCACTTTTATATAGTAAAACTGGGGTTTACAAGGGTATACATTATTTTTCTAATTTCTGTTCAAAAACATATATTGTGCCGAGGCGGTTCTAACGAGTACCCACAATCTATGTTTTGAGCAGACATATGAAAAATATCAGAGTTTTTTTGTCTGAAACTTTTCAGTTTTTGGAGGTGAAATTTTCTATATATTTGAATAGGCGTGTTTTCGTAATGACTGATATGCTGAGAATGCCAATTTCAGCTGGTATGTTTGCACAGTCTGATCAGGATCTTCGTCGCCAATTTACAGAATAAATGGATATTGTAGAACATAACGCAAAACAGAAAAAAAAAAGGTTTGAATAAGACTGCGGGACCGGTATCAAACAACAACCTAAGCATAAACTAAATTCACCAAGGCATTCAGGTAAAATAGCTTTTCAAAATAATCTTCAATGTAAAACAACTTTAATGTTGAGTGTGACAGGGATACGGACGCCTACACCGGGGTATAAACAATCGCTTCTGTGCATTCGCGGCAATAAAGCAGTGCCTTAGAAAAGGCTTTAAGTAACTGAGTATTTTTTGGTTATTTTTACCCACCCACTTCTGAATGCATTGAGTATCAGGAGTTTTCTTTCGGTACCCTGTTTTATAAATGGGTGCAAGACTTACTGACATTGGAATTTTCCCCCATACATTCATTTTTTTCAGAAATTTTAATCGGGTAAATACCACCCCACCCCACAAACCCCCAAACATCTAAGGTAATGTAAAGGTAATATTTTTTGTTTCAGAAACAGACCTGCCCCTGCCGTGAATTGCTGAGTAATAAATCACAGGTTGGAGGTCAGTTGTAACCCAGCTAGCATTCTACGTAAATTTACATCGGACCGTCATCGGCCCGTCAGCTACCCTGACGGGCCGATGACGGCCCGATGACGGCCCGATATAGATTTACGTAGTATGCTGACTGGGAATGTACATCAAATCATAAGTGTAGCGTGAGCTATTCATCTACGAGTATATACAACTGACCGACAAACGGTGGTTATTACTCAACAATTTACGCACAAGACTTGTTCGATTATGGTTCTAACATACTAACATTATGAAAACACGCCTATTCAAATATATGGAAAATTTCACCTCAAAAAACCGAAAATTTTCAGGTAGAAAACTCTGATATTTTCCATATTTCTGCTCAAAACATAGATTGTGGGTACTCGTTAGAACCGCCTCGGCGAGGCGGTTCTAAGGAGTACCCACAATCTATGTTTTTGAGCAGAAATAAGAAAAATAATGTATACCCCTGTAAACCCCAGTTTTACCATATAAAATAGGGGGTTAAGGGGGTCAAAATTATATAGGCATGTTTTCGTGATGCAAGACGGCCATGACAGCCCTGTATCACTCACCAGAGAGAATCTAAGAAATGGTCAAGGGAAGCGTTCTGACCAAGAGTCATCGTGATTACATAAACAACTAAGACAATGTAGCATGCCTAATGGACCGTGAAATATAGGTCAAGGTCAAAACTGGATGACTGCACTCAATAGGTCATGCTAAGATGTATGCATAGGCCAAATATCGCTGGCTATTGGACCAATCTTTCTAAGAAACTTGCCTAAACAGAACAAGAAGGCAGTCTGAAGGACAACTATATCCCCCGCCGCCTTCAACTGTGACCTTGACCTTGAGTCGCATGATTGAAACATAAGTTTTGAAAACAGTCTCATTGAAGTTAACATTTGACTAAAGTTAAATAAAAATCTTTCCAGGGGTAAAGGAGAAATCAAAGGTTCAAACTTGTGACCTTCAATTGTGACCCTGACCTTTATCCAGCATGTTGAGTCATGAAATCTGCAAATCGTCTCACTGGGCCGAACATTTGACCAAAATTTTATGAAAACTCTTCCAGGGGTAAAGAAGATATGGAGCAGACACAAATTAAAGGCTCAAACTCATGACCTTCAGTTGTGACCGTGAACTTGAGTTAAGTTGTGGGTTCTGCACAACAATTTCCAAAAAAAAAAAAAAAGACGTATCACCAGGTCACGGAGTCAAAAGATGTGCCTTTGGCGAGTTACATAAATTTCATGTGAAATGACCACGAAATGTAAGATTCTGTTTCAGCAAACAATCGGCATACCGATGGGTACTAACTGTGCACCGTTACTTGCCGACTTGTTTTTATACTCGTATGAAGCGGAATTTGTACAAAGTCTCCTCCAAGCAGACAAGAAACACCTCGCACAACAATTTCACCTACAGATATATAGATGATGTATTGTCTCTGAAAAACACAAAATTTGCAGAGTGTTTAGAATTCATCTATCGACGTGAACTATAAATAAAGGAAACAACGGAGACTGCAGCCTCCTCCTCATACTTGGATTGTTATCTCTACATTGACAGTGGAAAGCTTACTACTAGGCTTTACGACAAACGAGATGACTTCAATTTTCCCATTGTTATCTTTCCATTCCTGAGCAGTAATATCCCTTCTGCACCAGCATACGGCGTTTACGTTTCACAGCTAATCCGTTATGCCAGAACCTGTTTAAATTATCAGGACTTCATGGAGCATGGGAAAGTGCTCACAACAAAGTTGTTGAGCCAGGGGTATCAAAAAACCAAACTGATAGCAACACTTAAGAAGTTCTATGGGAGACATCATGATCTGGTCAATCCCTACAATGTGGCAGTTTCCAGACTTATTTCTGATGTTTTTGCTAGTGACGCGCCATTAGTAGACTTCCCAAATCATACGCTTCTACCGATATTTCCTTCGTTCATGCCAATGGGCATGGTGGGCGAAGCTTGCTTACCAAGTAATGCTTACTATCCGCGGACGCCTGATTACACCCTTTATTCTGGGGTCCATGTCTGTTGGTCTGAAAATTCTGATTCGTCATTCGTTTATGGATTTATGATTTTGGATTTTGGTACCATGACGGCAACTACTTTACATGTATTTACATGATGACTTTTAAACTGTATTTTATGAGCGTAGAAAATGCGCTTGTTTTGTAATGTTGTCACGGGTCGGCGTGATGACGTTACACGCCAGTAACCAAGTGTGATGTAACGTGTGGTCAAATCATGGTTAATACACGGCCACTGTCGCATTGCCAGGCATATCGGCCCGGAAGCTCCTAATTGGACCGAGAGCCTTTAGGCCCAAGGGTTATATGGACTACCGGGCCGATATGCCTGGCATAGCGACAATGGCAATGTCGTAACCTGTTTATTACATGTCTGTTTACATTGAAATGTGTAAGTATGTCTTCATTGAAACGTTACATAACACTTGGTTACTGACGCGTAATGTCATCATACCATCCGTGACAACGTTATGTTTTCTGCTGATTGAAAAAAAAAAAGAATACATCTTCTACAGCCATAAAATGCAGTTTTAAATGTCATACATCACGAAAACATGCCTATATAATTTTGACCCCCTTAAACCCCACTTTTATATAGTAAAACTGGGGTTTACAGGGGTATACATTATGTTTCTTATTTCTACTCAAAAACATAGATTGTGGGTACTCGTTAGAACCGCCTCGGCGAGGCGGTTCTAACGAGTACCCACAATCTATGTCTTGAGCAGAAATATGAAAAATATCAGATTTTTTATCTGAAAATTTTCCTTTTTTTTGGTTGTAAAATTTTCAATATATTTGAATAGGTGTGTTTTCGTAATATATAATAAACTGAATTTTACATGCGTGGTCACGCAGCTATTCTTTATGAACTTTATGAATCTCGCCGTAGGTTCGTTTCATAAATTCCATATGAAATGACCCCTCATGTAAACTCCACTAATTAAATGGGCCACGCCATGCGAAATCGTGTCTTCGGGCATCCACGCAGTCTGATCAGGGCCTTCACTGTCAGCTAACAGAATCATTGACTACTAAAGAATGTATGAATGGAAAGCAAAGGCCCGGATGATACTTTGCGCATGCACAGGATGATCTGAATCTGCAAATTTTGCGCATGTTCGAAAGCCCCCCTTTTCTTTCTACTTGACGCGACCCATTATGACTAATTACTTATTTACATTACAACAGTTCAAGGCAAGGTTACAATAATAATGTTAAACAATGTTTGAGGAAAATACGGTTCTGATCTTACTGTTGTATGTTCCCTGAAATCTCGAAATCCTTGAACTTGACCTTGACCTTCTCCAATTTTCTCGAGTTCATCTCCCCATCCAGGAAGAATCTGCATGTGGTATTTCGCGGGAAACTGGAGCCGTAGCCTGGACTTTTGAATGTTCCGTTTGAGCCTCCAGTGCTTCGTATTCGTATATCACATTCTGTGAAATAAACAACGAAACTATAAGGGAAGTACAGTAAACTTCTATATATTAAAACCACTTTTTGGACTGTCTAAAAGTAATCTTACGAAGAGGGATGGTCTTTACCCATTAATACCCAGCGTCCCATAAAAGGACATTTGCAAACAGTCTAGACCCTGATCAGACGCCGCAGAACGCGGCGTCTGATCAGGGTCTACACTGTTTGCATTGACTACAGAAATCCCTATAAAACATGGCAATAATAAAACCAACCAGGCACCACTTATATAGGAAATGGACCTGTCAAAGAGTTAATGTAGAAGAGTCCACTCGGCTAGATTGGCTCCCGTCTAACAACTGATACATAAATCAACATAAAAACTATTTATATTTTACAAAAATCCAATCTTGCGGAAAGTCTTTCTGTCTGATTTGGCTGATCAGTTATTGAATATAGAATACGCTAATTGTTCTAAAATTTCGCACGCTTTATTCCATACTTTTTGGCCAAACGTTTTGGCCAAAATTTGCTTATATGCATTGTTTCTTAAAATATTTAGTGGAATGGCAAACCGTGTAGACCATGATCAGAGTGCTCTTAAAGGAAGGGACAATCTGCTCTTGGTCTACACTGTTGGCATATGTCATTTTGTCTGAAAGTTATCTCCCTTTATAACATCGGCGGACAATCTACAGTAATACTTCAATGACTCGAACATCGATTACTCTTTTTTACCGTGGCTGATTCGAACTCGTTTTTGAGTCCCTATGAAATTCACCCGATAGCTCAAAAAACAAATATCTGGGGACAGTTTAGGGAGTTTTTCTTATTTGATCATGCAAATGTATGTTTTGTGTACTATAATCGCCTTATCGGCGCGATTCTAATGAGTACTCGCAATATACCATTATCATATAAAAGATCGAAACCACATTCCTAAATTATCTTCAGTTGCCTCCTGTCCTGGCGCTCTGGTTAACCCTCACTAGCTCGAACTACCCATGTCTAGAAAAACATTCTCTAGTCCCAAGGACGTTCGCGCCCTTGATGCTTGACTGTACAGACAACCCTCTTTATACCGACACTCGATACAACGAAAAACGTTCGTTATAATGATAATTTGACTGTCACGAAACCTTCGCTTAAAAGGTAAAAATTATTCACAAATTATGCAAGTATATTGTATTTAATACTTTAAAGAAACATATGTTTTGGATATTTGTTAGAATCGCCTCATTGAGGCGATTCTAACAAATATCCAACACATATGTCTATGAGGAAATAAGAGCAAAACAAGACCTTTCTTACATATCAATCTGCTCATTAAGTATTCTGTACAACAGCAAGTTCATTTTAATGGCAACGTCTTTGGGAACAAATGCTGTTGTTGTAACGAGGGTTCACTGTACAAGGGAAATACTTATACGTTCAGTGGAGGCAAACCTGCAACATTATTTTAACTCCCTTCTAAAAAGGGACCTACTCTTGATAGAAAGAATTTAGAATAATGGTCTTTGCAAACAGGCTGTAATCTAGAACAGTGACCTTTTTAGAGAGTGTTTTATTTTGAACACAACGTTTTTGTAGACATGTTGTAATGTAGTATAATGATCTTTGTAGACAGGTTGAGATGTAGAAAACGACGACTGACGGACGGACGGGAAGTGATCAGGACAGCTGATCCTGAAGGTTTGGCTCATTTGAACTAATAATGATCTTTGTAGACATGTCGTAATGCAGAAAAATGATCTTTGTAGTCAGGTTGTAATTTAGAATAATGGTCTTTGTAGACAGGTTGTGATGTAAAACAGTGGCCTTTATGGGAGGTTATTTTGAACAGAATGGTCTTTCTAGACAGGTTGTAATTTGGAATAATAATCGTCTTAACTTTTCTTGGGAATTAGGCTCACATCCGGCGGCAACAGCTTTCAAATTTCCAAATTGCATCAAGAACCACAAATAATAAGCAAACATTAAAACTGACGGAAAGTCAATACAGTGCAATTACTCAGAGGGCCAATACATTGAACTGTGGTATTAAAAGAAGACATTCTGGTGATAGCTTTTAATTTCCACTTCTCGCATTCGTTTCATGCTGTCGTATGTACCCCAAATATTCATGCACATGGGCTGAGCAAACAGTGTAGACCAGATCAGACGCCGCATTTTGCGGCGTCTGATCAGGGTCTTCACTGTTTGCCACTCATTCAGCAGCTTTAGACTTGTTCACATTTTAGGACAAAACTGAAAAGGAAAAAAAAAACAAAAAACAAATATTTAGGTTTTATGCGGTTATAACAGATCAATTCTTGTAAATACAGAAAATTCGCGCGCTAAGCAGTTTCGAGATTTTCTAATAATAAATATCTGCGTGGCTTTTTATTGTCACTAAATCGAATTTGGCATGTGCACTGTGTCTTACTAGCGTATTAGCCCTAAATACTCGCAGACCTACGACGCTCCTCATATTACTTATCTAAAAAGTGAATATGGTGGCTGGTTTGTGCCATTTCTTCTTTTCGCCGGGAAAAGACGGCACGCGAAACGACGAAAAGTCGAAAAGTCAACACGTCAAAAAAAAAAAAAAAAAAAAAAAAAAAAAAATTATATATATATATATATATATATATATATATATATATATATATATATATATATATATATATATATATATATATATAAACTGAAAACAAAACATCACGCGGAAAGCCGAAAAAACCGAAACAACGCCATGTGACAAGATGAAAAAAACGAGCCCCGCCAAACGAAGAGACAAAATTCGAAACAAACGAACCAACGTCGTGCGAAAGGACGCCATTTCGATCATTTATTTTGTCGTCTTTGCGTGGGGCGTTATTTATTTATTTATTAATTTATTTATTTATCGTCTTTTAGTCTTCGTTTTTATGGCGTTTTTCTTTTCGCCATGCGTTATTTCGTCCTATCGTTCTAGTTTTTTTTTTTTTTTTTTTCGCTCTTTTCGCGTGGCGTCTTTTTGTTTTTTCCGTCTTTTTGGCGTGGTGTCTTTTTGCGACTAAAAGGCGAACTGGCAAAAACCTTCCACCATAATATTGAACAAATCCATGATCCGTCTAAAAAATTACAGAAGCCAGTATGTATGTATCAGATTTCTAACGTAACCGGGAAACTGAGTCACGTAGGAGCCACGCCACTGTTCGTGACATTGGGTTTTATGCATCACGAAAACACGCCTATATAATATTGACCCCCTTAAACCCCACTTTTATATAGTAAAGCTTGGGTTTACAGGGGTGTACATTATTTTTCTTATTTCTGCTAAAAAACATAGACTGTGGGTACTCGTTAGAACCGCCTCGTCGAGGCGGTTCTAACGAGTACCCACAGTCTATGTTTTGAGCAGAAATATGAAAAATATCGGAGTTTTTTATCTGAATATTTTCAGTTTTTGAGGGTGTAATTTTCCATATATTTGCATAGGTGTGTTTTCGTAATGTTAAGGCTTTCGTAATGGTTTGTATTTTGTGTTTGCAACTTCTGACTTCCGTGTTTTGACTTTTGAATTTTATGTTTTGAGTTTTTAGCTTTTGTGTTCTGTTTCACATGCGTTTTGCCTTTTAAAGGATGCAATAGAAAACATATTAATGGAAAGTAAGATGAAACTGGAAAAAAAAGTGTTTGTTATATTTCAGCTTTTTATATGCTGCGCTATAAGAAATACATGTAGCTTTAAAAGTAAAGTCACTGGCCACGGGTTGCCAGTGCGTTGACCGTTACGTTTTAAAAGTCAAAACACGGAAGTCACAAGTTACAAGCACAAAACATCCTTACACAAACAAACATAATGTCACATTAAGGCGATTATAATGAGTACACACAACATACAATTTCATGATATAAAAAAGAAAATTTCCTTAAATATTTGTTTTCTTGAGCAATCGGAAGAATTTCGTAGGGACTCAAAACTAGTTCGAATTATCCAAGGTAAACGAGCATCGGTGTTCGAGTCATCGAGGTTTTATTGTATATTCATACATTTCTTTATTTAGAAAGAAATGTATTTTGATAAAACAAATGCGTAGACTTAAGTTTCGAATGAGAAACGAGTGAACATAAAGGCCCGGCTCCACGCTGAACCACAAACACCATGTAATACGAGTCATCATGTGAGAAAACGTCCCCTCTGACATGTGCGTCTGATAAACACTCAAATCACCCTGTGTATCCGCGTAGTCTGATCAGAGTCTTCGTTCTCCGAGTGAAGAAACTTTGGAATCCTTGACTATCCAAAATGTTCCCAATGAAGATTCTGATCAGTCTGTGCGAATTTGCGGGCTGATCTGAATCTTCTCTGGGCGCACGTTTCCGAAGGTAAGTTTTCTGACTTTGAGGTTCATGTATAAATACTTACTTTTGAGCCAGCGCACGTCAAAACTTATAATAAGACCTGTGTAACCAGCAAAGACTCAGATCAGCTTGTACATCCATCCAGGGTTCTCCAGGGCAAGGGTTCTCATTTATCCCCCTTTGGATAGCCAGGAGGCTGTAGAAGGCATATGTGATCAGTGAAGACTCTGATCAGACTGCGCGGATGCTTAGATTGATCAGAGTCTTCACTGATCGCATTAGTCTTATTGTAGGTTTTGTCATGCGCTCCCTCATTTCCATTGCAATCGCCTTACACGAAGCAGTCATTCTTGTTGCACTTCATTTCTCGATCATTACGAAAACACGCCTATTCAAATATACTGAAAATTTCACCACCAAAAAATAAAAATTTTCAGATAAAAAATCCTGATATTTTTCATGCTTCTGCTCAAAACATAGATTGTGGGTACTCGTTAGAACCGCCTCGCCGAGGCGGTTCTAACGAGTACCCACAATCTATGTTTTGAACAGAAATATGAAAAATATCCGAATTTTTACCTGAAAATTTTCATTTTTTTGGTGATAAAATTTTCAATATATTTGAATAGGCGTGTTTTCGTAATGATAAAAAAAACATTAAGACATCATCTGATACATTTTGTATATGCCGTGCCTTAGTGCGGAGCGACGTCAAAGTCAACCAGTAACGCTGTTCGGTTACTGACGATTGAGTGACGTTTGTCGCGTATCGCCATGACGCTAAGCGCGCCATGTCTGCCTTTGGGCTGTTCCAAGACTTCCGACAAGCTTTATTAACTCCATAACATTAGAAAACATACAATACTTTCTGGCAAAGGCTTGATCATTAAAGGATTAACAAAATAAATTGTAAATATACTGAAACCATAATTTTGAGGTTTCATCAAGTAACGAAAAAACCGGCGTTTTGCATTTGCGCACATTGGCATATCCCTTCCACATCTTTACCTTTATTTGCGCTACTATTCGCATATCATTTATCGTAAATAGTTGCCCAGCAATTATTAAATAGTCAATGGTACTTAACATGTGATTAAAAACAGTTCAAACATTTACAACCTTCCGTTTGTCGAAGTAGCCTAGTTAAGAACACGTTTGTTTGGTAACCTTCCGTTACGAAAAATATAGCCATTAAAATGAGGCTTTTATTCCCTTAATTCGTTTCTGACAATTTAAAATCCATGTTGTTAGTTTAACAGAAAATACAGAACTGACTGCAAACCAGGGACTATATAGTAGTGAGTTCACTTCATAGTAAAAAAGAAAGTTATCATACAAGTATGAAGAGAAAAGTCAAAATCTCATCTGTACGCATACCTGTATACCAGTAATCCATCGCTTCACGCTCGGTAATCACAACTGCTAGTTATTATAGGGTTATTATATATGCACAAAAGTTACCCACAGAATTTGCGGAAAAAAACAACAAACAAAAAAAAAAAAAAAAAAACAGAGAAAATCGCAAAAATTGCGCAGATGCAATGCGCCCTGAAAATCATTAGTTTAGTTTAATGCATTACGAAAACAAACATATTCAAATATACTGAAAAGTTAATTACCGAAAAATTGAAAATTTTCAGACAAAAAATTCAAATATTTTTCATATTTCTGCTCAAAACATAGATTGTGGGTACTCGTTAGAACCGCCTCGACGAGGCGGTTCTAACGAGTACCCACAATCTATGTTTTTGCGCAGAAATAAGAAAAATAATATATACCCCTGTAAACCCCAGTTTTACTGTATAAAAGTGGGGTTTGAGGGGGTCAAAATTATATAGGCATGTTTTCGTGACGTACATGAGTAGCCTGCCCTTCGGGCTTCACGGACATTAAACTAAGCTAATGTTTTTCATTGCTCGATGAAACCTCAAAATTGTGATTTCAATTCTTAAAAATAACGTAGCTGTTAGATTATATGTGTTATATGTAATTAACGTTGCCTTATTTAATTACGCTTAAAATTCTCTAACAGATCATTAAATTATTTAATCTTTAATTTCGATCCCCAGAATTTGTTTTGGTTTGATGGCTTTCGTACGAGATATACTAGCCTAGCCACTGGGCGTTAAAATGAATAATATGGAAACAAAATCATCTATTTGCATTAAAATGAACAATATAATAGTTTTATAGTTAGTCTACTCTCCTTTCTCAATTTTGATTATACTTAGCCAAGATATGTACTGGAGACTCTACCAAATAGATTTGCCATTGTGAACAAGTTGGTAATATTTTAATGATAAACAAAAATGATCAGGGCCCAGTTGTTCAAAGCTAACGATGTCGTTAGTTAACGATTCGTTAAAATTTACATTGAGTGATATACAAATATGCTGAAATTTTTTGCTGAAAAAATGTGAGTAGCTTTTGCAGCGCAAAAGCTACTCACATTTTTTCAGCAAAAAATATCAGAATATTGTAAATTGAATCCGCTAAAACAGTTAACGAAATGACCCTTAACGAGCTCGTTAAGCTAACGACGCTTTGAACAACTGGGCCCAGACTTTTATTATCAGGCTAGCAACTAGAGATATACATATTACGGGCAATTTACACTCGGGCTTCAGGCTCGAACATATTTGGGACCGTGCAAAATTTGATCTAGACATGGGTAGTGTGAACCACTGAACATTAATCATAGCGCCAGGTCAGGAGGCAAATGAGGATAATTTAGAAATGTCTTTTTGATCTTCTACAGATTAATTGCATGTCGAGTGTATTCATTAGAATCTCCTCAATGAGGCACTTCTAATTAGTACACACAACATACATTTAAATGATAGAATAAGAATATTTCCTTAAAATACCAGTAAATATTTGTTTTCCTGAGCTATCATAGGAATTTTCTCGGGATTCAAAAACGAACGAGTTCTTATCAGCCACGGTAAACGAAACATCGGTGTTCGTGTCATTGAGGGTTTACTTATATAGCTGCTGTTTTCATTCTATTCCCCGACGACAATGACCGATGGCCACTCTCCAAAAAGATGTTTGAAATGATAGAAAAACAGGGCTCTAATATTATTATACTAATTGCTTGTGTGCCGGGGACCGAGACAAAGTACCTACGGACAATTGCAAACAGCAAACTTCTATAACAGTCTGCGCATGCGCAAATCAGTTAAGAAACTTTAGCGTTCGGAACACACAAATATCTATACGCAAGAATGCAAATACTGCGCCCTCCATTAGTCAAGTTTGCTCAGACAGTCTTTATTGGATGACTGGTCCAGCTCCTCCTTGGCCACGTGAGCTAACGTACAGTCCCTTATTTCTGCTCCAGCTCCATTCAAAGAATCACGATTTAATGCCTCTCTGGGACCACGGAAAGTACTTTTGTTTGACCAAAAAATCTACAACATCATTGAATTATCCATATCTGTTTGATTTAGACTAGTACCAGAGTTCAGAGAAACGAATATACTAGTCCAGAGAGACATTGCTTCAGATTAGGCATTTATTTTAACCGAAAAGTACTGATATTTTCTTAAATCTCCGCGAAAACGTGTGTTGTGGGTACTCATTAGAAGCGCCTCGCCGAGGCGCTTCTAATGAGTACTCACAACATACGTTTTCGTGGAGAAACAAGAAATTTTTTACGTGAATACCTCTTATCTGAATTATTAGGAAGTATTTGGCCTTATATTTAAGCAATTTATCACTATCAAATAACGTGTCAGGGACTGGTGTATCCTACTGGGGGAGACAGGATCAAGGCAAAAGAAACAACAAGGACTCAGAAAATCACAGCAAAAGTGGTTCAACGTAATTAAGCTATATATAACATATTTACCCTGAACACTCTGACAGATAAACATGGTCAAACAGTGAAGACCCATATCAGACGCCGCTAAATGTCAAATTGACTGGATCATATTTTAGGACAGGTATGGTAAGGAGATGAGGGAAGCCTTCAGAGGGGTGGTGGTGGTGGGGGGGGGGGGGGTGGGAACGGTTGCGGGAACAAGGAAACATGCCCATATATTTTCAGGGAACAAGAAAACATTGGCAAATATTTAAGGTAGCAAAATTAATTTGGGCAACAGGGAACAAGGAAATTTTGAAAATCACTTTTAGGGAGCAAGAGAACATGGATAATTGTTTTAGGAATTAAGATAACATTGTGTTCCACCCCCTAGGAGGGCCTCATGAGGTGAACAAATATCTATGGTAAATATGGTATTTCACGTTTCGAAAGTTGATGGCAATTACACAAATTAAATACTGCCTAATCCAAATGCTGAGGTTTTGTGAAAAAAAAAAAAAAAACACAAAAAAAAAAACACAAAAAACCTAGCATACTTGTATCTTATTGGCATCAGTAACAGTTCTAGTAAACAATATATGTAAATCCGTAAAAACAGATTTTTTTTTCAGTCCGAAATTCTTTCCCCTGACATAGTATGTTAGTTGCAATACATTTGAATCCTACGACACAGATTTTGTTCGCATTGCTGCTAAAACAGAGCTTGCTGTAAAGTGACGCAGTATTTTCCGAGTGACGGACGGAAAGACTTTTTACGGCCTTCAAACGGCACTTAACTCCAGCTGCAATAAAGTTAAATTAAATCTACAGAGGTTGCCCTTGGAAACAAATAACTCAGAAAAGAACGAAACCCAGAGCCTCGATTTCATTGACTTTTCATGTCATCACGAAAACATACTATATAATTTTGACGGCATTAAACCCTATCGTATACACTAAAACTGGGGTTTAAAGGGATATACATTATTTTTCTTATTTCTGCTCAAAAACATAGATTGTGGGTACTTGTTAGAGTACCAACAATCTATGTTTAGAGCAGAAATATGAAAAATATCAGTTTTTATATGAAAACTTTCATTTTTTGGGTGGTGAAATATTCGATTTAATTGAATAGGCGTGTTTTCGTAATGTGACAGCATTATATAGTTTGCAGTGCTTTACATGTATACACCCCCAGCACCGACTTTAGCAGAACTTGAATCTCCAAGATACATGCACCAGAATCGGCTAAATGATGCCAAGAAAAATAAGAATAAAAACTGCACTATGCTGAAGTATGGGGAGAATACGTTCAAGAACACAGACCTGTGTTTCTGATACGCTGGCGTTTCGTTCTTCATGTAGAAATTAAACTTTTGCACTAACCACTCTCTGTGCACATTCAGAAGACGACAAATTTGCGATTCTTTTCTTTCTTTTTTTTTTTTTTTTTTTTTTCTCTATAAAAATAGGCTTTGACATTTCATGCAAAGTGTCTCCCAATTTCATAGCGTATGCGCCATTCTCTGTAAGTCCGATCGAAGTTAAGTCACGTGGATTTCTATCACATGACCAAACATCAGCTGGCGGAACACAATGATACTGGCTAGTTCTTCCCAGCTCGGGTTAGCCGTTGCTAAGAACATTTTCGTTCCTCCAAGGTAGACGACGGAAAAGCACATCATCATCGCTGTTTGCATACGATTTGTAACTTTAAACACTAGAGTTAGATGACACTTGATCAATGTGTATCCCTGTTTTATTGACGGTTCACGAGCAACGACATCTTAATTTCGACAGCATTTGATTGGCTAATGTGTATGTGCGCGCATGTGTGCGCGCGTGTTTGTATGTGTGTGCGTGCGCGCGCGAGAGAGAGAGTGTTTAATGTATCTTTCTGAGAACAAGGAATTTCGGGGAAAGGACGCACTTTTAGGGGAGACAACCCCGTTACCACTATTTGCCTTCCTTCTGAATAGAGGTCTATTGTAAAAAGAAAGAATTTGCTCCCACTGGGAGCAAATTCTTTCTTTTTACAATAGACACCTTTTTTCAGAAAGAGAAACAGGAAGTCAAAAAAGTTATCTCCCTGTAAAATGGCGGGAAATTCATCGCATGTATCCAGTCCCCTCAGCATTGACACTTCATGTCATTTATCTAGAAGAAACGGCACAGAAATGAGACCATAGCTCGTGATATTCAAAATAGTTTCTCATTACGAAAACACGCCTATTCAAATATATAGAAAATTTCACTTCTAAAAACTGAAAATTTTCAGATAAAAACCTCTGATATTTTTCATATTTCTGCTCAAAACATAGATTGTGGGTACTCGTTAGAACCGCCTCGGCAAGGCAGTTCTAACGGGTACCCAAAATCTATGTTTTTGAGCAGAAATAAGAAAAATAATGTATACCCCTGTAAACCCCAGTTTTACTATATAAAAGTGGGGTTTATGGGGGTTAAAATTATATAGGCATGTTTTCGTGATGGTTGTGGATACTTATTAGAAGTGCCTCGCCGAGGTGCTTCTAATGAGTACCCACAACATAACAATACGTTTTCGTGGAGAAACAATAAAAATATAAACACTTTTTGGATGATAAAAAATGCCTTGTCTAAATCCGTCGGGTAGGGGATGAGTCAGGGGCGTTGCTTGACAGTTCACGGGAATCATATCCAGATGCTCATTACTTGAGCATTTCTACTGCCTAAAACACACACACACAAAAAAAAAAAAAAAAACGACCACTTTTTAAATGTCATCTGGTAATATACCCAAGAGAAAGAAATCTCAAACTACGACATTTCAGTGTCACTGCTGGTAATGTCATTACAGAAAGTCCATTATAATGGGACATTAACCTTTTCCATTATCTTGGCTAAGTCAGCAGACGACAGATTGATGATATTTTAACTTACTTTTCCCAGGAAACGGCGTCTGCAGTTCATGCGAATGGTCTACAAAGGAGACAATTTGCATGGAATGCAGAAACCTATTTTCTGGTAAAAATTGATAAGAAAAGAACTCAAAATGTCGCCTGCTGAAATTTTTATTCAGCGTGCTAAGCATTAAGCGATGTCATGAGTATTCTGTAACATAATATGTTTTCAGGACAGCTGCAAGGATTCCGGATAAACTCGACATCTGTTTAATAATACGGATGTCTTGAGAACAAAAAAGAAAAAAAAAAAAAACAGAAAAAAAAACAACAATCAAAAAACAACAACGACGACAAAATAATAAGAAAATAAAATAAAATAAAATAAAATAAAGGTGGCGACACCTATCGACAGTTAATAGTATGTACAATATCTCTTGCTCCGCTGAATGATTTTTATCAAACCTAACACTCGAAGATTAACACTTTGCATGCTGGGTAAATATTCCTGCAGACAACATTTTAAAATATGTTTTCTTATTTTTCCTAGAAAACAGGATCTGACACGTCATGCAAATTGTCTACAAAGGAGACAATTTGTATAAAGTGTCAGATTTATTTTCTAGGAAAAAATAAAATAAAATAAAAAATCACTAATTTCTCGTCTGCAGAATCTGCCCATAGCCTGGTGTGTTAAGACTTTTTGTTTATTGAAGGAAAGTTCAGCACTTAAAGACTTAAAGTGCGTCCTCACTTGTCTGTTCTTTTTATTTCCTGTCAGGCAGAGAAAATAAAATTTGAACCCAATTACATATGTATTTATATATATCGACAGTTTGTCTGTATATCTATAGAATTTTACCAACCTTGCA
>OZ024824.1:1759260-2041760 GCA_964016985.1 Anodontia alba
CCATCGAAGTTAAGTCACGTGGATTTCTATCACATGACCAAACATCTGCTGGCGGAACACAATGATACTGGCTAGTTCTTCCCAGCTCGGGTTAGCCGTTGCTAAGAACATTTTCGTTTCTCCAAGGTAGACGACGGAAAAGCACATCATCATCGCTGTTTGCATACGATTTGTAACTTTAAACACTGGAGTTAGATGACACTTGATCAATGTGTATCCCTGTGTTATTGACGGTTCACGAGCAACGACATCTTAATTTGGACAGCATTTGATTGGCTAATGTGTATGTGCGCGCACACGTGCGCGCGTGTTTGTATGTGTGTGCGTGCGCGCGCGAGAGAGAGTGTTTAATGTATCTTTCTGAGAACAAGGAATTTCGGGGAAAGGACGCACTTTTAGGGGAGACAACCCCGTTACCACTGTTTGCCTTCCTTCTGAATAGAGGTCTATTGTAAAAAGAAAGAATTTGCTCCCACTGGGAGCAAATTCTTTCTTTTTACAATGGACACCTTTTTCAGAAAGAGAAACAGTAAGTCAAAAAAGTTATCTCCCTGTAAAATGGCGGGAAATTCATCGCATGTATCCAGTCCCCTCAGCACTGACACTTCATGTGATTTATCTAGAAGAAACGGCACCGAAATGAGACCATAGCTCGTGATAGGTGTGTCAAGAATTCAAAAAAGTTTCTCATTACGAAAACACGCCTATTCAAATATATAGAAAATTTCACCTCTAAAAACTGAAAATTTTCAGATAAAAACCTCTGATATTTTTCATATTTCTGCTCAAAACATAGATTGTGGGTACCCGTTAGAACCGCCTCGGCGAGGCAGTTCTAACGGTACCCACAATCTATGTTTTTGAGCAGAAATAAGAAAAATAATGTATAACCCTGTAAACCCTAGTTTTACTATATAAAAGTGGGGTTTATGGGGGTTAAAATTATATAGGCATGTTTTCGTGATGGTTGTGGATACTTATTAGAAGTGCCTCGCCGAGGTGCTTCAGATGTGTACCCACAACATAATAAAATACGTTTTCGTGGAGAAACAATAAAAATATAAACATTTTTGGATGATAAAAAATGCCGTGTCTAAATCTGTCGGGTAGTGGGTGGGTCAGGGGTGATGCTTGACAGTTCACGGGAATCATATCCAGATGCTCATTACTTGAGCATTTCTACTGCCTAAAACAAACCAAAAAAAAAAAAAAAAAAAAAAAAAAAAACGACCACTTTTTAAATGTCATCTGGTAATATACCCAAGAGATAAAGAAATCTCAAACTACGACATTTCAGTGTCACTGCTGGTAATGTCATTACAGAAAGTCCATTATAATGGGACATTAACCTTTTCCATTATCTTGGCCAAGTCAGCAGACGACAGATTGATGATATTTTAACTTACTTTTCCCAGGAAACGGCTTCTGCAGTTCATGCGAATGGTCTACAAAGGAGACAATTTGCATGAAATGCAGAAACCTATTTTCTGGTAAAAATTGATAAGAAAAGAATTCAAAATGTCGCCTGCTGAAATTTTTATTCAGCGTGCTAAGCATTAAGCGATGTCATGAGTATTCTGTAACATAATATGTTTTCAGGACAGCTGCAAGGATTCCGGATAAACTCGACATCTGTTTAATAATACGGATGTCTTGAGAACAAAAAAAAAAAAAAAAAAAACAATCAAAAAACAACAACAACGACAAAATAATAATAAAATAAAATAAAATAAAATAAAATAAAGGTGGCGACACCTATCGACAGTTAATAGTATGCTCTTGCTCCGCTGAATGATTTTTATCAAACCTAACACTCGAAGATTAACACTTTGCATGCTGGGTAAATATTCCTGCAGACAACATTTTGAAATATGTTTTCTTATTTTTCCTAGAAAACAGGATCTGACACGTCATGCAAATTGTCTACAAAGGAGACAATTTGCATAAAGTGTCAGATTTATTTTCTAGGAAAAAATAAAAAAAAATAAAAAAAAATCACTAATTTGTCGTCTGCTGAATCTGCCCATAGCCTGGTGTGTTAAGACGTTTTGTTTATTGAAGGAAAGTTCAGCACTTAAAGACTTAAAGTGCGTCCTCAATTGTCTGTTCTTTTTATTTCCTGTCAGGCAGAGAAAATAAAATTTGAACCCAATTACATATGTATTTATATATATCGACAGATTGTCTGTATATCTATAGAATTTTACCAACCTTGCAGTGATATAGCACTAAGAAACGCTGTTTATGCCTAACGTCTCATAAAAGTGATACTGGCAAACAATGCAGACCCAGATCAGACGCCACAGAACGCAGACACTGAGCGTGACATTGTTCATATGTTTTCAGCGTAAACCAACATTGCTGGAAATGTCCAACAGTCTTGCTTAGCAGTTTCAATCTTTGACATTTTAAAGGTCAAACGCATTCGCAATTCTAAATTTCATTCCGATAAGTTCGTAGGAAAATATCCCTTGAAGTAGAAGTTGAATTCAAATCAAACTTGCTATATATATATATATATATATATATATATATATATATATATATATATATATATATATATATATATATATATATACAGTCAACTCTCGTTATCTCGAATTCCAAGGGACTCTCTGAAACACTTCGAGATATCCGTACCTCGACATATCAGATTTTTAGAATTGTGGAAAAAATCATTCGAACAACCACATCATTTAACAGATTTATATGTAAATGGACTCTTGAAGATAGAGTTATAACGAAATATAACGAAAATATTGTGGAAAAGAGGAGAAATTGCTCCTTAGGAGCAATTTCTCCTCTTTTCCACAACATGTTTTCCTTATTGTTCGATTTTCATGTTTAGGCAGGGACAAGATTTTCAGTTGGAGATAAGCGGTTGTTCGAGATAAGCGAGTTCGAGATAACGAGGGTCAGCTGTATAAATAAATATATATATATATATATATATATATATATATATATATATATATATATATATATATATATATATATATATATATATATATATATATATATATATATAATATGTACATGAATAATTTTGGTAGTTTAAACTACTAAAGGACGACAAGTGTTTCCTCTAAAAGAAGTCCCCAATGAGAAAGGAGGTAAGTATTGAGAATAAAGTTATTTCACTTGCAAGTGTATCAATTCTCCTTAACGCTTAGTACTCTGGGTAAATTTTTTAGCAGACGACACATTTTCTTATCCTTCCCAATAAACAGTTTTTGATACGCCATGCAAATTGTCTCAAATGGAGACAAATTGCATGTAATAACAAATCCTGTTTTCTAGGGGAAATATGAAAAATATCTGCTTAATTAGCCCAGAGAGTGCTAAAGGTTAAATACAAGTCCGACCAGGGTCCAGTTTCACAATCTTTCCCTAGAGTAAGGTGCACCTTAACTTATGGCCCGACATTCGAACACATAAACTGGAATGTCCAATAAAATTAATACTTTGGCATTTCAATGGATGCATTTGAACTGTATTTATTTTTTTCATCGCTGAAAATCAGCTTTTATGTGAAAACGCAAAATTTGCTTTGCAAATCAAATATCCTACAAGACCTACGTTGCTAAGTACATGTAACGAAAATCAGTGAAAGTTTCACTGTCCTAATTACATTTCTTCTGTTATCGAACAGACTGGTTGCACAGAATTCAATATTCTTCCCAGACTGGTATCATGTCCTAAACATTGATCTTGACATATACAGTTTGCCGAGTTCACCAATATAACTACCAAGTAACTACCAAGATGAGCCATCACGAAAACACGCCTATATAATTTTGACCTCCTTAAACCCCACTTTTATATAGTAAAACTGGGGTTTACAGAGGTATACATTATTTTTCTAATTTCTGCTAAAACATAGATTGCGGGTACTCGTTAGAACCGCCTCGCTGAGGCGGTTCTAACGAGTACCCACAATCTATGTTTTGTGCAGAAATATGAAAAAAAAAATATGTTGTTGTTTTTTTTTTATCTAAAAATTTTCAGGATTTTATTGGTGAAATTTTGTATATTTTTGAATAGGCTTGTTTTCGTAATGTGTAAAGATACAATTTTTAAATCAATGTTAACTAGAAAATAATTAGGAAATGTGTTTGTAAAACACTATACCCCCAACTATATGCTTTCCCTGAAGCATGCATTGACCGTAATATTTAAGTACCAAAAACGGTTAAGCTCAAAGTAGAAAAAAAGAAGCAAAAATTAAGTTAACGATTATGCCAAAACATATGCACATCTACAGGCCATGAAAAAATTGCCTGCAAAGTTTGAACTTGATTGGTATAAAACTGTAGGAGGAGTTGCGCACACAAGGTACCCGCAGTAATGCACTTTAATAGTATTTAAGCCCCAAAATTGGCTAAGTTCATAAGTGAAAAAAGTGACAAAAATCAAATTGACGATAATGAAAAAACACATGTGCATCTACAGACCATGACAAAAGAGCCTGCAAAGTTTCAAATTGATCGGTATAAAACTGTATGAGGACTTGCATACACAAAGTACATACCATCTGTCTTCAAATGCCTAGTCGAAAAAGGGGAATAACCCCGAAAGGAGAACCCCGAAGGAAAAACAAAAACCTATACATTTTTCATGCTGATGCTGTATACAAAATTTCAGGATTCTAGCTCTAATCATTCTTGACTGGATTCAAAGCGTAACGGATAGATGGACAGAAATGACGTAAGTTCAATAGTCGGAAAAAGGTCATGTAGTTTTCTAGATATCGTGTTGACAAGGTTTTCTCATTGTAATACAGACAAAGTCGAAATGGACATAGCCCTGCCATTTTTTTTTATGAATTTCGCTCAAAAGTTAATCCGGTCATCTAAACATAGATCCTAAACAATATGCAAAATATCAGGATCATCACGAAAACACACCTATATAATTTTGACCCCCTTAAACCCCACTTTTATATAGTAAAACTGGGGTTTACGGGGGTATACATTATATTTCTTATTTCTGCTCAAAACATAGATTGTGGGTACTCGTTAGAACCGCCTCGTCGAGGCGGTTCTAACGAGTACCTACAATCTATGTTTTGAGCAGAAATATGAAAAATATCAGAGGTTTTTTATCTGAAAATTTTTAGTTTTTGAAGGTGAAATGTTCTACATATTTGCATAGGCATGTTTTCGTAATGTCTAGCTTAAGAGGTTCTCTAGATATCGTGTTGGCAAGGTTTTCCTGTTGTAATAAAAGCTTAATCGGAAAAGCGGCATAATTCCGTCAATACTCTATGGAATTTCCTCAAAAGTTAATCAGGTCATCTACACACTGATCCTAAACTGTACGCAAAATATCAAAATCATAACTCATGTGATTTTCTAGATACCGTGTTGACAATGTTTTCCCATTGTTATACAGGCAAAGCCGAAAGAGGCATAACTCTGCCAAATGTTTACGGATTTCGCTCAAAAGTAAATCAGGTCATCTAAACATTGATCCGAAACAATATGCAAACTATCAGGATCCTAGCTAAAATGGTTCTCTTGATATCGTGTGGACAAGGTTTTCCTATTGTTATAATAGCAAAGTCCGAAAATGGCATAACTGTCAATATTCTACATAATTAGCTCAAAAGTTAATCAGGGCGTCTGCACAATGATCCTTATCTGTATACTAAATATCAGAATTCTAGCTGAAGCGGTTCTCTAGATATTGTGTTGACAAAATTTTCTGTTGCTACACAAAGTCGGAAAAGGATCATAACTCTGTCAATAGGTTACGGAATTCGCTCAAAAGTTAATCAGGTCGTCTACAAACTGATCCTAACATGTATGCCAAATATCAGAGCGCTACTTCAAAGGTATCTCTAGAAGTCGCGTTGACAAGTTTTTCAATTGCTACAGTGCCAATACAAATAGAACCGAATAGAATCTATAAACGGGCATAACTTAGCCGTACCAGGTCCGACGAAAAAACAAAACAAAACGGATTTGCTATTTTTTTGTGCGCATGCAATGCATAAAATTTCAAGTTCCTAGCATTAGCTATTCTCTAGTTAAACATGCACCTAAAAGTGATAACGCGCAGACAGACAGACAGACGGACAAGGCCAAATTAATATGCCCCCAACTTTGAAAAAACTTTGAAATGAAGTAAAAAGGAATAAGAATTACTCACTACTGTCTAAAACAGTTTTAAATAGATGTATTAATCAAAGCACTGAGAGTGCTGACTGGCCAGTTGCCTGAAATTCTATAGGCCTTCAGAACTGATTGGGATTTACGCTGAAGGTAAGGAGGAAAACCGCCAGACATATATAGTATGCAAAGTCATTTGTAAATTGTTAACTGAGATAAGAAAGCCAGACATGTGCCACTGACCTTTTTGAACATTTTGCAGATTTTGTGACTTGGTATAGTCGATCCTTTTAGGTGGAAAATGTCCTTTTCGGTGTTGAGTAAGACCGCTGCTCGGGTAACACTTCTTATCTGTAGATTTTTGTGCGTTTTACTGTATTCATAGGCGTCCGCCAATATTGTATTCAATATGATTAAACTCTTATTTCTTCTTCTTCTTCATCAAAAAAAAAAAAACAAAAAAAAACTGAAGTTTTCTATGGTTTTGTTTATTTATTCGCTATCTATAAGTATCAGGGTGTATAAGGCTAATATGTTTGACTACAGAATATAGCGTTATTCGTATTATAGGGAACTATTTATTCGATAGTTATTAGGATGGTTGTAACAGAAAAACGGACTGTCGAAATGTGGTATGCTTGGCAACCGGCCCCACCCCCTCCCCAATCGTTATTTGCAATCAAAATATAACACTTATCATAACTTAGTGTCTCCAAACTGATATCGAACATTACATTTGCGAACAGCTTAGCCTCCGATCAGTCTACGCATACATTGTACTACAAGATATTTTAAAATCGTTATTTGCTGTCAAAATATTATAATTGAGCCTTCCCAAAAAGAAAATAACCTGAGAGGTACCGTAGCATATTCAATTTAAGTTACTGCGTTACTGAGGTGCTAAAGGTTGTGGGTTTGAGCCCAGTTCAGACTATCGAATAGAAAGCTCTCTGTTCATTCAGCAGTGTATGGATACCCTTCAGGGGAAGACTAAATACAGTCATAAGGAGAAGACTGTGCCCACCTTTCACATGTTGTTGCCCAAAACACGTGGATCCTAACTTTCTCCGCCCCTACGTCCCCAAACAGTCACCTTTACCTCCACGTTAATCCTTTTAAGATCGTCTTGTTGTGCATGCAACAAAACAGGATATACAAAAAGTGTTTTCCTTGTAAAACTTGGCGGAAAAAAAGTAGACTCTTCGACCATGGCAATGAAATTGACTTATCTGCTACACTCTGACCACCCTGCAATTTCTGTTCCGTCGCTAAAAACAGCGTTACGGTAAACAACTGGAGCCCTGGACTTGAGGGAACTTGTGAGTGACACTGAGTGTTTTCTATTGTCTTTATCTGCTTCAGTTTCAATACATATCATCTCTTTGATATTTTTATATTGAGCAAAAGATTTTTGGATCGCTATAAAACGCCCAAATTGCAATGTGATTTCCATTGACAAATGTAATCAAACCGAGCGCTAGACGAAATTCAGGTAACGGCTATATAAAGCCGCGCTATTCTTGTCGCTATGATGTAGTCTCAATTCAACAAGATAAAGAGCTGCTATGGCTTCTATCGAAGTACCTGAGGTTTACGCTTTAGCGAGCAACAATCTACCAATTGTTGGTCGGCCTATTTGGCGTTTGACAGAGGGGAAGCACATTGTTAAGTTGGAAATAACTTGGCAGCTTCCCCGAACTCCAGCGACGAGGCGAAGCAACCACCGAAGTAAGACGAGACAAGTACCTGCTGATGGTGTAACTGGTGGCGTGATTACGGCGGACAAGATGGCGGCGCCCACGACAACAATGGAAGGTCAACTCAACGTGGCGGTGTGTTCCACACCGTCAACGCCCAAGGACTCCATGACGTCGCCACAGGGACCTAGTACCCCTCACCTGGGGATACCACGACTGACCATTCCCCGGAAGGGGAATGGAAGGAAATGGTATCAAAGAAGAAGGTGAAGAAGAAGCTGCCTCTGTCCGCACGTAAGCCTAGTCCACCGCGTGCGGCGATAGAACTCAGAATGGCCCAGAGGAGGAGGACTCCATCGCCACCACCCAAGAAGTTGAGGGTGAGGTCGCCTTTACAGGATCCTGGCAGGGAGAAGTAAATCGCAAGACAGGGTCGCGAGTATCCACTTCACTAGAAGTACGACCTTGATAAAGTGGTTACTGACCAGCAGTCGGATCGGATAAGACCAAATATATCATCATCAGAGCCTACAGACAACCTAGACAGTAAAAGAAGTTTAACCCTTAAAGCGCCAGTCACAACTATTGTCGTCTGCTTTGTCATCTGCTTGTGATTTTAAAAGTCATTTTAGCAAACAGTGTGGACCCAGATCAGACTGCTCCTTTAGGAGCAGTCTGATCTGGGTCCACACTGTTTGCCTGTATGCAAAACTAGGTTTGAAAAGTCTGCAAGAATATTCAGCAGACGACATAAACAGACGACATTTTCAGATGCAGTTTTTCTTGGCGTTTTAAGGGTTAATGTTGACCTTCCTACTTTCTTCGCTTCCTCGGTACTTCTACGTGGTACATGGCGAAAGAAGCTACTTCTAAGTATTATCACGAGAATAACCAAAATGATATCGAGGGACGATTAAAGCGGGCTGTTCCAGTAGACAACACAATTCTATGGTACGACGACCTGGACCACTCTTGTCAGGACTCTTGTCCGGCAGCTGCCAGCATCATGAAGATAACTTCTACCTGCCCTTCCTGCTAGCGACTCCATGGGCAGGTACATTTCTGAGCAAGTGTGAGACATTGGGCATTAGTAATACACACGTTTTGAAGCTCTTTTCTTTTGACCGAATGTTCTAAATTTAAAAACTGATAGACCTTGACCTTTATGCATATGGTCCGATCTGGCGAGGTATTCTGCGCATGAATTATGCGTGGAAATCGTTTCAAGCCAAGGTCAGGGTAAACCTAATCCAAATTTGTCTGACGCTACCTCTATGTGGCTCTGCTGCCTGGTAGCGTTTAAAATCTGATCTGTCTGTCTACCGCTATGATGTCAGGGTGCAGTTGAAAGAGTGTTATCTGTAAAACCTTGGCTGAGACATTTGGTACATTGGCAAACATTGCAGACCCAAACAAGATGCCGCAGAAAGCGGCGTCCGATCAGAGTCGGTATTGTTTGCTTAAATTACAGAAGGTTAAGGGTGAAATGAAATAGTCTTAAGTCCAAGTTCACTACCATTTATCCAGCCTACACTCAGAGACAATCGACCCGCCATTGCTGTCAGCGCTTTGATTAGATTTTACCAGCTAACTATGGGTAGTTCGTCGTTCAGGTTTCGTCACACGCAAGAACGATCCAGGAACAAACCGGAACTTAGCAATTTCTAGTTATGTCAGTAGAATACCTTCTATATAACATGATCTAAAATTTACATTACAGGAGCGAATTCAGTCAAAAAGATGTTTTTGTTTCCTAATTGTCCTTTCATTTTTACCTCAATACCTGTTCCAGTGACAAAACAAAAAAAAAAATGCCGGTGTAGATAGCCCACAGTGTAGTGGCATGTGCAGTGGAAAAGCTGAAATATTGTTACTTATTATCCCCAGAAAACAGGTTTTTATATATTATGCAAATTGTCTCCAATGAACAGAAGGTTAAAGCAATCTTTGTAAACAATGGGCAGTACATCTGATTTTCTACATACATCTGACTTCTACTGCTTCAGTTTTAACGCTTAGCACGCTAGGTAACATTTCCGAAGACGATATATTTAAAACATTTTTTTCTTATTTCTTCTCAGAAAATAATGTTTAACATTTCATGCAAATTGTCTCTGCAGGAGACAATATGCATAAAATATCAATCTTTATTTTCTGGGAAAAATAAGAAAAATATCTTCAGTTTGTTGTCTGCTGGATTAGCCAAGAGAGAGTTAAAGGCTAATAATAGGGTACGGGAATATATTATGGTTCTCTGTAATACAAATGATAGTGGTATATCAGAAATCTTATTGCCACGGTCAGAAAAATGACCTAGAAA
The DNA here is from genome assembly GCA_964016985.1 of Anodontia alba. Lineage (NCBI taxonomy): Eukaryota > Metazoa > Mollusca > Bivalvia > Lucinida > Lucinidae > Anodontia > Anodontia alba. The sequence continues at coordinate 1,769,391 of OZ024824.1, forward strand.
ATCAGGATATTTCTTGTCTGTGAATATAAATTAGCTTTCGTCTGGGAAAATTGAAACGTTCTCTGTAAGTGAAGAAAAAGGGCATCGTGTCACTAGTGAATCGATATACTTTAAAGGGAGGAAACTCTGTTTACACTGATTTTTGTCCTCTTCTGGAAAGGATTCTAAAATGATATCCGTCCTATCTATAGCTAATTAAGCTGTGGTACCATTACGAAAATATGCCTATTCAAATATACTGAGAATATTACTACCAAAATATGAAAATTTTCAGATAAAAAATTCTGATATTTTTCCTATTTCTGCTCAAAACATAGATTATGGGTACTCGTTAGAACCGCCTCGGCGAGGCAGTTCTAACGAGTACCCACAATTTATATTTTTGGGCAGAAATAAGAAAAATAATGTATACCCCTGTAAATCCCAGTTTTACTATATAAAAATGGGGTTTAAGGGTGTCAAAATTATATAGGCATGTTTTTGTGATGTAGCCAATTTGACTTTTGTACATTTCATGTGTACATGGGTAATTATCTGCTTTATATCTATGATTTAAAACAAACATGGTTCCCTTTTCCCAAACAGTTATTTGAAGTTCTTATTGCATGATGCGATCATCAAGGGGGAAGTCTTCTTGTGGTTGGTGCATAAAACCGACTTGACGCAGTCTGTTGACATATGTAATGAGAAATTCAAACATGGAAAATGAGGTGCTTCGCATCTGTATCTATAACATATGTTTAACGGAGACAAATGTACTCTATTTCCACAGTAGTAAATGAATAGCAAGGTACGAGTATATGCCTTTTTCCTGTCTGACCATTTCTTCTACTGGTATAACTTGTGCCATAAATTGTGATATTTTTGTGGGGAGTGGGAGGGAGACAAAAAAATATAGGACATCTGTCTTTGTTGACATTTGGGCATGGTTGTTTATTACATGTACATGTATAATAAATACAATATTACCTGTGCCGATCACTCTTGATGCGTCTTTATTTTGGATTTCTGAAAAAGGGGAAAAAAAACAACTTCGTTACAAGTAAGATACCGCATAAAACAACTTGAACATATTAGTCTTGCGCATGCCCAGTCTTGCGCATGCCCAGATTGTGCTACACGCATGCGTGCTTACCTGAATCAAACATGTGCTATGCTTTGCTTAATTCCACAAAGTTCAGAGAGAGGAGTTATTAAGGAAGTGTGTTCGAGGACAATTCCGGAATAATTTTCTCTAATTAACCATAGACATATATGTTGTGGTACATGCAATCATTAGAAGCGCCTTCTGATGAATATTTTTCTGAGTTGTTAAGGAAGAGTATTTCATGATGATAATATGGAATTATATTCTGCAATTCTCTATAAGAATATGTTGTTGCTACCCATTAGATATTTTTCTTAAATGCTCCATTAAAACTCGTGTTGTTGGTACACGTTAGAAGCGCCTCGGCGAGGCGCTTCTAACGAGTACCAACAACACGTTTTAAAAAGAAAAATAACAAAACTGAGTCCAACACTATTATCTAATATTCCTTAAAAAGAAAAACTCTTCTATAATCAGAGGTTACATATGCGGAGTGTGCAAGCCACGATTTGGTGCGAATGCGTGCAGTATGAATTGAGTAGAACTGAGTTCGAAAGTGCGGAGTTGTCGCGAGCGTTTTGCCCTGGGTTCCTATACCTAATGACAACCGCCAATAGGAGCAGGGACCAGGGCGTTCGATGTAACTGAATGGGAATTTTATCAATTCGTAGAGAAGTCTCCATTGGCTTGCAATACTAAGTAACGCACTCTGTGATCTCAACAAAAACGGATGAAATGTCATGTTTAGTATTCCCTAGCAAATCTTCCGAACTGAAAATTATGTTACAGGCAGATGTAAAATTTTCTTGAGTGAAGACAAATTAATATAAACTGGCTCCCGTCAAACTGATATAAGAATATTTTATTAAGCATAAAAACGATTTATATTTTACAAAAAATAAATAAATAAATAAATAAATAAATAAATCCTATCTTTTGGAATGTCCTTCTCTCTGATTTGTGAGTTTCTGACTAGTAAGGGAGATAATATGTGTAGAAAAATAGTCAAGGAGGAGTACTTTACCTTTGTTAGATTAGAAATGTAACGTATGCCAGCGTGGGGCCAGGCTAAAATCAATATACAGTTACTAAATTCTAAAATGCGAAAAAGTGTTTTCGGACAGATGCGGACAGCGAAGGCTCTGATCAGACTGCGCATCCGCGCAGTCTGATCAGGGCCTACGCTGTCCGCTAACAAAGTCATAGAATGCTCAGAATGTGTCAATGGACAGCAAGTGCTCGGATGAAATTTTGCGCATGCGCTGATGAATGTATCTGTGCATTCTGCGCATGCTCGAAGACACATTTTCGTTTGGTGAGGCCAAAGGGAGAAGTTATCTTGATTGCGTGGTCCTTTTAAAATAAGTTTCTCCCTGCAAGAACTTTGATGAATGGATTCTGAAGGAACCTAACTAAAATGGCCATAAAACGTTGAACGCAATTGCCAGTTGACTCAAAATAGTAATTTTCGCGTTTTGTGGCTATTTAGAAGACGAAACAAATACATTACGAAAACACGCCTATTCAAATATACTGAAAATTTTACCACCAAAAAAATAAAAATTTTCAGATAAAAATTCTGATATTTTTCATATTTTCGCTCAAAACATAGATTGTGGGTACTCGTTAGAACCGCCTCAGCGAGGCGGTTCTAACGAGTACCCACAATCTATGTTTTTGAGCAGAAATAAGAAAAATACTGTATACCCCTGTAAACCCCAGGTTTACTATTAAACCCCAGGTTTACTATATAAAAGTGGGGTTTGAGGGGGTCAAAATTACATAGGCGTGTTTTCGTAATGTATGATTCCACCACAATGTAAGCTGGGAGAGAGTAAGCTACTTAATTTATTACTGATCGTTCGTTCCAAGGCGGTACTTGCATCGTGGTACTTTTTGTTAAATGTAAATGTTTTGTAGTGTTTCACTTACAAATGTTTGTCTTTTAAAAACTATGTAAATTTCAGATATATTCAGTCGAGGTTGGGTAACAGAGCTGCCACTTTTTTTTGTCTGGAAAGGATTGCCAACTCTGCTTGCCATTGTTTTTTTTTTTTTTTTTTTTTTTTTTTTTTTGGGGGGGGGGGGGGGGGGGGGGGATGGTGGGTGGGAGGGTGGTTGTTTAATTGTATTTTCTGTGTTTCTCTTTAATGTTGCGAACTTGATGTGGATCTGATTGTATCAGTTCCTGAGTTTACTTATTTATACTATGCGAATGCACAGGTTCATCGGAATCACCGCGAGGCGTACGTTTTCTGTTTAATTGTATTTGTCTTTCTTTCCCTTTCATGGTGCGAACATGATGTGGATCTGCTTGTATCAGTTCCTGAGTTCTTTTATTTACTTTACTGTGTGAATGCGTAGGCTGATCACAATCTTCGCTGGGCGAACATATCCGAGGCTATGTTTTCTGATACATGTATTGAGGCTCCAATGGTTCAAATGTGCTGCTAGACTGGCTCCAGTCTCCGGTGACTAAATATTTATTCTTGTAATCCTGTGCACAGTTGTTCAAAACTAACGACTTCATTAGTTAACGTAACGTTAAATTTTTTATCATTAATTATGGCATATACGCTAAAATGTTTTGCTGAAAAAAATGTGAGTAGCTTTTGCAAAAGCTACTCATCTTTTTTTCAGCAAATATACGTGTGACTTAGATATTGTACTTACAAGAACAGTTACCATATTGACCACTAACGAGTTCGTTAAGCTAACGATGCATTGCACAATTGGGCCCAGTTTGATAATCCACTATAATAAAACCAAAATAATATCATTACTATAAAGACTGGTCTAGTGACCATTCCTCATAGTCATGATATTATTTTGGTTTTGTTTTAGTCTAGAGTGCAGCCGGCACAACTACATCTACTGGGAAATTTTGGACATTTGTGTGATGGGAGGATAAAAGAACTGCTGTTTCACAGTTTCAAAGTGGGAATATATGAGCGTACTGAGAATTCTGATCTCGGTAATGACCACTATAGCTACTTTTCTGCATGGCGCGACAAACAATGTATTTTTCTTAACCAGATCAATATATCAATTTGCCGTTCTTCTAACCCAGAATTTTAAATGACTAATTAATGCAATTCGATTTTTTTTTCATTTAAGACCTAATCTCATTGAATCTTTGATTTAGAAATCACTATCCGCTTCCCAGCCTCTGACATTTGTGGGTCGAGAAATCACCAACCGTTCACCATTGTTGCCTGAGAAACAACTACCCTCTTTTAGCTGCAGTCTGAGAAGTTGCTGCAAGCTTAAAGTTATTGTCCAAGAAATTACTACCAGCTTATATTTGTTTTCTGAGAAATAACTACCTGCTTACAGTTGTTGACTGAGAAATTATACCTGTTTACAGTTGCTGTATGAGAAATTACTATTTCCTGCTTACAGTTGTTTTCTGAGAAATTACTACCTGCTCACAGTTGTTGTCCGAGAAATTACTACCTGCTTACAGTTGTTGTCCGAGAAATTACTACCTGCTTACAGTTGTTGTCTGAGACATTATACCTGTTTACAGTTGCTGTCTGAGAAATTACTATTTCCTGCTTACAGTTGTTTTCTGAGAAATTACTACCTGCTCACAGTTGTTGTCCGAGAAATTACTACCTACTTACAGTCGTTGTCCGAGAAATTACTACCTGCTTACAGTTGTTGTCTGAGACATTATACCTGTTTACAGTTGTTGTCTGAGAAATTACAACGTGCTTACAGTTGTCATCTGAGAAATTACTACCTGCTAAAAGTTGTCCGAGAAATTTATACTTGTTTGCAGTAGTTGTCCGAGAAATAACTACCTGCTTACAGTTGTTATCTGAGAAGTTATTACGTGCTCACAGTTGTTGTCTGAGACAAAACTACCTGCTTAGAATTTTTTGTCGGAGAAATAACTACCTGCTTACAGTTGTTATCCGAGAAATTGCTACATGCTTACATTTGTTGTCCGAGAAATTAATACCTGCTTATAGTTGTTGTCTGAGAAATAACTACCTGCTAACAGTTGTGGTCTGAGAAATAACTACCTGCTTACAGTTGTTGTCCGAGAAATTACTTCCTGCTTACAGTTGTTGTCTGAGAAATTACTACCTGTTTACAGTTGTTATCTGAGAAATTACTTCCTGCTTACAGTTGTTGTCTGAGAAATTACTACCAGCTTATAGTTGTTGTTTAAGGAATTTCTACCTGCTTAAAGTTGTTGTCTGAGAAATTACCACTTGCTTACAGCTGTCGTCCGAGAAAGTGCTGCAAGCTGACACTTGTTGTCCGAGAACTTGCTGCCAGCTTGCAGTAGTTGTCCGAAAATGTTTTACCTGCTTATAGTTGTTGTCTGAGAAATTACAACCTGCTTACAGTTGTTGTCCGAGAAACTACAACCTGCTTACTGTTGCTGACCGAAAAATAACTACCCGCTTACCGTTGTGGTCGGGGCTGGGATGCAGTGGTGGAGTGGTTGGAGCAACAATGAACTTATAAGAGAAATTTTGCCGTGCCTAGAGGTCTGCTATTTTTTTCAGAGCCCGGATTCTTAAAATTTAACACATTTTGACTAAACAGCGAAATCTATACACTTTACTGGGAGACAGCTCTGTCAAAATTGATAGGCTCCCTTCTGAAAAAAGGGCCTTATCTAAAAGGAAAGAATTTGCTCCCCTTGGGAGCAAATTCTTTCCTCTTAGAAAGGGGAGCAAATCCTTTCCTTTTAGAGTAGACCCTCTGGACAGGCAAACAGAGAGCCTCACAAGTTCTCCCTTGTCAGAAATGGTGGTCAACTTACCAAGTTTATCCCGTCACGATAACAGATAATCTTGCATAATTTAAACCATTTATTCAGGGTGGACTCTTCCACCTTAACTTTTTTGGCCGATCTCTTTCCAATAGAAGGGGCGTCTGCTTAGTTTTATTATTACCCTATTTTATAGAAATTTTTGTTTTAATGCAATTGGTGTAAACCCTAATCTGTCTAAACTGTTTGGCAATGTCTCTTTTGATGGGACGCCAGGCATAAATGGGTTAATCTGCTCTTTGTTAGCAATAAGGAAAAACAGTGGTAGACATGATAACAAATAGCACGACCCGAAGAAAAGTCAACTGTTTGAAAGGTTGACTTTCGTAGGGTGCCCTATAATCGCCTTGTGAATCCGTCTGTCTTTCCATGACCAGTAAGGGTAAATGACCATAGCGCTTAAACTGTGGGAATATTTTGATAATTTTAGCATACTGATAGCTACCGAAGCCAAATGCCATTTTTCTTTGACTAAGGCAACTCCGAAGCAAAAAATGTGAAAATATAGAAATAGCCGCAGATCTTCGTTTGCGAATATTTATGGTAAATGCAATATCCAAACATAACCATTAATCATCGAAAATTTCGCATGAATTCAAACGTTTAGACAAAGAGGGGTTCGACTGAACCCCGAACCCACCTTCCCTCCCCCAACCCGCACCCCCTCCACCCCCTCTGGATCCGCTCTAGTTTTGGGAGAGGAACCTTGTTTTTTGAAACACTGAGATCTCTATAATTTTGTACAGTGAAATCTCAATGACACGAACACCGATACGTTTAATATGGCTCTTTCGTTCTCCAGTGCCTATAGGGAGATTTTCTCCTAACTCCAGCTATCAATATATTATGATATTTTAGAAAGATTTTTCTGATTTTATCTTGAAAACGTATATTGCGTGTATTCATTAGAATCGCCTCGATGAGGCGATTCTAATGAATACACACAATATATCTTTAATTATAAAAAAAAAAATCAAAAAGATAATCCTGAATCGTCTTCATTATGCTTTCGGACTGGCGCTATGAGATACCCTCAGTGGCTCGAACTACCCCTAACTCGAACAAATTTTCTTGGTCCAAAAAATGTTTGAGCCATTGAAGGTCTACGTATTCATTTTAGGAGAATACATACTCATTCAAGGGAAAATTGCTCCATGGACATGTTGCTCTCCCTTCCCATCGGGGTTGGGTTGGTAGGCGGGGCCGGAGGTTGGGGCTGACCCGCATCACATGCATTTCCTCATTATTATTGACCCCATCCCCGCATCGAACTTTTTACTATACAAAGAGGCGAAATAAGGGTGCCTGATATTTTAAATGAATGAAGCACCTTTTTATGGTTCTGTTAAAACCTCAGAAAATATTTTTGACTGAAAGGGGCGGAGCCTAACTTCGAGAGGTTCCGAGGATGAACGCTGAATCCTTGTCATACTGAATAAATAAAGATGCCACGCCCATCTGTAAATTTCAGCCAATCAGATTACTTGATCCAGATTGTTGATCTAAATTCAAATACATGTACTGAATGACAAACAGTGCAGATCGACAATCACATGATAAATGTAGTATGCAGAGATAAGCTAGCCATCATGCCGACTTACAATCGCATGTTTAGGTTTAATCTTTTCATACACCTTTTGGTATTTATGCCCTTATATCAGAATGATAGTTATAGTTTCTCAGTGCTCATATCCGTCCAGCAAACCGAGCACTTATATTCTAGTATTACTACACGCAATAACTGTAAGAGGCTACTCCAAGGCAAATCAGGTAAAGCTAATACAATTTTCACTTTTTGGATGATTTTCTGCACACTATATCTTGTATCATGTACATGGCTCATCTTTCTCTTGTTACTTGCTGGCGATATACACAGCAATCCCGGTCCATCAACATCGTCTTCCATAAGCAGCGTCTCAAGTTCATCAACAAGCATGTCAAACAGTCTCTTTAGCACTCTGAATGTAGCTCACAACTTATCGTTTGTTCATTACAACGTACAAAGCATTCTTTCTAAACTCGACACTTTGTATGCTGAACTATACGAGTTTGATATTCTAGCCTTCACTGAAACTTGGCTTAATCCGGCCGTAGACCCAACTGACCTTTTACTTGACTCATACTGTGAACCTGAACGCAAGGATCGACCGGGGGACAGTCATGGTGGTATCATGATATACATTAAAGAAGGAATTCACTACAAACGCCGTGAAGATCTCGAACCACGAAATGTTGAGTGCATTTGGCTTGAATTGGCTAACTGCAATAGGAGGTTATTATTTGGTCTTTTTTATCGGCCCCCAGTTCTGACGCAGAATATTTAACTAGCATAGAAAATTCAATTGCACTTGCAGTTGACACAGGTATATCAGACATAATAATTACTGGTGATTTTAATTTAGATATATTAAATGAACGTACTGCAAGAAAGATCGAAACAATATGCACCCAGTATTCCTTTTTCCAGGCCATATGCCAACCTACCAATTTTACCGAACACTCAGCAACATTAATAGATATATTATTAGTTAACAACAAAAATCACTTAATACTCAGTGGAGTAGGTGATCCTTTTCTTAATCAACAACTTAGATATCATTGCCCAATATATGGAATTTTTAAATTTTCTAAAACCAAAACCCATTCTTTTACTAGAAGAATTTGGAGGTACGACCAAGGTAACTATGATCGTCTTCGAGAAAAAGCTGCTGCCATCGATTGGGACGCTTTGAGAGATAATGATATTGACTCATATGCAGCGAATCTACATTCTACAATTACAAACTTGGCATCAGAATGTATTCCAAATAAAATAATTAGAATTAAACCTACTGAGCCTTCTTGGATAAACGCAAAAATAAAACAGTATATACGTAAACGTAAAAGAGCCTATCGAAAAGCTAGGCGAACAAATACGGAGTTACACTGGACGCAATTTAAAACTTTAAGGAACAAAACTGTCTCACTTATTCGAGATGCTAAAAAAGCTTTCCATGACAAAACTGCTTCAAAGCTAACAAGTGGAGAACTTTCAGCTAAAGACTGGTGGACGGTTCTTAAAACTTTCATTTCTCCACAGTCTAAAACATCTATACCACCCCTCGAAAATGACGGCTGTATAAGTTCTGACGAAAACGAAAAGGCTAATATCTTAAATAATTTCTTTCAAAGCCAGAGCAGTCTAAACAATCAATATCCAATCCTCCCCCAAATACTTCCTACTGCTGTCACCAACGAACTAAATAATATTGAATTTTCCCGAACCGAAGTCGAGACTATACTCAAATCTCTCCCTATTGGTAAAGCTTCAGGTCCTAACAACCTGAGTAATCGTATTCTTCGTGAACTTGCTCACGAAATTTCTTCTCCTTTTTGTAACTTGTTTAATCAGTCTATCAACATGGGTTTTGTACCATCTTCTTATAAAGAAGCTAATGTCTGCCCAATACATAAAAAAGGTGATAGATCTATACCTTCTAATTACCGACCTATATCACTACTTAACTCAGAAAGTAAACTTTTCGAAAGACTTGTGTTCAAATATTTATACAATCATTTGCGCGACAACAATTTGCTATCTTCTCTTCAGTCTGGTTTTATACCAGGAGACTCAACAGTGAATCAATTAACTTATCTTTACAATACTTTCTGTCAGGCCCTTGACTCAGGTAAAGAAGTTAGAGCTGTCTTTTGTGACATCAGCAAAGCCTTTGATCGAGTTTGGCATGAGGGATTGTTACTCAAACTTAAGGCAGCTGGCGTCACTGGGAAAGTTCTTGCATGGTTTAAAAGTTACCTTTCCGATAGGAAACAAAGAGTTATTCTTCCAGGGGTTACATCTGACTGGGTTTATGTTTGTGCTGGGGTCCCTCAGGGTTCAATTTTAGGGCCGCTGCTGTTTTTACTATTTATAAATGAAATAGTACTTGATATCGGATCAAATATAAGGCTCTTTGCGGACGACACTAGTCTTTACATTATCGTCGATAACCCTAATACTGCTGCTAATTGTCTCAATATTGATCTCGAAAGAATTTCAAAATGGGCTGCAACTTGGCTTGTAGCTTTCAATCCGACCAAAACCGAAAGTCTCCTTATTTCGCGCAAATTAAACAAACTTAATCATCCAACAATCATAATGCAAAATCTTCAAATATCTGAAGTAGAGTTTCACAAGCATCTCGGGATCTATTTCTCTAACGATTGTACATGGCACCACCATATAAAATATATTTCAGAGAAAGCTTGGGGTAGGATTAATGTAATGAGAAAACTCAAATTTAAATTAGACCGCAAATCTTTGGAAACAATTTATACAGCATTTATCAGACCTTTACTTGAATACGGGGATGTAATATGGGACAATTGTTCTCAGTACGAAAAACAAGATTTAGAAAAAATCCAACTTGAAGCAGCGCGCATAGCTACTGGGACAACCAAGCTTATTTCTATTACCGCATTGTACAAAGAAGTTGGATGGGAGTCACTTGAACAGAGAAGACAAACCCACAAATTGACTTTATTTTTCAAAATGTTTTCCCATCTTACTCCTCTGTACTTATCCTCCCTTATACCACCATCAGTCAGTGACATGTCACGATATAATCTTCGCAACTCCGACCAATTACAGACTATTGATTCACGAACAAATCTTTATTTTAATTCTTTTCTACCCTCTACTGTGAGGGCTTGGAATAGTCTACCGGCCGAAGTGAAACAATCTCAAACAACACACTCATTTAGATACTACTTTAACAAAAACAAAACACCTGTCCCCAAATATTATTATTCTAAAAATAGAAAAGCCCAAATTCTCCATACTAGATTACGAACGAACTGTAGCTCATTGAACCTGGACTTATTTTTAAAAGGTATAACTGACTCGCCTATGTGTAGATGTGGTAGTATTGAGAGCTCACCTCACTTCTTTTTCCACTGTCCTTATTATCAGCAGCAGAGAAACGCGCTTCTAAATGTGGTTTCTACCTATCATAGACCTACTCTTGATCTTCTTCTGTACGGGGAATCCTCTTTATCATATGATGTAAATATGGTTATTTTTGAAAACATTCACCGGTTTATATTGAATTGTAAACGTTTTTCATGAGATGTTTTAAATACTGATATGGTCATGCGATTGCTTTACTACATTTATCCGTTGCAAACGGTATTATATTCCATGTTGGATGCCGGGTGCCCCGACCCCTCAATCCAATTTCCCACCTACCCCCTTCCCATCTCCCCCCTTCTACCCCTCCACCCCACCGCCCCTTGTTTTGTCCATTTACATTTTCCTAACCTTTGCTAACCTCAAAATGCTTTATATGAAATGATTACTATTTGGTGTAAAACTTTACATTAGATTTTCATCATTTTTATCACCCAAACATGTAAAAACAACACTTATTGTTAATTATCACTACATAATGTTACTTGCTCCAATGTATCTTGCTCGAAATTCGCCATTATGTATACATGTCGATTGTTTGTGGGAGAAGAACTATATAAGTACTTGTGCTTTCGTTCTAATCCCAATTTGTATAATGACTTGCATCATATTGTAATGATAGTTATGCTATAATAAAATATGTTTAAACCAAATCAGTTGGCTTCTTCAGAATCTACACTTTTTGTAAAGGCAGGATATATCCAGGTTCAGCAGGAAAAGAGTTAACCTACTAAATATAAATAATAGCAAAAAAGATTTAAAAGGTATTTTTTTACAGAAAATAAGACCGAAGACAATTTGATGAAATGTCAAGTCTTATTTTCACAATCTTTTATCTGATTTCAGTTTAGTGAGAACCATACTTATGTTAGATCAGCGAAACGGTTTGCTAAATATGTTATCCTCGAAAAGTAAAGACATTGTTATTATCATGATTATTATTATTGATAATAATAATAATAATAATAACAATAATAATAGTAGTAATAGTAGTAGTATTTGTTGTAGCAGTAGTAGTAGTAGTAGTAGTAGTAAAAGTAGTAGTATTATTTGCAGTACTAGTAGTACTAGTAACAGTAGTAGTAGTAGTAGTAGAAGTAGAAGTTGTAGTAGTAGTAGTATAAGTATTAGTTGTAGTAGTATTAGTAGTAGTACTAGTAATAGTAATAGTAGTAGTAGAAGTAGTACTAGTATCAGTAGAAGTAACAGAAGTAATAGTAGTAGTAGTAAAAGTAGTTGTAGTAGTAGTAATAGCAGTCGTAATAATACTAGTAGTAACGGTAGTGATAATAGAAGTGGTAGTAATAGTAGTAGAAAAATTGTTTGCTAAATATGTTATCCTCGAAAAGCAAAGATATAGTGGTAGTAGTAGTAGTTATAGTACTGATGTAGTAGTAGTAGTAATGGTGGTGGTAGTACTAGTAGTAGTACTAGTAGTAGGAATAGGAATTTGTTTGTGTTGAGGTTTTACGGCCCAGTCAACCGAATGGGGTCATGTCGAGAGGGTCAGTTTACCTAATCACACGTTTACTGGGCAGGCTTAGTCCTCTAAGCGGTTAACCAGCATTGTGCACATTCTTTCTCCAGAAACTGACAACTGCCTTTCTCGAATCAGCGGAAGGGAGAGAATGACCGTAGAAAATATTTCATGATCAGTCTCCATGAAGAAGTAGAAAAAGTAGTAGTAGGAGTGGTAGTGGTAGTAGTAGTAGTAGCAGTGGTAGTGGCGGGGTAGTGGTGGTGGTGGTGGTTGGATAGTGGTGGTGGTGGTTGGGTAGTGGTGGTGGTGGTGTACTTAACATACAAAGTGCTAAGTTTACATTATACAAGAGACTGAATACACACATGTAATGATAAAGGCAGAGGTGGACATAACTGAAACAGTATTTAAGATAAAACAAATGCTGCTGATTTCGCACTTACCTAAATGAACAAATCTATCACTAAATTCATATGCTATATTAAATCCTTTTCGTTCGAATTTAAAATCCGCTGAATTGTCTAAAGAATCTTTATCAAAACTAACGCGTCCACTTCTCGTCACAAATTCCATGTATAAAAATTCTCTGGAAGAAAATAACGTCACATCCTTATATTTTCCACAAAATACACCAATATCCTCAGAATAATCCTTATCTAATCCATCTTTCACTAGCAGATAATCAAAAGGACAGCTGAAATAAAAACAAATAAAGGATCTTACATTCGTGGTCATTTCATAAAAAAAAAATCATGAAACGAACCTTCGGCTGGATGCTCGTTTAATAAATTTCGTATGAAATGACCACGAATGTACATTACGAAAACACGCCTATTCAAATATATAGAAAATTTAACATCCAAAAACTGAAAAATTTTCAGATTAAAAAACTCTGATATTTTTTCATATTTCTGCTAAAAACATAGATTGTGGGTATTCGTTAGAACCGCCTCGCTGAGGCGGTTCTAACGAGTACCCACAATCTATGGTTTTGAGCAGAAATGAGAAAAATAATGTATACCCCTGTATACCCCAGTTTTACTATATAAAAGTGGGGTTTAAGGGGGTCAACATAACATAGGTATGTTTTCGTGATGAAGATTATGTTTAATATATGTTTTTTAAACTGTATTAAACGACCGCAGAAGCTGAACCGTGTTTCAGCATAAAACAACGTTGTTACGGACGGCGTGAAGACGTTAAGCGCCAGTTACCAAGTGTTATATAACATGCGGTCATATCATTTTTATGACATGACGTCTGGAGAAAAAGATTTTAAAGGTTTTTAACATATATGGGCATGGCGGCCATCTTGGCCAATGGACCGCAACCATTTTAGCAATCTTTCATTCTCCTGCCCCAAGGAGGCTCCACATGAAATTTGAGCAACATTGGCTCAGAGAACATGCAGTGACAGAGGTTTCCAGGAGGAACGAACAAATGCCGCCATTTTTTTTTTTTTTTTTTTTTTTAAACTGTCGGTAGGATGAGTGGGAGGTATTTGTTTCACTTGCACGGCCCACATTTCAACTGCACGGCCCGAATTTAGGGATTACATTATTTTCCAATCTATTTTCGTTGTATTTTTGTAGACAGAATTTGATAAGAGTATTTTGTTATCACGTAAGAATACAGCGTTTGTAAGCACCCAAGCAGACGATCAGGTAAACGACACATATTCAAGTTAAGTTGTGGCATGCCCACCCTGCGCTAACGCAATCTGATAAGGGCCTTCGCAATTCGTGTTTGGTTTCTGTGACGGTCAGTGTAGTCAAAGAGTCGTTTCATCTATCGTCAAAGCCCTGTAGTGTCCTAGAAATACGTATTTAATGAAACAGCAGATTTTACTTCTATTTTAGTACCAATTAAGGATGAAATGAACACTGTACTAATTATTAGTTAATTAGTACAAAAGTAGCGATCGGGTAATTACTTTTATGGTCTGCAGTACTCACAAGATAGCAATTAATTTTTAAATGGACCAGACGGTTTCACATTAATAACTTAAAAATAGAATAGAACAGGTTAGAATAGGAAAGAATAGAATATAATAGAATAGAGTTTTATTTACAGCTCATTTCTACACACCATTCTTCTTGCGCGCCCAACGAAGACTCAAATCAGCCTGCGCATCCGCACAGTCTAATCAGAGTCTTCGTTGAAGAAACTTAGCTTGGCTATCCTAAATGCGCCCAGTAATGATTCTGATCAGATTGCGCGATTGAATCTTCGCTGGGCGGAGCCTACCTGTAGGAAGGTACGTTTTCTGACGTAGCAGCGTTAGCTCTCTTTCTGAACTGCTTTACTCAAAAGCAATGATAACAGGAAATGAACAACAAAGTTTAAAATCGAGAGGGATAGGTCAAAGTGTACCTCTCGCTTAGCTTCCGCTAAGGCACTAGATATGTGGAAAGACTGAAAGAAGGCACGCAGAATATGTAATTGTTAGGTGAATTACAGCCTCACCCCTTGTTGGTTTTGAACCTTCCCCATCCCCTCCCCCTCACACCTACTTTGTATGTTCAGGAGAGCCCTCATCGATATTGTACTCAATATGATTAAAATCTTATTTCTTTATAAGTTTGAAGTTGTCTTTGGTTTTGTTTATTTATTCGCTATTTATAAGCATTAGAGTGTATAAAGCCAATGTGTTTAAAAGCAGAATTTAGCGTTATCAGCATTAGCAGGGACTTATTCGTTAGGTAGTTATTAGGTTGGTAATTCCAGGAAAACCGAGTGTCGAAATGTGTTACTATAAAACTTTGTTCGTGCTCGATTCAGCTGAGCATGAAATTTTTCCTGCCAATAAATCTTAAAATGTCTAACAACTGCAAATGATTTCTTGGTAAACAAAGCTGAGCATAAACAGTTCTCTACATAATAAAATTTGAAAATGCCAACTATTACATAACTCAGCTGAGCTCAACTCAGCTGAGCACGAAATTTTTTCTGCTAATAAACATGGAAAAGCCAATTATTGGTGGCATTTTCATATTTATTAGCTCAGCTGAGTGGAGCACGAAAAAAGTTTTATAACCTCGGGGGTTGGTGGCGGTTTGGCCACCGCCCCGAATAAATGTAGTAACTAGTTGCACTGTAATAACATAAAACAAGAGGCCCACGGGCCACGATTCCCTCACCTGAGTGACATAGCCACTGCAGACATGCAGATGTTATGCAACATTTATCCAATCCTATCATCGCAACTAATGAAAATATCATCATTTGAGCAGTTCTTAGTTTTGAAGAAGAATATATGGGCCTGACAGTCAATGAAGCATGATCATGAATAAACTATCAATCACATTTCAACAGAAGGATCAATGTGAAATTTGGTGGAAATTGGATAAGTGGTTTCTGAAGAATCGTGATTTTATACATGTAAACAGCACAGTGGCAGGGACATATTATAAATATAAACCAGATGATGGCCATCTTAGATTTCCAATCAGAACAATTTTAACTACTGTTGATCTACAAGTCACTTCGATACTTTCAATATAAATGTATATGGCCCACACAAATAGGGAAGCAAATTTGACCTTGGAGGTAAAAAGGTCAAATGTCAACATAAACCATCATTTGAGCAATTTTGGTAGATATCCTGTCCCTTATAATTTGTGCAAAGATTAGGACCCAGGGCTTATTTGGTTATGGAGAAGAAGATTTTTAAAGGTTTTTACCATATATTGGCATGGCAGCCATTTTGATCAATGGACCATACCCATTTTAGCAATCTTTCATTCTCCTGCCCACGGAGGCTCCGCATGAAATTTGAGCAACACTGGCCCGGAGGCTTCAGAGGAAAAGCCATTTGAAATTATCAACATTTTTTCCATACAAATGTATGGTGCACATACAAATGCATACAGAAGCAAACTTGACCTCGCCGTAAAAAGGTTAAATGTCAATGTATGACAATAATTTTAGCAACTTTGGTAGACCGCCCATTCCAGATGATATATGCAAAGATTCAGTCACAAGCCATCCTCGGTTTTGGAGAATAAGATTTTTAAATGTTTTTTCCCATGCAAATGCATAAGGAAGCAACTTGACCTTGCCGTAAAAAGGTCAAATGTCAATGTATGACCATTATTTTAGCAACTTTGGTAGACCCCCTGTCCCCGATGATTTATGCAAATATTCAGCCCCAAAGCATCCTCTGTTCTAGAGAAGAAGATTTATAAAGGTTTTTATCATATATGGGCATGGCGCCCATCTTGGTCAATGAACCGTGACCATTTTAGCAATCTTTTGTTCCCCCTACCTAAGGAGGCTCCATATGAAATTTGAGCAAAATTGGCCCAGAGGCTCCAGAGAAGAAGTTGTTTGAAATTCTGAACATTTTTCCCATACAAATGCATAAGGAAGCAAAATTGACCTTAACGTAAAAAGGTCAAATGTCAATGTACGACCATTATTTTAGCAATTTTGGTAGCCCTCTTGTTCCCGAAGATATATGCAAAGATTCAGCCATAAGGCATGCTCAGTTTTGGAGAAGAAGATTTTTAAAGGTTTTTCCCATACAAATGCACAGGGAAGCAAACTTGACCTTGCCGTAAAAAGGTCAAACGTCAACGTACGACAATTCTTTTAGCAATGTTGGTAGACCTCCCGTCCTCGATGATTCCTGCCAAGGTTCAGCCCAAAGGCATTCTCGGTTCTGAAGGAGAAGATTTTTAAAGGTTTTTACCATATATGGGCGTGGCGGCCATCTTGGTCAACAGACCGTGACCATTTTAGCAATTTTTCGTTCCCCCACCCTAAGGAGGCTCCATATGAAATTTGAGCAAAATTGGCCCAAAGGCTCCAGAGGAGAAGTTGTTTGAAATGCTGGTCATTTTTCCCATACAAATGCATAAGGAAGCAAAATTGACCTTAACGTAAAAAGGTCAAATGTCAATGTACGACCATTATTTTAGCAATTTTGGTAGCTCTCCTGTTCCCAAAGATATATGCAAAGATTCAGCCATAAGGCATGCTCTGTTTTGGAGAAGAAGATTTTTAAAGGTTTTTCCCATACAAATGCATAGGGAAGCAAACTTGACCTTGCCGTAAAAAGGTCAAACGTCAACGTACGACAATTCTTTTAGCAATTTTGGTAGACCTCCCGTCCTCGATGATTCCTGCAAAGGTTCAGCCCCAAGGCATTCTCGGTTCTGGAGAAGAAGATTTTTAAAGGTTTTTACCATATATGGGCGTGGCGGCCATCTTGGTCAACGGACCGCGACCATTTTAGCAATTTTTTGTTCCCCCACCCTAAGGAGGCTCCATATGAAATTTGAGCAAAATTGGCTCAGCGGTTTCAGAGGAGAAGTCGTTTGAAAATGTTAACGGACGGACGCACGGACGGACGGACGCACGGACGGACGGACGGACGGACGGACGGACGACGGACGAAAAGTGATCACAATAGCTCATCCTGAGCAGAGCTCAGGTGAGCTAATAATTTACCATATACACCTTAAATACTGGGGCACCTAACTGTGACTGGATACATCTAGAGATGTAGCCGCCATTTCTTCACAAGGGACACAACTTTTGTGACTTCCTTTTCAATATCCTGCACATCAATCCCCTTCTGAAAAAGGGGTCTACTCTATAAGGAAAGAATTTGGGAGCAAATTCTTTCCTAATAGAGTAGACTCCTTTTCAGAAGAGGAAATAAGTTCTTTCCTTATAGAATAGACCCCTTTCCAGAAGGGGACAAAACAATTTTGATAGTTACCTCCACTGAAAGTGCATCTCCTTAATCTTTGTCCTGCTGAATAAATTATTATGCCACGTCAACTTCTAATTATAGCCAATCAGATTACTTGATCCAGATTGTTGCTATAAATTCACATGCTTAATGACAAACAGTGCAGATCCAGATCAGTTGGCTTCTTTAGAAGCCAACTGATCTTGATCTACACTGTTTGCAAATGCAGGGTATATCGGGTTCAGCAGGACAAGGGTTAATATGTTTGTTCTAAAACTGGAACAAGCTAAATTTACTAATCCGTTGGTGTGTCGAAAAAGCTGCTGGATGAATTGTAAACAGTGTAGACCCTAACAAGACGCGGCGTTCTGTGGCATCTGATTTCGACCTACACTGTTTGCTAAGGTCTGCCTGTTCCAATTCCATACTGCTTCCGTACTTTTCATAATTTACTCGTAATCCAAGTTCTCGCGGCGCTGTGTCATTTTACTAAATCAGCCAACCGATCTCGGAATAAGAAACATAGCGGGCGCTTCATCTTCAGCAAGACTGAGCCACTGACAACAGAGTGCATTATCTTTCCAGTGCATATGAAAAAAAAACAAAACAAAAAAAAAACTAATGTTATTTTCATTAATTTGAAGGCTTTTGTAACCCTTTACATGGCAGGGAGTAGGATTATCGCTGAAAAACAGTTCTCTCCAATACAGCGCGCGGCTTTTTGTTCTATTCCGACTGGTCAGTGATTTTTTTTTTTTTTTTTGTTCGGAAAGCGATTGTAGATATTTGGGACTTGCCGTTAAAAAGTCGAAGTGAAATCGGTTATACTTAAGTTAAATACGGTTTGTGAATAGATACTGATAAAAAAGGAACACAGCACTACCCAATGATAAAAGAAACAAAGGCTAAAAACGTTTGATTGTAAAACTCATCTAGCATGTTATCCCATAGTTATATTGTTAATTTGCTTTTATTTTATACCTCATTATATTAACATGGACCACTTTACGGATACCCGAAACCAGGACGCCATATTTGTTTATCGCATTGCATTATGGGCCAGTTGACGGTCATCCCATTTTTACTTTCACTTTCACTTCGTAATGGCAGAAAATCCTTTGGCAGAACAATTTCTTCAGGAATTGAGGAATTCCCTTCAGCAGCAGAAATAAAGGAGATCGATTACAACTGGCTATGAAGCTACGAGGCGAAATTTTGGCGTTTTGGTTGACGATAAACTGATTGTAGTCAGATTTGCTATCGCTAGAAAATGGTCAGACCCAAAGTTCAAACAAAATGTCAGCCGGTTGGTAGTCAAATTTCTCCAGTTTTCCAAACACCGCACGTTTTATTTTAAATGATAATATTTTATGCTGATTACAGAAAAAGAAAAGACAAACGGTTTCTGATATGATATTTTGTCTTTTCTGTTTCTGTGTTTTGTTCTCAAATATTTACTCTAAAATTTAATATTTTGCCAGAAATTGGTCTGACCTATGCAATATCTATAGTAAAGTGATCTTTTTTTTTTTTAAATTTTGTCAAAGAAAATATGTTTTACTTTTCTTTGTTGAATCTGAATAATTGATGTTTCCCAACAATATTGTGAAAAATTTCAGAAAAATTGAACAAACTCATTGAAAATCTGCCAATTTCAGAAAAATTGAACAAACTCATTGAAAGTCTGCCTCCAAGTTACCTACCCTACATATTTCTGCATAACTTGCATTCATATAGTGAATAGCAAAGATTCTGATCAGACTGGATGCACAGGCTCATCTACGTTTTCACTGATCATTCTCGTGGCCCACTCATATATCAGACAAGGGGGTATTTATCTCCAGCCAAGCTCCCACTTTTCTCCAATCTCCATCTACCGCATCCCTTCTTCTCCTGGCCCATTATTACCCATCCTCCTTTCACCACCAATATTGCTTTTCCCCTCTGCCTGATCTCTGTGCTCCCACCGTAACCATGTCTCCTCTCCACTTTCTGTCTTCTGTCCCTCCCCACCCCCCTCCCCTCCAAACTGCCATCTTTGTGTCTTGCTTCTCCTGCCCCTGACCTCCGGCTCTCACCCTGCCCTCCACACCTATTGTTATGTCTTCTACCCCGCCTCCTTTCTCATGACGCGGCTGGGGGTAGTTGGGTGAGGCAAAGGTGTCATTATCTTAGCCACCGGGGCGTCCAACTGATATTCGCAGTTGGACAAGGCCTGCTATCCTTGTAGCAGGTAAGAGTAGAGGGGAAGGTTTTTATTTCTTCTGTTTCTTTACTTCCATTCATTTTCCTTTCTCCCCTGTCCCTCACTTTCATCTCCTCTACTATCTCTTCTGTTTCTCTTCTCACTTTTTCTGGGAGATGACACAAAATGACCCACAAGGGTTGACATGTTGTTAAACCCGAACTCAGTCAATCATGAAGAAGCTCCAAGTTATCACTCAAGCCATTAAACAGGCAACTTGAGTACTATAGGACCTGGGGGCTCAGCAGATGGGGTAATGGTAATGAGTAATGGTTAATGCATTAATGCATTATTTTTTTTCAAAGTAATCCTAAGTAATGAGTAATGAAGGATTTTTTCATTACATGTAATGGTAATTTAATAAATTACAAGTAGAAAAAGGCTGTTGTGATGTAATGCTTTTTGGCATTACATTTTCATTACTTTGTAGAAGTTTATCATCTTCATCACCGTCAGCTGCTCTTCAAGACCAAAATGACTAAAAGTTATCAGTACAGTAATAGTGAAAAAAGGAGTCATCAACAACAATAAAAATAACAATTATAATAAATAACTATATTATCAATTAAAAATACAACAACAACAACAATAATGCAAAATAATAGCAATCCATTTAAATGCTCAAAAGATATCTGCTGTTAATAAATTTTCATGTACATAATACACTGATTATCATCCACATTTGTTGCTCCTACATATAAAGTGTGATAATTATCCTATCCTCTAGTCAGAAACAGACTAATAGTTTTTAATAGAAAAAAAAATCATAACAGTAGACTAATCATTGATTGCTATAGGCTATTTATAGTGCAGTCTGACCTGTATCTACACTGTTTGTCCAGCCATTTTGTCTGAAAGCTATATTTTTGTATGCAATTGGTGCATTTAATGAGACAATCATTGGAGCTAAGTGCTATTTGTATATGACAATATGAAGGTCAGTGCTTTTATAAGTTAACTGGTACAAATAAAAGTTCAATATATTTTTCCCTGCCCTTATTTGATAGTTGCCAAAGAGATAAAAAGTTGTGACGGAAAAAATGTAATGAGTAATCGTAATGCATTACCTTTGCCAAGTAATGGTAATTTAGTTAATTACTTGTCCCATAACTATGTAATTATAATGGTAATGCTAACACTGCAATGTTATGGTAATGCTAATTAATTACTTTACAATGTAATTATTTTGAATTACATCTAACATATGCTTTGGTCAAAGAAAAGGTGCATTTCTCATCCTAATTAAGGTTTGGTTAGGCAAGCAGATCCAATTTGCAGTATTCATTTGAAGAATCAACAACACTCTAGATAAGGAGAAAATTTATGATAATTTGGGAATAATTTTTCTTATTTCTCCATAAAAAGATATGAGCCACGACATTAGAAAAGGGGTCTTATAGCATATGCGAAATGTGCAGATGCAGATGTCTGCACATACATACAGTCTAATCACATTTCTCTTATACAATCTTTGGATCTTGAAGGATCTGTAGTTTAAGTGATGCAAACCCTGGTCAGAATGCCCATATGTGCAGGCTGATCTGTCTGTGCATTCGGCATATGCTATAAGACCCCTTTTCTCATGTCATGGCTCACATGTTGCGACATATATTTTTTTAAGGAAAATGAACAGAAACTATTTTGGATTTATCATCAAATATGCTCCTTGTCTAGAGCACTGAATTCTATGATATGCAGTGAACTGCCAAGACTGACTAACCTGCATGGATGCATAGGCCTAGCTGAGTCTTTAGTATTCGTGCATTATAGAAGGCTTATCATGACATGTCTCAAATGTTTTCAAATTAATTAGGTACCGTAAAACTCTAAACATTTGGGCAGTAAAATTATATTACTCCATGGGGAAAAAAATGTATGTGGGAAGTAATTAATTCTGCGAATACTCCCTGTGCAAAATTGGTTACCAGTACTTTCTTTATCAACTTCTGTGAAAGGACACATTTTTTTCCTTCTTTGGCTAGACCTCCCCCCTCCCCCCCCCCCCCGCCCCCCCTTCATGATCACGCCAATATACAGTCCTGATAACAGAGCGCACATCAAAGACTTATCTAAGTGATTATGGAGTCATTATAAGGCTGTTAAGATTCCTCGGTGGGGCCCAATAAGGATTAATTCATAAAATTGAGCAGTATTCAATATGTTTCTTTAGAACCAAATAAATTCATTTGCAAATTTTGCTTTTAATTTGTTGATTTTATTTGTTTATTTTTATTGTATCACTTTATTTATTATTTATTTATTTTTTATATTTATTTTCCTAAATACAAAAGTGTTGTTTTTCTTGCATTGTGAAAAAAGTACAAATGAACTGAAATAGAAATATAAAATTGAAAATATTTATTTATTATTTATTTTCTAAAGTAAATAAGAACACTGCACAATTATTCCATTTCCATTTCAGTAAAACAATACATTATGGAATATATCAAAAAGTTCTTAGACAATTTAGAATGAGTATTTTATGCCAGAAAGCTTCTCTTTTTCAATAAATACATAAATAACTAGATAAAATACTATCTATCTTCCTAATGTTTCTGTATTTGATCCAAAGAAACAGATAAAGGGGCATTTGGTAATAAATTAGCATATAGTCATAATCTGTATATCTGTATTTCTGCATAAATATGTTGTGGGTTTCATTAGAACTGCCTGGGAGAGGCAATTCTAATGAATAAAAAAAACAGGTATATTTTTTTGAATAAACAGAAAAAAAATCATCGAATTATCACCAAATTACCCACCTTATTTGTTTCTCGGTCTTCATCATAAACTTTGCTGATATATTATGTATTATATATGTTATGTTATGTTATGTAAGGGTGGCCAAAGTCACCAAGAATTTCTTATCTTAATCTCCTTAGAGTCATTAGGGTGTTATGCAATCCAAAATCTGTCTTTAAGGAGGTAATTTATTCATGCCCTATCTAAATGATTAGGGTACTTGCATAGCAAAACTGAGAGACTAACATTTACATATACTTTGATAAAGTTCAAAAGGCTACCATATTTGTGCTTATAAGAGTACTTGCGCTAAATCAGGGTGCCCCCTTATATTTTTTTGCCAATATAACATACATGCCATAAGCTCTTGGCAGAAATCTGTGAGATCAGGCTAATTCTTAGGGGAGATTTGACAAAATTCTGTGAGATTTTCATAAAAAATCACTTTCAGGCTCACAGAAATAAGTTTAAAGCTGCCTTTATTTTGATGAATTAAGCATATCAAAAGTATAATGTGTAATTTATTATAGCAGGCAGATCAGAGTAGCCCCCACCTGGGGGATAAGGAGAGTAGGAGCAATTGTTTTGCCAGCCATTGGTCGTTTTGCCTCTATACCCTACCCTACTCAGTCACCCAACCCCAGCATCACAAATCCCCACCTCATACCCACAATTACCAACCCCACCCATCATCCCTTAACCAACCCAGCCCCACAATTCCCCCAACCCAACTGACCACTACCCTATGCAGCATCCTGACACACCCATCGTCTCCCTTTGCGAAGGAGAATGGTTTGGGGGGGCGAAACGACTTGAGGGGAGGGGGAATGCTCCCCCTCCCTCCCCCCACAGGGACCTGTATCATACTATTTTTGAAGGTTTTAGATGCCTTATTATTGTATCTTTATAGATATACTAGGCCCCTAAAATCTAACAAAAAAAAAAATAAAAAAATAAATAAATAAATAAAAAAAATGACGATACAGGCCCCTGTGCCTCAGTTACCGTCAGAAATAATTGGAGTGGTTTAGAATAAGTACGGTACACGATGTGCCGAAACACTGTTGCAGTTTTACCAGAATACTTTCTGTCAGTGACAGCCTCTTTGTCTGCTTATTTTTCTGGGAGATTGAAATCATTATCACACCCACAAACAGCGCATCTTGTTGTTGTTGTGCGGATTTTTAACACTACCAGGCACCCGAGGCACATAGAGGCAGCGGCGATTGTTATGATGTAGATGTATTTGTACAGCCTTGCTTTCATGGATCACCCATGCACACTTGGTGCCGCTGTCTATCACCAAGCGCCGCCCTGTCCACTTTATACTCAACCCAGGACACGTCGAGTATGAGCTAGGCGCACTAATGGTCTGAAAATTGTCTCGACCCGAGCGGGATTCGAACCCACGATATCCTGCTTGAAAGTCAAGTGCGCCAACCACTAGGCCACCCAGCCCATCAACAGCGCATCTGTGTGACATGTCGTCTATTAATACCACGGTTGGATCAGTTATGAACTTGTTTACATCGAGCACATGGCTGTCAATCGGAACCAATCGGAACGACGCAAACCGTCCCAAGATGCAACGCGCCGATATCCGTAAAGTGATCCATGTTCTTTTAACCCTTAAACTGCCAATCACAACAATTGTCGCCTGCTTTGTCATATTCCCGTGATTTTAAAAGTCATTTCTGCAAACAGTGTGGACCCAGATCAGACTGGTCCTACTGGGTCCACACTGTTTGCCTGTATGCAAAAATAGGTTTGAAAAGTTTGCAAGAATATTCAGCAGACGACATAAACAGACGACATTTTCAGATGCAGGTTTTCTTGGCGTTTTAAGGGTTACGAAATCTGGACCAATACGTGCAGATAAATGTTATTGCAACAAAGAAATAAGGTTTTAATCTTTCTGTCGCCTACTATTTAGAAGTGTTGCAGTTTCTATTTTGGTTAGTACTACGGACTAGTTCTCTGACCAGACTTGGTATCTGTTCCCACAGAAAACTGTCAAACATTGATTCTTTGCCATGTTTTAAACCAAGTAAACACGCAACCAGACAATCAAATAAACCTTTATGTCTAGCATTAGGGAAAATTTTCCCCATGCTGTAAAGTGTCGACTTAGAGACTGTCTTGTTAACTATACATTGTGCCCGTATAATATTACAGTTGGAATTTAAGTGCCCATGTTCCCAACATACCCAGGCCCCTCAAATAAATAATAATAATAATAATAATAACAACAACAATAATAATAATAATAATAACAATAATGATAATAATGATAATAATAATGACAATAATAATAATAATAATAATGATAATAATAATAATAACTATAATAATAATAATAATAGTAATAATAATAATAATAATGATAACTGGCAATGACTGTTTACTGAGGAGCACATTCTTTCTTTGTGGTGCTGACCTCCAGCTGAATATTTTACGACACTTCTGCTGAGATTTTATAGAATTGTCCATGAAAGCAAAGCAAATGCTGTGCGTACCAGTCAGAAGTTCCTCGACGAGGCGGTTCTAACGAGTACCCACAATCTATGTTTGAGCAGAAATATGAAAAATATCAGAATTGTTATCTGAGAACTTTCAGCTTTTAAAGGTGAAATTTTCAATATATTTGAATCGGCGTGTTTTCTTAATGAGAAGTCACACAAGTCGGCTCTCTTGTCATCACGAAAACATACCTATATAATTTTGACCCCCTTAAACCCCACTTTTATATAGTAAAACTGGGGTTTACAGGGGTATACATTATTTTGTTATTTCTGCTCAAAAACATAGATTGTGGGTACTCGTTAGAACCGCCTCGACGAGGCGGTTCTAACGAGTACCCACAATCTATGTTTTGAGCAGAAATATGAAAAATATTAGAATTTTTATCTGAAAAATTGCCATTTTTTGGTGGTAAAATTTTCTGTGTATTTGGATAGGTGAGTTTTCGTAATGTAAAGACTCTACCAAGCGTATCCAGTCTCCTTAATATAGAGAAATTTTTGTTGTTGTTGTTTTTTTTGTTGTTTTTTTTTTTTTTTTTTTTTTTGTTTTGCATATGTTTAGGGAATGCACATTACGAAAACGCGCCTATTCAAATATATTGAGAATTTATCTACCAAAAAATGAAAACTTTTAGATGGAAAATTCTAGTAGTTTTCATATTTCTGCTCAAAATATAGATTGTGGGTACTCGTTAGAACCGCCTCGGCGGTGTTCTTGAGCAGAAGTAAGAAAATTAATGTATACCCCTACATGTATAAACCCCAGTTTTACTGTATAAAAGTGGGGCTTAAGGGGGTCAAACTGTATAGACCTGTTTTGGTGGTGATAACGTATGTCGGGCACTTCGAGTTTGGTCTATTTGAATTACTTTTTTATATTCTGTCTGAATGCTATAATGTAATTCCTCGACTGAAAACAATATTAGCCGAGGCACAGCATTTCCTACAATATTTCATGTGCGCCCAGCTGTCCGCCTGAAGACGCTTTGGATTTGTGGCTACCCACAGAGCGCTCTGCGAAGGCTCTGATCAGATTGCGCGGACGGGACGGCTGATCTGAGTCTTCGCTGGGCGCACATACAATCTTGTAGGAAATGTTGTGGCCCCGCTCTTTTGAGATGTGCATATTTTTGGGTAGTCCATCTCTTTATCTCTTTGTATGCGTATCATATTAACAGCACGCGGACCCTTTTTTATTTTACGGCCCTTTTAAGAATATTTCATTTATATCGAGCCGATCATTCATCAAAGATCGGCGAAAACCGAAGAACCCGGTAAAAAACCACCCGATCATCCGTAAACAGAACTTGGCTTTCCTACATGTGACCCTAGCGAGGCTCGAACCACAGCGGTGAGAAACCTTATGGATTAAGCGTCAGCACTCCTATCCACTAGGCTACGTGGGTTAGCGCACGTTAGCGCACGCGGTCTCTTCTAGCTTACCCTAGCAGGGTGTAAATATTTCCTGTTAGAGCAGTCCCTTTTCAGAAGGCATTGTTGTACAAGAAGGCAAAAAAAAAGAAGTCATAAAAGTTGTCTCCGTTGACAAAAATCACTGCATTGATGCATAGGCTGATCTCTGAGCGCACATAGCAGAAGGCAGTGGGCATTAGGCATTAGGGCGATATCCATTTCTCTCCTTTCGCTGCCTCTAACCTTTGCGCTCAGGGTATCTGTCCACTACTGGGTGAACAGAGAGTTTTTCAGTCAATGATCTGAGCTGGGCTAGAATCTGCAACCTTCTACACCGCAGTCAAATGCTCTAGCCACTGGGCTACGGTTGTTCAGATTTTTAACGCTACCAGGCAACTGAGTCACACAGAGGAAGCGCCGGAAAATCCGAATTAGTTTTATTGAACTCCTGGTTTGGCTTAAAACGGACCTAGTTATAATTCATAATTAGGTTACCTCACCCAGACGCCGTGCATCTAAATAGTCGTCCAGTCTGTAAGTTACCGAATTTTGAACGTTGGCCTAAAGGGTTCGAGTTTAAAACATCATGGTGTTTCGTGCTGAATTAACAACACTATGTGGAGGTGGGCCCGGAGTACGCAGAAAAATGGAGACGGAGGAGGATACGTTTTATTTAGCTACAAAGCTTTATATTGTCTCAGTGCTTCCTTTATGTGGTAACAAACTGTTTTGCGTCATCACTTTTCGCGCATGCCCTTGAGACTCGCGTTTTCCCTTGACGCGGCTCGCTTAACCTTCACCAGTCTCCGGGCAAATTTAGCAGACATCACTTAGATGATATTCTATTTAGTTATCTTAGAAAAAAGGCTTTGAGATTTTATGCAACTTGTTACTATTGAAAACAATTTGCATGAAATGTCAAATCCTGTTTTCTGGTAAAGAAAGACAAATATTTCAAAATGATTAACGGGAATCTGAGCGTTAATAATTGTTTGTTGATTGTATTACATTTAATACTCTTTTCTGCACTATGGTTGATTAAATCCAAACAGCCGTCGGCTGTGTGGAACAGCTGAATTTTACATTTGACTGCCTTTATTATTCCGGTTTCGTCAAGCGAATCAAGCGAAATGATGTCTTTGGGATATGCGGATATCGAAGACCGGATCAGACTGCGCAATGTGCAGTCTGATCCGGCATGCAATGTCCGCTCACAAAGCCACTGAATAATGTATCAGATGACGGCAAAGACGCCTATCAGACAAAATGATCATTCCACATACGTTTGAAGAATATTTCCCGAGACATGCTTCTTTATGCCACGAACTCGTAAAATTTACAATGTACCGGTTTGATTTCTATATGTCACGGACTGGTAAAATTTACAGAGCACCGGTTTGATTCCATGGGTCACAGACTGGTAAAATTTACAGAGTACCGGATTGGTTCCATAGTTCACGGGCTGGAAAATTTACAGAACACCGAATTGGTTCCATAGACTATAGACTGGTAAAATTTACAGAGTACCGGGTTGGTTCCATAGGTCACAGACTGCTAAAATTTACAATTCATCCGTTTGGTTTCCATGGGTAAAATTTACAGAGTACCCGGTTGGTTCCATAGGTCACAGACTGGTAAAATTTACAATTCATTCGTTTGGTTTAAATGGGTAAAATTTACAGAGTACCCAGTTGGTTCCATAGGTAACAGACTGGTACATTTTTTTACAGAGTACCGGGTTGATTCCATGGGTCACAGACCGGTTAAATGTTTAGAGTACCGGGTCGGTTCCATATGTCACGGGCTCGAAAATTTACTGAGCATCAGATTTGTTCCATACGCCCCAGACTGGTAAAATTTATAGAGCACCGGATTGCTTCCATAATTAAAGACTGGTAATATGTACAGACCACCGTTTTGGTTTTCATAGATCACGGACTGGTAAAATTTACAGTGCACCGGTTTGGTTCCATTGTTCAGGAACTGATCCAATGTACAGAGCACCAGTTTGGTTCCATAGGCAACGGATTGGTCTAATCTACAGAGCTCCGGGTTAGTTCATTAGGTCACGAACCGGCAAAATTTACAGAGCATCGGGTTGCTTCTATAGGTCACGGACTGGTCAAATTAACAGAGCACCGAATCTGTCTTATAGGTCAAACTGGTACAATTTACGTCGAATTGGGTTGGTTCCCTATGAAAATAGTTTCAAATAAAATAGTTCCAAACTTTGTGCCTCATCGCGAAAACATACTTATATACATTACGAAGACACGCCTATTCAAATACACTGAAAATTTTACTACCAAAAAAATGAAAATTTTCAGATAAAAAAATTCTGATATTTTTCATATTTCTGCTCAAAACATAGATTGTGGTACTCGTTAGAACCGCCTCGGCGAGGCGGTTCTAACGAGTACCCACATTCTATGTTTTTCAGCAGAAATGAGAAAAATAGTGTATACCCCTGTAAACCCCAGTTTTACTATATAAAAATGGGGTTTAAGGAGGTCAAAATTATATAGGCATGTTTTCGTGGTGATTTTGAACCCCTAAAACCCCACTTTTATATGATATCGTAAAACTGGGGTTTACAGGGGTATACATTATTTTTCTTATTTCTGCTCGAAACATAGATGGTGGGTACTCGTTAGAACCGCCTTGCCGAGTACTCACAATCTACTTTTTAAGCAGAAATATGAAAAATATCAGAATTTTTATCTGAAAATTTACAATTTTTGGTGGTAAAATTTTCAATGTATTTGAATAGGCATGTTTTCGTAATGTGTTTCTAGCGTTATTTGCCTTATTTGATGTCAAAAAATGTATAATTCAGGCCATTCTGCAGGAGATATTAAAAGTTGTACATTTTAGGTTGTTGCTTTGAATATGAAAGAAGAAAATCATCTGTGTACCAGTCTCCCTTGCACCTGCTGTAACCTTGTATAAGATATGTGTCAGTGTTGTCGAAAAGGCAGAAGCATAACCGACCGTCCTATTTCTAGTTTTAAAAGTTTAGAGGGACTGCTGTCATGCAAGTAGTAAGTACTGACCATTTGAACTTAAAACAAAGTGGAATTGTGTCCAAAGGTCACGGATGTCTCCGCTTTATGACACTGGACATAGAAATGAGTCTTAAGTGATAATAAGTGAATACAACATTTTTAACATTTAACCTCTAAGTGTGATCTTGACCTTGGAGCTAGGGACCTGGACCTTGCGCGCGACATATCGTCTTACGATGGTTCATATTTCTGCAGAGTAATTTCAAAAGCTATCGAGGAGTGACAATGTTATGGGCCGTACACGAAAAATAGACCATATTTTTGACATTTGACCACTAAGTATGACCTTGGCATTGGAGCTAACGACCTGGGTCTTTAGCGCAACACATCTCATGATGGTTAACATTTCTGCAAAGTAATTTCTAAATACACTGCAAAATGAAAAAGCAAAGGACCGGACACTTAACGAAAACTAGACCCAATTTTTTACCTTTGACCTCTGAGTGTGACCTTGACCTTGGAGCTACGGACCTTGTTCTGTTTCGTGTTATGGACCGTACATGAAAAATTGACCATATGTTTGACATTTGACCTCTAAGTGTGACATTGGCCTTGGAGCTACGGACCTGGGTCTTGAGCGCAACACATTTTATGATGGTAAACATTTCTGCCGAGTAATTTCAAAAGCCATCCAGGAATAACAAAGTTATGGGCCGGACACATTACGAAAACATGCCTATTCAAATATATTGAAAATTTTACCACCAAAAAAATGAAAATTTACTGATAAAAAATTCTGATATTTTTTTTTTATTTCTGCTCAAAACATAGATTGTGGGTACGCGTTAGAACCGCCTCGTCGAGGCGGTTCTAACGAGTACCCACAATCTATGTTTTTGAGCAGAAGTAAAAAAAATGGGGAATACCCCTGTCAACCCCAGTTTTACTGTATAAAAGTGGGGTTTAAGGGGGTCGAAATTATATAGGTATGTTTTTGTGATGAATATTTCGATAACACACGCACACGCACACACAGGCGCGAATACATACTTAAACACGGACAGCGTAAACAGTATATACCCATACGCTATTGGCTGGTATGGGGCATAAAAATGTGGGCTGTAGAATACTTGCAAAAATGTATAAAATATATAAGAAAAAAATGTTGTCTGTAGCATGTCATGCATCATGTTTCAGAATTAAAGTTTCTTCTGAAAATACAGTTTGTTGCATTGGTTCTTTATAAATATTATTTGCGTATTTATTAACCATGCATAATTAAAAAAAATGGATAATGTTCTTCATAAATAAAACATTATTATTATTTTTTTAACACAATCAGATACCGGCGTCGCCCTAGTAGGTAAGTACCGCTTGAGAGAAAATTTGCATGGAATATCAAAGCCCATTTTATGAGAAAAATAAGAACAATACTTTGAAATGCCTGCTGAAATGTTTACCAAACATGCCAAGCAATAAATGGTGATCCACTGAAAACTGAACTTTAATTTGCCAAATTTATTTCGTCCAGTAATCAAATAATTCTTTTACTAGAAATACAGTAGCAACCATTTGGCTTCAGACAGAACGGAAAAAATCCTCCATTTTTTGTCTTTTTATTATTTCAGACGACTTGGTCTCTTCATCTTATTAAGAATCTGACCTTTTTATAAACCATATAGTCTCTAAAATGTCTCTAAAATGGATTTAAGATGTAGCTGTGGCAGAGTGACGTAGTGAAAGCTCTGTCGTATACCTCCATCATGTGTTTAAGTCTGACAGAAATGAATAATAAAAGATATAAGCCAGCGCATGACAAAATCTACAAAACGGCGTGTGCGCCCAGCAAAGACTCAGATTAGCCTGGGCATCCGCCCAGTATGATCAGAGTATTTGCTGTGCGCTCAATGGGTAGCTAAGGACCAGTTTTTTACATGCGGGCAGCGAAGACTCTGATCAGACTGGGCGGATGCCCAGGCTAATCTGAGTCTTTGCTGGGCGCACACGCCGTTTTGTATTCCATAACGAAAACACGCCTATTCAATATACTGAAAATTTTACCACCAAAAAAAAAGGTAAATTTTCAGATAAAAATTTTGATATTTTTTCATATTTCCGCTCAAAACATAGATTGTGGGTACTCGTTAGAACCGCCTCGGCGAGGCGGTTCTAACGAGTACCAACAATCTATGTTTCTGAGCAGAAATAAGAAAAATAACGTATACCCCTGTAAACCCCAGTTTTACTATATAAAAGTGGGGTTTAAGGGGGTCAAAACTATATAGGTGTGTTTTCGTGATGTTCATGCGGGTAGCGAAGACTCTGATCAGACTGGGAGGATGCCCAGCCTGATCTGAGTCTTCGCTGGGCGCACATGCCATTTTGTAGGTTTTGTCATGCGCTGGCTTATGTAAAAATAGATTTATACTCACTAATCCCCGCCATGAAATATAGAGAAATCTTCAAATGTCAATTTCACCCTCTCTCCTGGTTGTCCTATGAGTTCGTATGTACAGTCCAGATTGTCCGGGTAGATTCCTGGGTAGGTAGGTGAGACAATGTAGCCCGTCTTCCGGTCCTTACTGTTGATACTGTAGCTACAGCTGTTCGGTGAGGATAAGGTCCCTACATTATAAATAGCTGAAAATAACATAAGGCATAATAATGTTATAGTTCTTATTACGTACACATTACGAAAACATGCCTATTCAAATATACTGAAAATTTTACCACTAAAAAATAAAAATTTTCGGATAAAAAATTCTGATATTTTTCATATTTCTGCTCATAACATAGATTGTGGGTACTCGTTAGAACCGCCTCGCCGAGGCGGTTCTAACGAGTACCCACAATTTATGTTTTTAAGCAGAAATAAGAAAAATAGTGTATACCCCTGTAAACCCCAGTTTTACTACATAAAAGTGGGGTTTAAGGGGGTCAAAATTATATAGGCATGTTTTCGTGATGAATTGAACTTCAATGGCTCGATGATGATGATTCTACCTTTGTGTTTACTTCCCTTTCAACATTATTTAAGTCATGTCGAGACGAAGGAAGGGTGATAATTAAATACTCTCTGCAAAGAAGCCCTGTACAGTCATGAGTTGAGTTCCGCCTCCTGTGGGATTCGAACCCTGGATCTCGTGGTCCGAAGTCGGGAGCGCTAATCATCGGCCATCCGGACGCTTCCAAATGGCTCGAACATCTTTGCAGCCATGGAAGTGTTCTAGACATGGGTAGTTCGAGCCACTGAGCGTTAATCATAGCGCCAGGCCAGGAGGCTAAATGGAGATAATTTAGGGGTATCTTTTTGATCTCCTATAAAATAATGGTATGTTGAGTGTAGTCATTAGAATACACAACATACATTTTCATGATAAAATAAGAAAACGTCCTTAAAATAGCCCTAAATATTTATGTGCCTCAACCTATGGGATTGATTTTGGTGCGGATCCCGTTGGCGTCGGCGTTGGCGTCACGGTGACACTTTCTTGTCTGCACAATATCTTGTGAACCAGTGGTTGGATTCTAAACAAATTTCCATAGACGCATAAATGGGACATAACAAGGAACTGATTAGATTTTGGTGATCTTGACCTAATTTTGAAGGTCAAAGCTGTAGAAAAACTAATAATTCACGATGTGGGACATCTGTTTTCTCTGAAAACACCGTTACTACATGTAGTTGTTATCTTAAGTTATCGGAAGAATTTCCTAAGGGCTAAAAACAATTTTGAATCAATCACGGCATCACCAAAACATAGCTATATAATTCTGACCCCATAAAACCCCATTTTTATATAGTAAAACTGGGGTTTACAGGGGTATACATTTTTTCCTTATTTCTGCTCAAAAAACATAGATTGTGGGCACTCGTTAGAACCGCCTCACCGAGCCTCATCGAGGCGGTTCTAACGAGTACCACAATCTATGTTTTGAGCAGAAATATGAAAAATATTAGACTTTTTAAACTGAAAATTTTCGTTTTTTGTTGGTGAAATTTTCAATATATTTGAATAGGCTTGTTTCCGTAATGGGTAAGAGGCATCGTTGTTCGAGTCATTGAAGTTTTACTCTTTATATTTCTAACACCCACGTGGACTTTGTACAAATATTGGAGTTATAGTGCAAACTGACAAAACAACTGTTCTTGTTCAACCAATACAATAATCAAAATTTTCGCTAAAACCTATCAAATGACCGGAATTTTCAGTTCAGCAAATTAAATAATTGGAATTTTCAGTTCAACCGATCGAGTGGTCGGAGTTTACAGTCAAACAAAGCAAGTGATCGGAATTTTCAGTTCAACCAAACAAGTGGTCGAAATTTACGGCTAAACCAATCAAATGATCGGAATTTTCATTTAAACCAACCAAGTGGTCAGAATATACAGTTAAACCAATCAAATGGTCGGAAATAATTAGTTATCGATTTCACACGCAATACTTTGATGTCACTGTATATACTTGGTAGATTGTCTGCCAACTTT
The DNA here is from genome assembly GCA_964016985.1 of Anodontia alba. Taxonomy (NCBI): domain Eukaryota; kingdom Metazoa; phylum Mollusca; class Bivalvia; order Lucinida; family Lucinidae; genus Anodontia; species Anodontia alba. The sequence continues at coordinate 1,803,815 of OZ024824.1, forward strand.
AGCAAAGGAGACGACGTTGGTGCATTTCCGTTTGCTTTCCAGTACACCAAGCGTCTTCTGAAAAGGGGAGCAAACTCTTTCCATTTACTATAAAATCCTTTTCAGAAGGGAAAAAGCAATTCTGACAGTTACGTCCCTTGAAATGTATCTTTTCCCTTTAGGCAGGACCCAGTTGTTCAAAGCATCGTTAGGTTAACGACCTCGTTAGTGGTCAAAATGTTAATTGTTCTAGTAAGAACAATATCTAGTTCACAGGTATTTTTGCTGAAAAATGTGAGTAGCTTTTGCAAATGCCAAAACTACTCACATTTTTTTCAGCAAAAATATTAGCATATATGCCATATTTAATGATCAAAGTTTTAACGATACATTAACTAACGACATCGTTAGTTTTGAACAACTGGGCCCATGTTTTTAACGCTACCAGGCAACTGTGTCACATAGAGGCAGCGTCATGAGTTAAGATATTTTAACATTTAGATTAAATACTATACACACGTGTACTTACATGCGTCAATGAAAGCGAATACACCTTCAAATCCGGCATCATTCTTCTCGTTGTCTGAGAGGAAGACGATAACGATGATGTTGTGAGTGGAGATGATAAGCTTGGGGAGGTTATCAAGCGAGTCTCCGCAGAACCTGCCGAGGACAGGCGCTTCCAGGAGATTCTCGTCAAGTTCCTTCAGCTGGACATACACATCAATGTAGTCATACCTACAGCTGAAAATAAATAATATAGGGATCAAACATGTTTTTCCATGCATTAACATTCGCCAGGTCCCGTGGGAGGTGTTGAAAACCGAGGCCGGAGGCCTCGATTTTCAGCACCTCCCAAGGGATCTGGCGAATGTTAATGCATTGAAAAACCATGTTCGATCGCTATTATTGCATAAAAACTGAAAACATTTGCTACTTTTCGCGTTATTTCGTACACTATTTTGTTTCGCCTTTTCACCGAGGCCTCGCGAACGCAATTTCCACGGACTATGCTCGTTCTTGGGCCGGGCAGTACACATGTCGTAACGGCAGCAAATCTGTGGCCCCGGTACGACCATATTGAAAGTTGCGTAGCCGTGCATTAATAGCGCGTGAATTCCCTTGTTAATACACGGCTTTTCGCCGGTTAATGCACGGCTGTTAATAACGTGCGACACAGCTTTTTATGCAATAATACCGTTTTTATTCTAATAAACACTCCGGAACATTGCAGTTTACACTGGGGCAATTGTTGGCAAGCAAAATAAGGTAATCTATCACCCAGCAGGCACATAACTTTATTACAACGTCGCATTAACGTCGATGCAACGTCATGGCGTTGCATTGGCGTTAATGGGACGTTGTATAAATGCCATTTGCCTGCTGGGCAGTTTGTCCAAAAGACGAAAGTTTATTTACCGCTGGGCAGTTTGTGTTAAAAGACGAAAGATTATTTTCCGCTTGGCAGTTTGTCCAAAAGATGAACACTTATTTCAACGGCGCTGAAGTTTAGGTCCTTGTGCCAGAAACTTTTCGGGCCAAGGTGTAAGATCTTTGCTTCCACATCATAATCTATTTTTCATAAGAAGAAAAGTGGGTGACGTGTATTTTAGAGGGGTTTCTGATTAGTGTAAATACAATAAAGGTAACCATATTAAATTAAGTGTGCCAGATATGCATATTTCTGAATTTAGAGCTCATAACACAGTAACCCTAAACATCAGACAGGAGATGCAAGTACAAAACATTAAAAAAAAAAAAAAAAGTCTCCACCAACCCGCATGAACCGCTCCGACCCGCACAGGTATCAGACAGATATTCACAGTAGCGAAACACCAGCAAACGAACACAAGTAAATCCAAATGTGAAGTAAAACTCCACAAAGAATTAACCCTCCTGAGATCAGATTAGTTTTAGATTTGCAGACCATCACGAAAACATGCCTATATAATTTTGACCCCCTGAAACCCCACTTCTATATAGTAAAACTGGGGTTTACAGGGGTATACATTATTTTCCTTATTTTTGCTCGGAAACATAGATTATGGGTACTCGTTAGAACCGCCTCGACGAGGCGGTTCTAACGAGTACCCACAATCTGGGTTTTGAGCAGAAATATGAAAAATATCAGAGTTTTTTGTCTGATTTTTTTCAGTTATTGGAGGTGAAATTTTCTATATATTTGAATAGGCGTGTTTTCGTAATGATTGGCTAAATCTTGTTTTAAGCTAATGGCAACTTCGCATGCCTACATCAGTTGCGAATATAATGCGTGCAGTCTAGTCCGCGCATTGTCAAGAGCATGCGCATTCGCCAATGCAATACTTGTGATCCTTAGACCTTCACCCACGTGTGACAATAATCGTTTCTTCCCTGTGTTTCTGAAACAGAGAGTCCCTTCTTTGAATTCGCTGAAAAACATTATTGTCAATAAATGGCAAAGAATGTTGATCCTGTTTTCGCAACTTGGATGAAGATTGTTTGTTAGTCTTTGATCGTGTACGTATGTGGGTCATACACGCCTTAATATTAGCCCTAGTCCTGCTGAAACCGGATATGGCCTGTCTTTGCAAACAGTGACGATCCAGATCAGTTGGCTTCTGAAGAAGCCAACTGATCTGGATCTGCACTGTTTGCCATTAAGTATGTGAATTTATAGCAACAATCTGGATCAAGTGATCTGATTGGCTGAAAATTAGAAATGGGCGTGGCAGTTGGCTACTGCGACAACATTTGAGCCGGGGCACAGCATTTCCTACAGGATTGCATGTGCACAGTCTGATCAGAGTCTTCACTGTTCGCCTGAAGACGTTTTGGATCCTTGTCTACCCACAGAGTACCCTGCGAAGATTCTGATCAGACTGTGCGAATGCGCGAATGCGCAGGCTGATCTAAATCTTCACTATGCGCACATGCAATTTTGTGGGAAATGCTGAGCCCAAGCGCACATATCTATATCACTGAACAGAACAGGCATTCGCACAGCCTCATCAGGGACTCCTCCATATGTCAATATATTCTACAGTAACCATTCATTCTATAAGCAAGGTGAACTGTGCAGGCTGATCTGAGCCTTCTCTCCTCCTATTGTAAGAGATGTTTTTAATCACGGGTTCCATATATTTTAACATCTCTGACACTGAATCTACCATACATAACCTAGTATTGGCACATCTTAACTCCTTCCCATATTTGTCTTAAAATTCTAAAATTTGCAAAAGGTCTATTTTGCTACGGGTTGATTTTTTTTTTTAATATTACGCTAACAGTGGTAGTGGCAAACAGTGTAGACCCTGATCAGACGCCGCGTTCTGCGGCATCTGATCAAGATCTACGCTGTTTGCTCAGGCCTGTCTTTCTTGGTATTTAGGGTTAGTATGGTAATCTTTGTTTACAACACCACTTAAGCTGTCAGTTTTCTCTTTGCACATTTTAATTATCATTTTAAAAGATGGCATTTTGTAATGTTTTATCGCTTTTCCACTGACAACAAGGTTAAGATTTTACTGATGATGCCAACTGATGCGACTGGAATATAAAGAAATATTTTTAAAAAGCAAAAATCACCATCAATATGCAAGAAAATAAACTGCGACATCTCTATAACAGTCACCTATTGAATAATGCAAAACTGGTTGTTGCTGACAGGCGGCTGTGGTAGAGAGGTGAAATATACATAGTAAAACAGCACATTATTGCATATGCTCGTACCGGGGCCACAGATTTGCTGCCGTTACGAGATGTGTACTGCCCGGCCCTAGAACGAGCATAGTCCGTTGAAATTAGTTCGCGAGACATCGGTGAAAAGGTGAATCAAATTAGTGCAAGAAATAACGTGAAATGTAGCAAATGTTTTCAGTTTTTATGCAATAATAGCGATCGAACATGGTTTTTCAATGCATTAACATTCGCCAGATCCCTTGGGAGGTGTTGAAAATCGAGGCCTCCGGCCTCGGTTTGCAACACCTCCCACGGGACCTGGCGAATGTTAATGCACGAAAAATCATGTTTGATCCCAATATTGAGAACTAAAAAAGAAGTGGCAGTTGTAGGGAGTAGGGGTGTAATGGTATATCGAAATATCGATGCATCATGATAGTGACCGCCGTGATAATGCTATCAAGATAGTGTTTTCAACTATCGGTACCTATCGCCGATAGTCTCAAACTATCGACAGTTTCGATAGTTTTTGTTCCTGTAGATGTTCTCATTCTATAATACCATTCTGAGGCTTTTTTTTTTTTTTTTTTTTTTTTTTTTTTTTTTTGGCCTAAACTAACAAAGTATGAGGACAGAAAGGGTTTCTGTTTTGCAAAAAATGTGTGTTAAAATGATGGCAAAACTGATATTTGAGAGGGCAGCAGTGTTAGGTATCTTTACAGGCAGTCCTGTCTTTATAAAAAATGATTTGGAAATGCTTATAGTATCATGATGCATCGTGGTATTAGACACTTGATAGTAATAGTATCGAGATAGGGGTTTCTCCAACAGTGATAGTATAGTGAAAGTCATAATTTGGCATTATAGTCAGTCCGAATAGGGTGGTGGTTGCTAAAGGAATCGCTGTTATAGGAAGGTGGCTTTTACAGGGAGGTGGCTGCATCACGAAAACATACCTATGTAATTTTGACCCCCTTAAACCCCACTTTTATATAGTAAAACTGGGGTTTACAGGGGTATACATTATTTTTCTTATTTCTGATCAAAACATAGATTGTGGGTACTCGTTAGAACCGCCTCGCCGAGGCGGTTCTAACGAATACCCACAATATATGTTTTGAGCAGAAATATGAAAAAATATCAGAGTTTTTTATCTAAAAACTTTTCAGTTTTTGGAGGTGAAATTTTCTATATATTTGAATAGGCGTGTTTTCGTAATGGTACGGAGTTGGCTGTTATATGGATGTGGCCGTTATAGGGAGATGATTGTTATATGGAGGTAGCTGTTATAGGGAGATGACTGTTATATGGATGTGGCCGTTATAGGGAGATGATTGTTATATGGATGTGGCCGTTATAGGGAGATGATTGTTATATGGATGTGGCCGTTATAGGGAGATGGTTGTTAAATGGAGGTAGCTGTTATAGGGACATGATTGTTATATGGATGTGGCCGTTATAGGGAGATGGTTGCTATATGGAGGTAGCTGTTATAGGGAGATGATTGTTATATGGAGGTAGCTGTTATAGGGAGATGATTGTTATATGGAGGTAGCTGTTATAGGGAGATGATTGTTATATGGAGGTAGCTGTTATAGGGAGATGATTGTTACATGGATGTGGCCGTTATAGGGAGATGATTGTTATATGGAGGTAGCTGTTATAGGGAGATGATTGTTATATTGATGTGGCCGTTATAGGGAGATGATTGTTATATGGATGTGGCCGTTATAGGGAGATGATTGTTATATGGATGTGGCCGTTATAGGGAGATGATTGTTATATGGAGGTAGCTGTTATAGGGAGATGATTGTTATATGGAGGTAGCTGTTACAGGGAGATGATTGTTATATGGAGGTAGCTGTTATAGGGAGATGATTGCTATATGGAGGTAGCTGTTACAGGGAGATGATTGTTATAACAATGTGGGCGTTATAGGGAGATGATTGTTATATGGATGTGGCCGTTATAGGGAGATGATTGTTATATGGATGTGGCCGTTATAGGGAGATGATTGTTATATGGAGGTAGCTGTTATAGGGAGATGATTGTTATATGGAGTAGCTGTTATAGGGAGATGATTGTTATATGAAGTAGCTGTTATAGGGAGATGATTGTTATATGGAGGTAGCTGTTATAGGGAGATGATTGTTATATGGAGGTAGCTGTTACAGGGAGATGATTGTTATATGGAGGTAGCTGTTATAGGGAGATGATTGCTATATGGAGGTAGCTGTTACAGGGAGATGATTGTTATAACAATGTGGGCGTTATAGGGAGATGATTGTTATATGGATGTGGCCGTTATAGGGAGATGATTGTTATATGGATGTGGCCGTTATAGGGAGATGATTGTTATATGGAGGTAGCTGTTATAGGGAGATGATTGTTATATGGAGTAGCTGTTATAGGGAGATGATTGTTATATGAAGTAGCTGTTATAGGGAGATGATTGTTATATGGAGGTAGCTGTTATAGGGAGATGATTGTTATATGGAGGTAGCTGTTATAGGGAGATGATTGTTATATGGAGGTAGCTGTTATAGGGAGATGGTTGTTATATGGAGGTAGCTTTTATAGGGAGATGGTTGTTATATGGAGGTAGCGGTTATAGGGAGGTGACTGTTATAAGGAGATGGCTGTTCATGGACGTTTCACTGTTATCCTTGAAGTTCAACCAATAAAATCTTTAGTTTTTATTTATTTACTTATTTATGTATCTAAAAATTGTATTTATTTATTTACTTATTTATTTATTTATTTGAAATATATATTTATTTATAATTTCTTTTTTTTATTTATTTATCTATTTATTATTTTTTTATATTTCATTATTAATTCATTTACGGTGACATTAAACTCTGGGTAGATTGTCCTCCAGTCCCGCCAAGAGAGACAGCTTTTGTGACCTCCTGTTTGCTTAACTGCACACCAATCTTCTTCTAAAAGGGGTCAGCTCTAAAAGAAAAGCATTTGCTCCCTTGGGAGCAATTTCTTTCCTATCCTAATAGACGCCTTTTCGGAAGGGCGACAAAAAACATTTTGACAAGGTTACCTCCCTTGAAATTGTATCAATACTCCTTAAATATTGTCAGTGATATGAGCTGCGACGTGGGTGAACGTACCTTTGCACATGTGCGCCCAGCGAAGATTTAGATCAGCGCGCGCCCAGCGAAGATTCAGATCAGCCTGCGCAATGCGCAGGCTGATCTGAATCTTGGCTGAGCGCTCATGTCCGGAGGTATGTTATCTTACTTTACGGCTGATATTTTTGAAATCACATATCGATCACTAATAAGATTTAAATCTTAAAGTGCCAAGCAAAATGGTAGCATTCTAGACGACATTCTAATTATATTTGTATTTCAGTTTAAAGAAAATAAAGCTGGATATTTCACATTGTCTGCTAGACTCCCGAGGGAAACATTTTTTTGTTTGGCGTTTTTGTTTCTTTTAGAGTCGACCTCTTTCAAGTTGCGGTACGGTATGTACAAGAAACCGAACAGAAAGTCACAAAAGTACATTTTTCTTCCACCTTTGCCTATATGAGATAGGTATTTTGCCCATGTGAGAAATTTCTATCTCACATGACCATGTGATTCCTAAGAACAATCCAGTTAAAGGTTGGAGAAAAAGAAAAAAGAATCCATCATGAACCAGTCCATGCTGGATAGGGACATCTCACCCGAGGGGTAGGAATTTCAACCAGGGACTCGGCAAGCCTCGTCCCTGGTTGAAATTCCTACCCATCGGGTGAGATTTCCCTATCCTTCATGGACACCCATGATGGATTCTTATAATGTTACTTGTTAACAATACGTAATACAAAGGAGTGAAAAAGTGAAAAAACCTATAGATGTTTGCGAAAAGGGACCGTTCAAATCGGTTAGTCGTTTGTATCATTATTTTCATTGTTTTGGTGAAATAAAAGAATAAGCTCAGAGTATACGTATACCAAAGATGAAAGTACTTATATTTGCAGATCTGATGTACTACCGTATTGTTATCGTTGAGAACACTCAGACACAATATTTTGATAACCTAACAAGTAATTGAACCCGAGTGTTCTCAACAATGACAATACGGTTATGTATCAAGTTTGCCAATATAAATGCATTATTTCTTGCTACGCTGAACCTATCCTTTTTTTTTTTTTTTTTCCAGACCAACGAAATGGAAAACGACAACAGCTTACCGATTTGAACGGGCCCTTTTCGCAACAGAGTATTATCTTTTTCACTGTTTTCTATGACGTAGCAGCACCCACCCCCTCCCCACACATACACACACACACAAACACATAATGGGGTATACATTATTGTTCTTATTTCTGCTCAAAAACATAGGTTGTGGGTACTCGTTAGAACCGCCCCGCCGAGGCGGTTCTAACGAGTACCCACACTCTACGTTTTGAGCAGAAATATGAAAACATATCCGATATCTGAAAATTTTTATTTTTGGGTGGTAAAATACCCACTTTTTACTATGTAAAAGTGGGTATTATCATTCACTTCGCTTAATGTGTGGTTGACTTTTACTTACATCATTCAGCTGTGCAATGTCCATTGTTGGAAACAGGGGTTTAATCACAAATAAAAGCAAAACAAAACAGATTTGAAAAAAAAAAAAAAAAATGCTCAGTTCGAAGGTGTCACGTTACATCATATTTTATTTTATTATAAAATCATGAGCACTATGCAGATTGGCTCGGTTTATCAGAACAAAGCCTGCCCGTGTAATTTCCATCTCTGCTTAATTACACCCACAGATTCACACCTAGCGTCGTAAGGAAAAAATAATCGAACTAATTGCAATCGTTGAGAAGCTAAGAAGCAGACATTTGTGTCCAAACGTGTGAAAATAGCTTTTGTTTTTTGCTGACAACGAAGGCCCAGACCAGACTCCGCATTCCCGCAGTCAGGATGATCTGGGCCTACATTGCCTGCTTGCGGAATAAACATATTCTGCACAATATAACAATGAATAAAAGAACGGTCCAATTACAATGATGAATAAAGAAGATTCCGCTTACAGAATAAAGATATAGTATAGAGTATAAAAGTTACGATGAACAAAGAAGATTCCGCTTACACAGACTAAATAATAAACTCTAGAATATAACAATGAATAATGAAGGGCCCGCTTATAGAATATATTGAAGAATATAATAATGAATAAAGTAGGGTCCACTTACAGAAGAAATATATACTGTTTACTGTAATGAGGAATAGGGAAGAGTTCACTAACAGAAGTATTAATATACTGTATAGTATAACGATGAATTAAGTAGGGTCCACTGGAGGAATTAATATATGTATATACTGTATAATATAACGATGAATAAGGAAGGTTCTGCTTATACAATATCTAATACGTTGTATATTGTATAATATAACGATGAATAAAGAAGAGTCCACTAACAGAATAAATATACAGAGAAAACTAAATGGCTCGAATATCTTTGGGATCATAGTAATTTGTTCGAGACATGGGTAGTTCGAGCCACTGAGGGTCAATCATGCCGCCAGGTCAGGAAGCAAAAAGTGATGATTCAGGAAGTCTTTTCGATTTTCTACACAACAACTGTATGTTGAGTGTACTCATTAGAATCACCTCGATAAGGGGATTCTTAAGAGTACACACAACATACAATTTCACGATAAGTGAAAAAACTTCCCTAAATGTTTGCTTTCTTGATCTATCGTAAGTACTTCGTAGGGACTCAAAACCAGTTCGAATTCGCCATAGTAAACGAGCCATCGGTGTTCTATCTATGGGGGTTTGACTGTATACTGTATAATATAACGATGGCTAAGGAAAGGTCCATTTACAGAATAACTAATATATTAAATATGAAACAATGAATAAAAATAGGTTCACTTGCAGAATATATATATATATATATGTAGCGATGAATAAAGAAGAGTCCACTTACAGAATAAATATAATAATATAATGACGAATAAAGAAGGGTTCACTTACAGAATAAATATTATAATATAACAATGAATAAAGAAGGGTTCACTTACAGAATAAATATTATAATATAACAATGGATAAAGGAGGGTTCACTTACAGATTAAATATTATAATATAACAATGAATAAAGAAGGGTTCACTTACAGAATAAATATAATAATATAACAATGAATAAAGAAGAATCCACTTACAGAATAAATATAATAATATAATGACAAATAAAGAATGGTTCACTTACAGAATAAATATTATAATATAATAATGAATAAAGAAGAGTCCACTTACAGAATAAATATAATAATATAATGACGAATAAAGAAGGGTTCACTTACAGAATAGATATTATAATATAACAATGATTAAAGAAAAGTCCACTTACAGAATAAATATAATAACATAATGACGAATAAAGAAGGGTTCACTTACAGCGTAAATATTATAATATAACGATGAATAAAGAAGGGACATTTTACAGATTAAAGATATACTGTAGAATATAACGATGAATAAAGAAGGGTCCACTTACTGAATAAATATATACTTTAGAATATAACGATGAATAAAGAAGGGTCCACTTACTGAATAAATATATATTGTAGAATATAACGATGAATAAAGAAGGGTCCACTTACTGAATAAATATATACTGTAGAATATAACGATGAATAAAGAAGGACCCGCTTACAGAATAAATATTTAACATATAATATAATGATGAACAAAGAAGGGTTGTAACGAGTACCCACAATCTATGTTTTTGAGCAGAAATAAGAAAAATAATGTATACCCGTGTAAACCCCAGTTTTACTATATAAAAGTGGGATTTCAGGGGGTCAAAATTATTCAGGCGTGTTTTCGTGATGAGAATACAAAATGAATAAAGAGTCATCCACTTAGCGACTAAGTATATACGGATGCGCATTCTGATCGGAGTCGTCGTTGGGCTTACATATCAGAAGGTCCGTTTTCCCACGTCTGGGCTCATTAAGAAACCACTTACTCGGGTGACATCCCTTGCAGATTAAATACGTTAAAGCCAATTTTAACTCGCTCGTTAGTTAGACCTACAAATCTGTAGATACAGCGCTTGTTGTTGAGGTACTGTCGAGGCCAGTCAGGGCTGTGGAACTTTCCCTCCTTCAGTTCCCTGCTGCTGAATGTGATGTCACAATCTGAAAATACAGATGATACATAGATAAGAAAAATGGCATTTTTCACTCCCGCGGGCAAGGAATGCCCAGGTTAGTCTGCGTTTTCATGCAGTCGGATAAGGGCATTTATTACCTGTTTACACATTTCATTCACAAGTCCAACTAGTGTGTGCCCCAATTCACATATAGAAATATACTGACAACAAGGGAATGGACGGTCTACATTATTGGGGGTGGGAGAGAAGTCAGAATGTGCTGCTTTAAAAATCTGGGCCCAGTTGTTCAAAACTAACGCTGTCGTTAGTTACATGTAACGTATCGTTAAAATTTTAATCCCTGAATATGGCATATACGCTAATAAGTTTGCTGAAAAAAAAATGAGTAGCGTTTGTATTCGCAAAAGCTACTCACATTGTTTCAGCAAAAAGACCTGTGAATAAGATATTGTACTTACTAGAACAGTTAACATTTTGATCACTAATGAGCTCGTTAAGCTAAAGACGCTTTGAACAACAGGGCCCAGCTTTTTGTCTTGTATGTATTTCTAGCAACCTCTTTACTGCAAAAATATGTATCTTAATCTGCTTGCTAACAAACATCTTCCTCATTTTCCCATATTGTAAAGTGAAAATGCTATGGCTTGGAAAGCTCTAGATATGAGGGGTATCAAGACAGATATTTTCTTATTTTTCCATACATACATATGTTATGGGTACTTATGAGAAGCACCTCGAAGAAGTGTTTCTATCAAGTACAAACAAAATTAAACCACATTATGACAAAATCAATAAAATGGATGGCGTCAAGCGAAGACTCAGATCAGCCTGGCATCCGCCCAGTCTGATTGGAGTCTTCGCTTTGCGCTCAATGGGTAGCTAAGGACCCAAGCTTTCTTCATGCGGATATCGAAGACTCTGATCAGACTGAGCGGATGCCCAGGATGATTTGAGTCTTCCCTGGGTGCATTTGTCATTTTATTGGTTTTGTCATGAGGTGGCTCAAATTATGTTCTGGAGGAGAAATGAGGATGATCTAGCAATACGTAAACACGCCTATTCAAATTTATAAAAAATTTCACCTCTAAAAACTGAAAATTTTCAGATAAAAAACTCTGATATTTTTCGTATTTCTGCTCAAAACATAGATTGTGGGTACTCGTTAGAACCGCCTCAGCGAGGCGGTTCTACCGGGAACCCACAATCTATGTTTTGAGCAGAAATAAGAAGAAAAATAATGTATACCCCTGTAAACCCCAGTTTTACTGTATAAAAGTGGAGTTTAAGGGGGTCAATATTATATATATATATATATTAATTAAACTGACACGCGCGACAAAGCGCATTCCGCAGAATATAAGCGATCTAGGGATCCGACTTTAATATAATAGCTTTAAGCTGTATTAGCGGAATGAGAACAAATAGAAGATGAAAAGAGATGGTCGCGTTCTGTGGCGTCTAATCAGGATCTACACTGTTTGCTCAAACCTGTCTGTTCCAATACTTACGGTTATCATGATACTCTGACTATTTGTACCGTATTCGACCTAATTACCGCACTGTGCGCTTAGGTTTTTCAAAATTACTGGGAACACTCATTTGTGGTAAAATATGTATCTATCTACTAAGGATACACTATAAAAAAGATCAGAAAAAGGATTTATTTGATGATGATTATGTGATTGTTTCTGATTTTCTTTATAAAGGCATATGTTGTGGGCACTCATTTGAATTGCATCGACAAGTCGATGCAATTCAAATGAGTACCCACAACATATGCTTTTAAAAAGAAGTAAAGAAAAATTACATTGGCTGTAATCTGAAGACTACGGAATTTCTTGACTGTGCGCTTATAGGGGTATGTGCGGTAATTAGATCGAATACGGTATGTCCTATTTCACCAGCTTTATTTATTTATTTTTTTTTTTTCAATTAAAAACGTAATTATATTATGCTTCTGTCTGGCTTGAAATTTACAAACTTGTTATGTCCCAGGAGTCACTGTGTAGGCACACAGGGGCTAATTCATTCGCTGTCGTTGTTCGACATCTACCGTACATTTAACAATAACTGCGACTAAAAACCTTCATAAGCCTGTCGACAGCAAGGACATCCATATTCGCAATATTACGAAAACACGCCTATTCAAATACACTGGAAATTTCACCACCAAAAACTGACAAATTTCGGATGAAAAATTCTGGTAGTTTTCATATTTCTGCTCAAAACATAGATTGTTGGTACTTGTAAGAACCGCCTCGCCGAGGCGGTTCTAACGAGTACCCAAATCTATATTTTTGAGCAGAATTAAGAAAATTAATAATATATACTTATAAACCCCAGTTTTACTATATAAATTGGGGTTTAAGGGGATCAAAATTATATAGGTATGTTTTCGTGATGAGAAAATTCGATGCTCATGTGTGTACCTATTTCGCATCCTCGGAACTCAGGCACATATAAAATATTTAGTGACCGTGGAAACACTGAAGGTAGGTTCGCAATTTGTTAAAATTTGTGATAAAGCAATCTGATTGGCTCCGTTTTTTTGAATTGCCTATCATACTTTATAATAACAGAATACTTAACCCAGAATGTCTTATCAATAATCGCAAAAAAACAAACCAAAAAAAAAAAAAAAAAAAAAAAAAAAATACTGTAAGCGGTCGACAGTTTGTTTATCCGCAAACAAGGTGCTGATACGAGGTAAGCGTTTGATGTCAAGCACCAGGTGTCTAACTCACGACACGAAAAACTGAAACGACGAAAAAGTCTGACCCCTGACTTTCCGTGGATGCTTTTTCTTGACTATAGCAAACTACAATCGAACTTCAATGGCTCGAACATCTTTAAGACCATGCAAATGCCTTCTAGACATGAGTAGGTAGCAACTGAGGGTTGATCATTGCGCCGGGTCAGAAGGTCAAGTGGAGATTATTCAGGATTGTTTTTAGAGCGTCTACAAATTAATGGTATGTTTGGTGTACTCATTAGGATCGCCTCGATGAAGCAATTCTAATGAGTACATGTAACGTGCATGTTCATGATTATTACGAACCTACGCCCATTCAATGTAATGGCACCTTTTATGGCTGGAAAAAGTTTCAAATGTAAAAATGTGATATTTTTGTTATTTTTGCTCGAAACAGAGATTGTGGGTACTCGTTGAAACCACCTCATCCAGACGGTTCGAACGGGTGCCCACAATCTATGTTTTATAGCAGAAATAAGAAAAATAATATATACCCCTGTAAACCCCATTTTTCTATATAGAAGTTGGGTTTTTAGGGGGGGGGGGGTAAAAAATACATAGACGTGTTTTTGTGATGATAAGATAGTTTCCCTTAAATATCCTTACCCAGCTAGCCTTCTTTATAAATCTATAGCGAGCCGTTATAGGCCTGTCAGCTACCATGACGGGCCGATAACGGCCCACTATAGATTTATAAAGAATGCTTACTGGATAAGCATTTGAGTCGAGGTCCAGCATTTCTTACAAGATGTCATGTCCGCCAAGCAATGATTAAGATAAGGCGAGTCATTGCTTCGCACTCTGCGAGTAGCCAAACATCCTAGCTTTCTTTAGACGAACGGCAGAGGTTCTATTTAGTTTTGCTTAGAACCCAGGCTAATCTGAGTCTTCGCTGGGCCGCGCACAAGCAATTTTGTAGGAATTGCTGTGTCCCGTCTCATTTGTTTTCTTGGGTTATCGAAAGAATTTCCTTTGGACTCAAAAAACGAGTTCGAATCAGCTCATTACGAAAACGTGCCTATATAAATTTGACCCCCTTAAACCCCACCTTTATATAGTAAAACTGGAGTTTACAAGGGTATACATGATTTTTCTTATTTCTGCTCAAAAACAGAGATTTTTGGTTACTCGTTAGAACCGCCTCGCCTCGTTATAATGCACAGTGAAAGAGCCAACGGTGTTGGAGTCATAGAAGTTGTATTGCATCTTGTCTGCATCTTCAAGGGAGACTATTCTGGCCTGAAAATATTTGCCTCCCTTCCCAAAAAGGCCACATTTTATATCGTAGTCTGTTTAAGAACTAGGATCTTTTTCAAATGTCTGCAAATCATTTTCTTCTGAAGACTACTGATTGTAAAGGGAGGTAAAATCCTACAAATTTGAGTGCTTCTTGTAATAAATGTGTATCTCGTCGTCTTAAAAGTTCTTTATTTCAATCACTGAACACCAGCAGCGTTATTTGCAATCAAATTGCGTTGCTATAGAAACAAGAGAAATGTAAAAGCCCTAATGGCTGTGTTTTAATTACGGTGATTTAATGTCCTACTTAACTTTATCTAAGAAACTTTGGAACTACTAGTATCTAAATTAACCCATTTATGCCAAGTAGACTGTTCTACCTCAAGTCTTTGGACAGGCCTTTTTCCAATAGAAGGGGTGTCGGGTTAGTTTCTATTATTACCATGTTGTACAGAAATTCCTGTATTTAATACAAACAGTGAAGACCCCTGATCAGACGCGGCGTTCTCTGGCGTCTGATCTGGGTCTACACTGTTTGTTATTATCCTTTTTCAGGGACAGTAGGAATAAATAGGTCAACTGCTTGAAGAAATAAAAAATAATCAGAAAAAAAACACCATGAGCATGTAATTTTTATGTTCATGTTATGAAAAGCCAGAAAACAACTATGGTACATTTCTAAAATTTAGATACACTCCTGCACAAAAAAGGACTTGATCCATTTCGTAAAATAAAAACTCTCTTTCACATTTTGCAGTTCAAAGTAAAAGCATACATCTTCAAGGGAAATAACCCTGACATAGAAATATTTATATATCTTCTCACTAGTGACTTCTTTTAAAAAAGTGTCTGCCCTCCCTGGGAGCCAATTCTTTCCTTAGTGAGTATCATCATCCATTTGTGAATGGTTTCTAATACTAGGGAGGCCATTTTTTGTCTACAAAAGTTGTCTCCCATTGCAAAAGAGGACACTATCGTTCGGGAGTATCAATTCACATTCTGAACTAAAAAGAAACGTAAGATGCATGACCTTGAATAAAATCTATTCAAATATACCCTTAGCTGTTGATTTACATGCACGTCTTACACAATAATCCAGTTTTACAATAATAAGGTATTTGCCTTAATTTCATCACGATAACATGCCTATATAATATTGACCCCCTTAAACCCCACCTTTATTAAGTAAAACTGGGGTTTACAGGGGTATACGTTATTTTTCTTATTTCTGCTCAAAAACATAGATTGTGGGTACTCGTTAGAACCGCCTCGTCGAGGCGGTTCTAACGAGTACCCACAATCTATGTTTTGAGCAGAAATATGAAAAATATCAGAGTTTTTTTATCTGAAAATTTTCAGGTTTTTGGAAGTGAAATTTTTTATATATTTGAATAGGCGTGTTTTCGTAATGTCGTCAGCCATTAAGACGTGTTGCGTTTCTCTTCTAAAGTCAGTATATAAATCAAAATCTAAAAGATTGTCTTTGGAAGCAAACAACACATATAAGAATTAAATAAACAATTTAAATTAAAGAAATAAATCGGAGACTTTGGTTTAGTAAGACTGACTTAAGTGGTATTTGATTTTCTGAGTGAAGGCAATGAGTTCAATGATCCCAAAGGAAATAATATCATAAAGACTAATATTACAAAACAGGGTACTTTCTGAACTGGCTTTAGTCTGCTGAATGAAACAATGACGACATTACATGTGTCTGCACCTGTAGAATCAAATGAAACTAAACTTTTTTCCTCCTAATTTCTCTTCTGATAGTGAAATCAATCTAGTGACCAGTGTTTTATAATATTACATCGCGAAAACATACCTATATAATTTTGACCCCCTTAAACCCCACTTTTATATAGTAAAACTGGGGTTATGGGGGTATATACTATTTTTTTTATTTCTGCTCAAAAACATAGATTGTGGGTACGCGTTAGAATCGCCTAACGGAGGCGGTTCTACGGGTACCTACAATCTATGTTTTGAACAGAAATATGAAAAATATCAGAATTTTTTATCTGAAATTTTTCATTTATTGATGGTAAAATTTTCAGTATATTTAAATAGGCGAGTTTTCGTAATGAGTATGTTAAAATGACTTTGTTTTATTTATCAAAGAGAATTACATGTATAAACAGTAATGCACCTAGTCACAAGGGACTGAAGCCAGTCTATGGAGACTGGAGCCAGTCTAGGTACTTTCTGGCTGGATATTTTCCAAGTTATAGATTGATACCGATACACATGGGCTTCTGGAAACGCACTTTATTCAATGTCTAAATTATGATGAACTGATGTTGATATCGTATCTAAAATCTTGTTAGTGTTCCTCCTTCTCCATTATAGAATAAAATAATTGCAAATAACATTCTCTGTTTTCCTGTCGGCATCATAAACGTACGGCAACTCTTTAAGAAGACTTGAATACTTGGTAGGGGGTTCGCAATTAATGCCAGGCGAGACATTTTTAGTGAAAACGTGTTTAATTTCCTGCACAAGAACCCTCTGAAAAGGAGCATATTCTAAAATTAGATTAGACCCCTTTTTAGAAGGGAGCAAAATCAATTTTGAAGGAAAGTATGCGTACATGTACCATTATATTTACCGTCTCAGAAAACGTATCTTCAGACAAATGCACAGATTCAGACAAGCCTGTGCATTCGCATAGTCTGATCAGAATTTTCACTGTGCGCACTTTGGATAGCCAAGGATGCAATGTTTCTTCGTGCGGACAACAACGACTCTGATGCACAGGTGATTTGTCTTCATTGGGCTTTTAATGGGCCGCAACGTAAGAAAACGTACCTTCTGACATGTCAGACGGTACGTTTTCTCACGTAAAGGCTTATTATAAGCTTCAGCTGACTCTGATAGCATACAATATTAAAAATCGCTATTTATTTTTAGTTTGACTTCACAATTCATTCACATTAATTCCTTTGGAAATCATTTCAATTGTCAAGTTTTTTTATTTATTAATTAATTTATTTATTTATTAATTTCGTTGAAAAGAGAAAAAAACAACAACGTAAAATGCTGTCTGCTATTTTTAACAGTCAACAAATAAAAGTTTAAGGTTTGAACTCTGGAACCTCTCAAATGTGCTTGCACATAGGAAGGTTTCCACCTTTTCAGTTGGTGGTTTAATATACAAAAACATAGTTTCCTAAACTATTGCTGAAGTTATTAAAAAAATCATAACAAGAAATGATTCATTCAGAAATTTAGTCATCCCCACACCCTCCCGCCAGTCAGCTACAAATAGGTGAGGGGAGTGATCGGAAATTATGATGAAAAGAATTTGTTCGATAGTAAAACATTTAGTAACAAGTTTTATTGAAATGGTAACATTTAGCTCAGAGTGATTTCTCAAATTGGTACATGCAGTTTTACCACCATTTTTCACAAGGGAAACAACTTTTGTGACCCCCTGTTTGGTTTCCTGCACACTAAACTTTTTTTTTTTTTCTTCTGAATAACGGTCTACTCTTAACCCATTGTAGACTGACTGCATGAACTCCCCCACACTACATATTAGAAATTCTAATTTCGTTTTTTAGGTATGTCAGGCTATGTTTTTTTATTTTTTATTTTATTTTATTTTTTTTTTTTTTTTATTCCGAGACAAAAATGGTTGAACTAATTGCAAACAGTGGAGACCCTGATCCGACGCCGCGTTCTGCGGCGTCTGATCTGGGTCTGCACTGTTTGCCAATTACCATTTTAGGGGTCTCCAGACTACAATGAGTTAAAGGAAAGAATTTGCTACCCGTGGAAATTTTTTTTTACTGTAAGAGTCCTTTTCACAAGGGAAAGAAAATTTCATTGACAGAGTTGAATCCATGCACGTGACTCTCTGTTCTTTTTCTTACGTGTTATGGAATCACTAAGTAGTTGCCCGATCCCGTCCCCGCTCCCCTCCGCCACCCCGCCATCTCCACGCCATCCTTATTAAGGCATATTTCATGTCTTTCAGTGTGCTTTCTGAACATCAGACTCCTTTTCGGAAGGGACCAAAATCATTTTTACAGAGTTACCACTCCTGGAAGTGTTTGCGTTCCATTTAACACCTTGACTTCTCATTCTAAGAGACTGGGTATAGCTTGACCACAATCAGATACTGTTTATGTTGTCGTGTTTATCAATAGCTAGCTAATAATAGATAAATCTTAATCACAGGGGTTTCCCATAAAATCAACGTAACGTTTACGAACATAAATATCTTATAGATGTAACAAACTACGTACTCGTCAGAATAGCTCAATTGGTAGAACCCGACTTAAACCAATCAGTTGACTTCATTAAAGGACAAAGCGGGTTCGAAAATTGCTTTTTTTTTCATTTAGTGATATTTTATCATTATGTTTTTGTTGTTGTTGTTGTTGTTTTGTGTGTGTGTGTGTGTGTGTGTGTGTGTGTGTGTGTGTGTGTGTGTGTGTGTGTGTGTGTGTGTGTGTGTGTGTGTGTGTGTGTGTGTGTGTTTTCATTTTATTGACTTATAATTCTTTGTTTCTCTTTTTATTATAACCTGTATTTTTTATCTTTCATATGTGTATTACAAAAACACCTATTCAAATATATTTTGAAAATTTCACCACCAAAAGCTGCAAGTTTTCAGATAAAAATTCTGATATTTTTCATATTTCTGCTCAAAACATAGATTATGGGTACTCGTTAGAACCGCCTAGCCGAGGCGGTTCTAACGTGTACTCACAATCTATGTTTCTGAACAGAGAAATAAGAAAAATAATGTATATCCTTGTAAACCCCGTTTTACTATATAAAAGTGGCGTTTACAGGGTCAAATAATATAGGTATGTTTTCGTGATGTCATTGAGCTAAACGCACTCACAGATATAACCTTGCGATTGGATATATATTTAACGCATACCTTGGTTTACTTACTCCGCTTATAACTTGTAAACATACACACGTGATTTCGTTTACGTAACGGAATCTAAAAATATATAACAGTTGACAATAATATCTACAAAACATTTCGCCAATACGCCAAAACAGTATGGGATATCTGTAATAAGTTGTCTCTCTCAGCTTCAGGTTTTTACGTTCATTCCTATATCAAAGAAAATGGAAATGTAATCGAAAATCCTTCGGCTCCAAATCTAGCTGTGCAATGCTCAACCTATCAGTGAAACGTGGCAGGTGCATTCGCCGAAAAAAAAAATTCTATCTCATTAGATTCGTTGAATCTAAGATTGCTGACAAATACAAACTGTCAATTTGCATGATTCAATTTCCAAGATGTTCTTACGAATTCATATCTCCTTTTCTTCAAAATACAGTATAACCTCAATGGCTCGAACACGGATGGCTCGTTTACCGTGGATGATTCGAACTCTTTTTTCAGTCTCTACAAAATTCTTCCAATAGCTGAAGAAAATAAATATTTAGGGATTTTTTCATATTTAATCATGGAATTGTGTGTTGTGTGTACTCGTTAGAATCGCCTCACCGAGGCGATTCTAATGAGTACACTCAACATACAATCATTGTGTAGAAAATCGAAAAGATTTCCCTAAATTATCGCTATTTGCTTCCTGAACTGGTGCCATGATTAACCCTCAGTGGCTCGAACTACCCATGTCTCGAACGAATTTCCATGGTCGCAAAGATGTTCGACCCATTAAGGTTCGACTGTGTACATGTCCAGGAAGAGCCACTATCGTAGAACTTATCCCAGCTAGCATTCTACGTAAATCTATATCGGGCCGTCATCGGCCCGTCAGCTACCCTGACGGGCCGATGACGGCCCGATATAGATTTACGTAGAATGCTGACTGGGTATCCTACCAATGTCACCAAGGGCAAGATGACGGCCCGATATAGATTTACGTAGAATGCTGACTGGGTATCCTACCAATGTCACCAAGGGCAAGAACTAACAAACCATGACAGATACCACACATGATACCAAATGATAGAGGTAGTCTTCACTACTGGCCTTTCTAAGGACTAGGTCAGAGGCTTCTCGAAACGACTTACAGGAGGTCAGTGCCTAGACTGGCTCCAGTCTCTAGTGACTAAATATTTTTCCTCATATTCCTGTTTGATAATCCACTAAAATAAAACAAACAAAAAAAAAAAAAATCATGACTATAAAGACTAGCGACCAGCCTTTGTAGTCTTGACATTACTTTGGTTTTGTTATAGTGGATTATTAAACAGATTGTAAGAAAAAAATATTTAGTCACTGGAGACTGGAGCCAGTCTAGAAAGTGCCATATTATTGGCTAACTGGCTTCAGGAGTGATTGGCATTAATGGGTTTGTATAGCCCATGGTCCAAATTAATATCAGATTAAGAAATGGTTTCAGATTTAACCTTTACCACGTTCAGGGCAAATTCAACAGACAACAATTTGATTGTGTGTGTGTTTTTTTTTTTTTTTTTTTTTTTAATAAACAGGGTTTGACATTTCATGCAAACCGTCTCCTTAGGATTAGGAGACGGTTTGCATGCAATATCCAACCCTGTTGTCTGGAACAAATCAGAAGAATGTTTCAAAATGTCGTCTGTTGATTTATTTCTTTGACTGTGCAACAAGCATGTGTAATTATTATTTCTGCAAAACATTTAATGAAGTACTGCACAGGAGAAAACTGTTATCATACCAGTTTCTCTAAGATAACTAGATTGTATTCCTGATAAACTCTAATCAGCAGCCAATCAGATAACAGGAACCCGCACACAGCATGTTGCACACCTATAATAAGGAGCAGATAGCCCCGCTAGTAGAATTATAAGCCTCTGACTAGGTTATTTGTATTATCAAGTAGCATATAAGACTAATAGTCTAATAAGCTCTTGGTATTATTCATTCTTTGTTCGGCTTTGCGGGCACTCACTGCTTTCCATGTTTGCTCCTGTTTCATAATTTGCTGTGTTTGGTGTGTAATGTCTGACATTTTGATCTTCTTGTTGGGGACGAGAGAGCTGCTTATTGTATTTTCTGTTGTTTTGTAAGACATGTACCGTATTTACCCTAAGTATTGGGACACCATATCCACTAACCATACTTGTCCTAAAATACCACATTTATTTCAAGTATTGGGATACCTCATCTTCTAACCATACTTGTCCTATGATACAATATTTACCCTAAGTATTGGGACACCTTATCCACTTACCATACTTGTCCTAAAAAAACCATTTTACATTTAGTACTGGGACACCTTATCTACTTACCATACTTGTCTTAAAATACCATATTTACCCTAAGTATTGGGGCACGTCCTAAAATACCATATTTACTCTATTGAGGCACCTTATCATACTTGTCCTAAAATACCATATTTACCCTAAATATTGGGACACCTTATCTACTTACCATACGTCCTAAAATACTGTATTTACCCTAAGTATTGCGACACCTTATTTTCTTACCATACTTGTCCTAAAATTTAAAATAGTCCATTCTACTTCCGGTTGGTGTGTCTAAAATATTGCTGTATGTATGGCAAACAGTGTAAACCTTGATCAGACGCCACGTTCTGTGGCGTCTGATCAGGGTCTATACTGTTTGCACCGGCCATCTGTCCCAATACGTAGGGTTATTACGGTACTACGCGTCACAGTTTGTTGTCCCTTACTCTTGATATCACAGGCAGTGACATGAACAAAGACACTTAGAGGAAGTCTGGAAGACTTTTCTGTGAATGTGGCACTTCCAGGATATTTTCTTTACTACTTTGCTGACTTATCCAGATCTTTACAAAGACTAAATAAATATAAACACCAACACTCTTTTATGTAAGGAAGCATGTCTTAAAATAAGACGATAAGCCATTCCTGTTAGCCTGGCACCACGCTATGAGTTTTACATCTCTAATCTAACAAAGGTAAACTACTCTTCCTTGACTATTTATCTACACATATCTCCCTTACCAGTCAGAACTCATAACTGAGAGAACATTCTAAAAGATAGGATTTTTGTAAAATGTAAATACAGTCGACTCCCGTAATCTCGAAATCCAAGGGACTCTATGAAACACTTCGAGATATCCGTACTTCGACATATCAGATTTGCGGAACTGAGGAAAACAATTAATCGAACAACCACCTTTAACAGAATGAGTATGTAATTTGACTCCTGAGTTAAAGATATATTGAAAATATTGTGGAAAAGAGAGAAATTGCTCCTAAGGAGCAATTTCTCCTCTTTTCCACAATATTTTGTTGCCTGTTGGTAGATCTCTGTGTTAAAACGGGGACCAAATTTTCACTTCGAGATCTATAAATTACAAACTGATGTATGTACAAAACAGACTGTGCAAAATGCACAGTCTGGTTACAGCTTCCACATGATATGAGCCGGCCCGTGAAATATGTACCTTCTGACATGTGTAGACTCAAATCAGCATGCGCATCCGCACCCGCGCAGTCTGATCAGTCTTCGTTGCCCGCATGAAGAAAGTTGACATCCTTGGCTCCAAAAAGCGCCCAGTCAAGAATCTGAGCAGACTGCGCGCATGCACAGGCTGATCTGAATCCGCGCTGGATTATCCGAAGGTACGTTTTCTGACTTTGCTGCTCACGTTGTATCCTCGTTGTGTAGTGTTCTTACTCGTACATCTTGAGAAAGTATTCACATAGAACCATTACGACCATCCCTTGAGAATAAACAGTCGATGACAGATTTGGCTGTCTACGACCCAGACAATAAAAGACGGGTTTATTTCACATCAGATGAATTTCATCAATCTGGTCTTGATACAACCACTTTGAAACAAACACATTCTTAGCATCTGATTCAGGGAGAGCTCGATACTTATGACACGCTGGTACAAAAACCAGAAGACACAGAACGTTGAGTGTCGTATTAACCCTAGTCATGCTAAATAAATTAAGACGCCACTCCCACTTCAAATTTTCAGCCAATCACATTACTTGAACAAGGTTGTTGATACAAATTTAAAAACTTAATGACCAACAATTCAACACATGTGGGCATTCTGTTGCAATAATGTTTGTTCTCTCGCAATAAAGAATTGCCTATATGTACTGGCCCAGTAATAATTTCTTGATTGTATACTTTATATTGGGAAATAAACAATTAAAAATAAACCCTCAACAGTTGATTTATATGCACGCATTTAAAATATAAACATAAGATCAGTTTTACAATTATAAGGCGAGCCAGCGCATGACAAAACCTACAAAATGGCATGTGGGCCCAGCGAACACTCAGATCAGCCTGGGCATCCACCCAGTCTGATCAGAGTCTTCGCTGTGCGCTCAATGGGTAGCTAGGGATCCAAGCTTTCTTCATGCGGACAGCGAAGAGGCTGATCAGACTGGGCGAATGCCCAGGCTGATCTGTCTTCGCTGAGCGCACATGCCATTTTGTAGGTTTCGTCCTGGCTCAAGATTTTAATCTTCGTTTCTTTTACTAGTTAGTAGTGTTGCGTTTTGTTTTTGTTTTTGTTTTTTTGTATTTTGTTGTTGTTGTTGTTGTTTTTTTGTTGTTTTTTTTTTTTGTTTTTTTTTCGTTTGTTTTTTGTTTAGTCAGTATATGTTACACAATAGGGCAAGATATGCATTGATCTCGAAAGTATGTTTCACTCTAAACACTGTTTAAATGAAACGCAAAAAGTGGAGAAAATTATGCGAAAATGGTGCATCGCGAAAATAACCCAGTATACGGTATATCCAAAGGTCACATTGCCGTGGAGGCTTTATTGTTGTTACTTAAGGACGATTAAGAGGAAATTTGTCTTATATACCAGTAATCTTCCAAGCAGAATAAAAAGCCGTTAGACCACAATCGCGTTAAACACTCCAATCACATCGACTTAGATCGAAATCCAATTAGGATAACTGCAGAACGTTGTAGGATAATTTCTAGAAATGACCATAGTCTGTAAAGCAATTACAGGCATTACTCTTCCCTACAGCATTCACGACTTAACAACCTAACTCTATCCTTCAATCTCTGCATTGATGTTTTGTGTTCAGCTACCGTATTGACACTTCCAACCTTCTGAAAGAGAGCCACTCTTCAATGGCTCCAATATCTTTGGAACCAAGGCATCACGTAAACATGCCTATATCATTTTGACCCCCCTTAAACCCCACTTTTGTATAGTAAAACTGGGGTTTACAGGGGTATAAATCATTTTTTCTTATTTCTGCTCCAAAATATAGATTGTGGTTATTCGATAGAACCGCCTCGTCGAGGCGGTTTTAACGAGTACCCACAATCTATGTTTTGAGCAGAAATATGAAAAATATCAGACTTTTTATCTGAAATGTTTCATGTTTTGGTGGTAAAATTTTCAGTATATTTGAATAGGCGTGTTTTCGTAATGAAAATTTGTTTTAGACGGAGAGTTCTCTCCTTTGAGGTTTTACCAGCTATGAGGCAAACGGGGATTAGCGCCAGGTCCTGAAGCAAATGAGGACCATTTAGGGATGTCTTTTCGATGTTCTATAAACTAATGGTATGTTGACCGAACCCATTAGAATCCTCTCAATTGGGTTTTAATCTAAAAATAAAAACAAAATGGCAAACAGTATTGATCCTGATGAGATGGCTCGTTACGAGCCGTCTCATCTCGATCTGCACTGTTTGCGATTGTATCCGTATTGGTCTGTAGGGATTAGGGATGAAAGGGTTAAATAGCTGAATCCAGCCCCTAGGATAAAAAAAAATAAAACAAACAAACAAGAGCGTTCCCACTGTAGTTTCAAATAAGGGCGTTCCCAAACAAACAAATAATGGCGTTCGAACTGTCCTTTCGACATCAATCACTCAGAAAGACGTTTTTTCTTTTTTTTTTTTTTTTTTTTTTTGTTTATTTGCTTGGTGTTTTATTTGAAATGAGAGAAAAAAAAAAAAAAAAAAAAAAAACTGTAGATCTTTGTCTTTTTCTGTTTCTGTGTTTTGTTCTCAATTTCAATTTTCTTTTCTTTTTTTTTTTTTCTCTTTTTTTTTTCAGTTTGTTTTTATGTACCCTAAAATTAAATTTTACGGCAAACAATTGATCTGACCAATGCAATTTCTAAGCTTTATAGATTTTCTTTTTTAATTTGTATTTTAAAATATTTTTTTATTATTATTATTATTTTGCTTTGCTGATTTTATAATTATTGATATTCCATGACAATACTTTGGAAATTTCAGAAAATGTGAACAAAAAGTCTTGTTGAAAATATGTCTCCAATCCCTATCATACCGTAATTTGCATAATTTGCAGACATTTTTACCATGGGAGAAAAAGCGAAAATATTTGATTGTTTAAAAAGCGTTGAGTATAATAAAACATTTTATGCATAGGCACAGGTAGTTACTACAAACGGTTTTGCATTAAATCATGACAAGTTAACTTCTGTGTAAAGCGTAGGGCAAAAAAAAAAAAAAAAAAAAAAAAAAAAAAAGAAGAAAACAAAAACTTTCCGAAATATATCGAAAGCAAAGTAACTTAAGTACAAAATGAGCCTGTCCTAAAGTGATGCCTTGAAGTGTCCGTTCTTTCTCAGGACCAGGTTTCAATGGAAGTCGACTTCCTGGGTGGATTCAGTGAGGGTTCGGGGGCGGGGGACGGGGGACGTGTGATAGGGTTAATGGACCCATATGAACTCTTTTATAATGTCTGTTAAATCGTCTAAACAGCCACTCACCCTCTTCAGGTAATAATCAGGGCCCAGTTGTTCAAAAATAATGATATCGTTAATTAACTTATCTCTATAAGTCTGATCATTAAAAATGGCATATACGCTAATATTTTTGCTGAAAAAAATGCTGAGTGCATTTGCAAACGTTATTCCCATTTTTTTTCAACAAAAATACCTGTGAATTAGATATTGTACTAACTACAATAGTTAACATTTTGACCATTAACGAGCTCGTTAAGCTGACGATGATTTGAACAACTGGGCCCAGACGTTGACCGACTCAATATCGTGAGGTAGGTAGTTAAAGAAACGAACTGAAGTCTTAAATCATTCATCTGCAAATTCCCTTACAAAGTCTCCATATTCCTCAAAAATAGACATTTTTTTTATCCAAAGAAGGTAATAAATTGATATATGGTATTAATACCATCACAAAATGTGGCATCTGACAGCCTGTAAATTTCAGTTAGGCTTTGGTTTTAAACTGGACCAAAAATGAAATGATTTTGTTTAAAGTATCTCTGAATTATTACTGAGATATTCATTTCAAGAATGGAAAACTAACTGAAATTTTACAGGCTGTCAGGTCCACATTTTATGATTGTATTAATACAATATATCAATTTATTAAAACTTTCTTGGATAATAAAATGTCTATTTTTGAGGAATATGGAGCCTTTAAGATACATACAATAACGGGTCAGAATAGCAAGTGATTAGGACAGTTATTCGAAACTTAATGGCCTCTACCCCAACCCCCACCAAACACACAAACACACACATACACGCACGCGCGCGCGCACACACATATACAGGTTTACGTCTACTTCGTTATACATGTGTATAATTCTGCGTAAAACCTGAAAAAAAAAATAACTAGGTGAAAATTACCCGTTCAGTACGGTGCCTTCTCTGGCTGAGGCAAAAACGCACGACGATAAGGCCCTTAAACCGGGTTTATAGTTTTATACACCATTTTACCCTGTATGTGCTATTGCATGCGTGCGTATTTGTGTATGTGTACGTACGTGTGCGTCTGTCTGTGAATGTGTGCGCGTGCGTATGTGTACATGTTGTTCGTAAACGATGGCTTTCGCGCAAGATATCAAATTTCCGAACGGGCTCTTCAATAACCTATTTCACTCTCTGTGCTATATCAGCAGACGACCAATTGGTGATTTTTTTATCATTATATATTTTCCCATGAAACAGGATTTGACATTACATGCAAATTGTTTCCTAATGAGATAATTTGCATGATATATATATATATATATATATATATATATATATATATATATATATATATATATATATATATATATATATATATATATATATATATATATATATTTTCTTTTTTTTTTTTTTTTCAAAAATGAAAACATTTCAAAGTGTCGTCTGCTGAGATCTTTACCCAGCATGCCAAGCGTTAATATTCAGACAAGTGCTGCAGGGCTTCGAAATATTGACAGTCATAAGAAAACGGCCCTAGTCCCGGTAACCGGCTTCTTCGATCAAACACGAAAATGGCTGCTTGACATTAACCTACTTACCTACAAAATTTCATCTGGTCTCTGTCCGCCATCGATGCATTTTAAGGCATATGCGAACAGCGAAGGCCCTGATCAGGCTATTCTGAGCCCGAGCTGTCCGCTTTTGCCTGGCAACACATTTTCGCTTGACATAATATAAATGATGTTTACATGAAGTGATATTCCGAGAAAAATAAAATTTAGCCTTTACCGCTCTGTGGACGACTTCAGCAGACGATAAATTGATGATTTATATTTTTTTTTTTCTAATTTTTCCGAGAAAATAGGCTTTGTCATTTTTCCTGAGGAGAACATTTGCATGAAATGTAAAAAGCCTGTCTTCTGGAAAAAATGACAAACATTTAAAAAGTGTCGTCTGATGAAACTGTTACCAGCATGCAAAGCGTCAAAGAGGATCAATCTCGCCGTAATAAACTGTTTGAATTGATTTTATTTTTTTCTGTAAGAAATTTAGGTTAGAATCATCGCTCCGAAAGAAGAAACATTTTAAGTAATAATTTAGGGTATGATTCAAAACATTCAAGTGTACATTATGAACAATCAATCAATCAATCAATCAATCAATCAGTCAATCAATGTATTAATCAATCAATCATCAATCAATCATTCGTTCTTTCGTTCGTCCGTTCGATTAATTAATCAATTAAACAGTCAGTAATTCAGTCATTCAATTATTCCATTAATCAATCAAATAATCAATCAGTCATTCAGTCAATCAAGCAATTAATCAATCAATTAATCAATCAAAAAATCAACCAATCAATCTATCAATCCATAGCCATAGAGTACGAAAGGCATATGATGACATCTTAGGTCTTAACTCCGATTTCTCACTTCCCACTTCTCATTTCCTGCTTCTCACACCCAAGCTTTACTTGCGAGACTAAAAGAGCTTTAGTTTATTGCAAGAGATCCTGTTGATTATTTATCTGGCAAAACGATGAGCCAATACCGCAATAACGTTTGCAGCAGTACACGTTCACGCCCAACAAACACACAACGCCGTTTCGACGTCGCGTCCAACTGTCAAAATTTCAAGTGTAAAATTAATTTCATTTTAAGAACCACTGTTAAGCTATTGGAATGCTTAACATACAATTTACTAGATAAGCACACGGCAACCTACAGATTTGCAAACAATAAGCATCTTCAAAAAAAAAAAAAAAAAAAAAAAAAGATGAACGACGAAGAATAGTAGAATGTTTGCACTTTGGTAAGTGCTGGGGCTGATTATGTTAAGTAAGAACTCATAGATGACTACCCTAATTATGGTACGTCTCATCACGAAAACACGCCTATATAATTTTGACCCCCTTAAACCCCACTTTTATATAGTAAAACTGGAGTTTACAGGGGTATACATTATTTTTCTTATTTTGCTAAAAAAACATAGATTGTGGGTACTCGTTAGAACCGCCTCGGTGAGGCGGTTCTAACGAGTACCAATAATTTATGTTTTGAGCAGGAATATGTAAAATATCAGAATTTATTATCTAAAAATGTTCCTTTTTTGGTTGTAAAATTTTCAATATATTTGAATGTACACAAATAATATCCTTGACAACCTACAAAACCACAGACTTCATTCCGATTATTCACATTAAACAGAGATAAATGGAAAGTATTAATATTGTAATTTGGTTTAGCTCTTTCATTAAATGCCACTGCATTTTTCAATCACGCCAAAAGATGACTTTCTAAGCTTTTTAAAAAGCTTCCCTTGTTTATTCTTTCTCGCGCAATGTTTCATCTAAATAGAGTTATTCATTGCTTTTCAAAACTTGATTTTAGCGTGAATTTGAAGATGTTTTTAAATGCATACAATGAAAGTTGTCTCAAGGGATTTGACAAAAATAACCGTTTTATGAGGTGTATCTTCGCTTCAAGGCACGTGCATTCTTCCATACAGAGACTGACAACAGGGTTAGGTCATACATGGTGTATAAGACTTCGTCAAAAAATGTCTTGTATACTTCGACGCTTATCTTCTTTTTTTGAAATCGCTTCTTGTTTACTTTGAAGAATGGTGAATTACGAAATTGCATAATTTGAAGAGCGCCACTTGAAGTGATATGCACACCACTAGCAAATACTATTACCTGGAAATGAACATGTGTAAGTTGTTCGAACTCACAACTGGGCCGCGTCAAGCGAAAAAGTGCCTTCGAACATGCGCAGTGCTTAGTCGGACCATCATGCGCATGCGCAAAACATCATCCGGGCCTTTGCTCTCAATTCATACATTCTGTAGTATCCAATGATTTTTTAGAGGACAGCGAAGACCCTGTTCAGACTACGCGTGCGCCATGCGCAGGCTGATCTGTATTCACTGTCCGCATATGCCCGGAGACACGTTTTCGCATGGCGCCGGCCCAATTAGTCTGGGTAGTAGGTCCGCTTTGTTAATCAATTTAACAACGTTACAAAACGCATCTTAGGATACGTGTGCCTAGTAATTGCTCAGAATAGCCTACGCATTTTGCGCCATCTGACCAGGACTATCTCTACATGTCAACATACTCTACAGTATCCAATGATTCTGTTAAGCGGGTAATGACGGTCTTGATCAGACTGCGCGAAATAAGTCCAGGGCCTTCTCTCTCCTCATATGCCTAAAGACTCCTTTTCTAATGGGATGACCCAATTAGTTCCATCAATGTTACAAAAGAGGCCACTTCCTATTTTTTCGTGGCCAATTACAACAATTACCGTTCCGTTTTTATCATCAGCCCGTCTTTGTTGAAAGAGGTTTATTTAATGTTGTATTCTACAAATGTGTTTTGCGTTTATTTAATTCAATAATTATATTGATTTGATCTCTCAAAAGATCTGAACAATACAAAGTAGATTTTTGATTAGTACAATGATTGATCACTTTAGAGCATTATTTTGTTAATTAATAAATTATATTTTCCACTGAAATAAAATTATTTTAAGTTTTGGAAGAAAATTAAATGTGCGCCAGCCGCCACAAAGCTGAGAGGAGCTCGGGGTGTAGTACCAGCCGGTATATTTAATATTTAGCCTAGTCTGCCCTGACATAGACAGGTCAAGTCCAGTGACTTATTCCAATGGGTCAGACCAGGCCATTTTTGGGGCCGGTTGCCAAACCCCCACGAGACTAAACCCACAATTCGACAAGCCTATTTTCCTATTATTACCAGCCTAATAACTACCTAGCAAATAGTTCCCTGATAACAATGATAACGCTAAATGTTGTTTTCAAACGTATTAGCCTTATACACTCTGATACTTATAAATAGCGAATAAATAATAAAATAATTTATAAAACAAAACCAAAGAAAACTTCAATCTTTTGAAGAAATAAGATTTTAATCATATTGATTACAATATACATTAGGAAAACATGCCTATTCAAATACACTGAAAATTTTACCACCAAAAAATGAAAATTTTCGGATAAAAAATTCTGATATTTTTCATATTTCTGTTCAAAACATAGATTGTGGGTACTCGTTAGAACCGCCTCATCGAGGCGGTTCTAACAGCAGAATAATAACACTAATGTATACCCCTGTAAGCCCCAGTTTTACTGTATAAAGGTGGGGTTTAAGGGGATCAAACTTATGTAGGTATGTTATCGTGATGAGCGGAATAATATGAACAGTAAAACACGGAAAATCTACAGCACTGGGTAACCAGATGCCGCATGTAACTAGAGCCGCGGTCCTATTAAACACCGAAAACGACCTTTTCCACCGAAGGAGGCTATCAGGTACGGAACATCCCAATCAGTTCTAGAGGCCTGTATGAGTTCAGGCAACAGCAGGAGCTAACTATGTACAAAAGGTTTTGCCTCTCCTCAAAAAAAGGAGTTACTCTAAATGGAAAGAACTTGCCCATTCCCGTGGGAGCAAATTCTTTCCGTTCAGTGTAGAGGTTTTCTTCAGAAGATGTTTGGTCTACAGAAGTGCAAACGGGAAGCCACAAAATGTGTCTCCCTTCTAAAGCATGGGAGAAGATCTACCAATTTCATCCAGTCCCCTAAAACTATTTACTAACAGCAATCAAATGTATGCTAAAATACACATCTTAGAGAGGAAAAGAGGGATTCGAACTTCTCTGCGGTCTCTGCAACAACCAGGACCCAGTTGTTCAATGCTAACGACATCGTTAGTTAACGATTCGTTAAAATTTACATCGAGTGATACGCAAATATGCTGCAATTTTTTGCTGAAAAAAATGTGAGTAGCTTTTGCAGTGCAAAAGCTACTCACATTTTTTCAGCAAAAAAATATCAGAATATTGTATATTGAATCCGCTAAAACAGTTAACGAAATGACCCTTAACGAGCTCGTTAAGCTAACGACGCTTTGAACAACTGGGCCCAGCGTAAAATATTAAGTGTTTAATACACGACCACTGTCGCTTTGCCAGGCAGCTCCATATTGGCCTGAGGGCCTAAAGTATATCTTCATTAACACAATTGAATACCATACTGGGCTTCATTGTGTACTCCATGTCTGTTCGGAGAGAGGCGATGGGTGTCACCTTCCTTATGCCGGGATTCAGTAGCTGAAATGATGACGTTAGATAATGATGTCACTGTTCATAGTAAACCCGGAAGCAGAAGAATTCGTATTGATGAACGAAAGTGTTTGTTTGTTG
The DNA here is from genome assembly GCA_964016985.1 of Anodontia alba. Classification (NCBI taxonomy): domain Eukaryota; kingdom Metazoa; phylum Mollusca; class Bivalvia; order Lucinida; family Lucinidae; genus Anodontia; species Anodontia alba. The sequence goes on from OZ024824.1 coordinate 1,836,393, forward strand.
TTTTTTTTTTGTTGTTTTTTTTTTTTTTTTGTTTTTTTTTGTTTTTTTTTTTGTTTTTTTTTTTTTTCCAGATGCAGCTGTCGAAGCCAATTTTGAAGAGAGGACTTCGTTTCCTTATGTTTGAGCAAAGGTTTTCGCCATTCTTGCGTGAAGTTTAAAACTTACAGAGAATCGCTGTTCTGAGTTTATTTTGACAGCTATTCGTTTCAGTTTTATATTTAGACAGCTTAGTTTAAACATATTTTTGCAATATGAGACAAGTAATGATACAAACTGGGATTAGAACGAAAGCACAATTACTTATATACTCCTTCTCCCAGAAACAACTGACATGTGTACATAATGGCGAATTTCCAGCAAAGTGCATTGAAACAAATAATGTGATATTTAACAATGATAAATGAATACACAATAAGTGTTGGTTTTAGACTACATATTTGGGTGATAAAAATGAGGAAATACATATCTAAATTATGATACCAAATAGAATTCGTTTCATATTTATAAAGCATTTTTGAAGTTAGAAAGGGATAAAATAAAATAAATGTACAAAAGATAGGGGGAAAAGGAGCGGGAGGGTGTGTTTTGAATGGCGGGGGTGGGACACCTGCCATCCAATATGGAATACAATACCATTTGGCAACCGGATAACTGTAATATGGCAATCGCATGACCATAGCAGAAATTGAAACATCTCATGAATAGATCCAAGTTCAATGAGCTACAGTTCGTCCGTAATCTAGTACGGAGAATTTAGGCTTTTCTCTTACCTTTTTTTCTATTTCTAGAATAATAATATTTGGGAACAGCTGTTTAGTCTTTGTTAAAATAGTATTTAAAAATAATTGCTGTTGTTTTTTATATATATATACAGCCTGAATTTCATTATTTGCTATATTTGATCTGCTTCTTGAAGTCGATAAATAGGTTTATATCGATGCACGCGCAGTCCGATATCGATGCACGTGAGAAGTCTGCTATCGATTGAGAATCACGAGCAATATCAGACCGCTTAACTAAGCAAATCATTGTTATTATATTTTAGTAAAACAAGTAATAATTCAGGATATCAGTCTACGACAGATACATGTAAATGTATCATGCATCAACATTTGTCCGCCACACATTGCCTGTATCACTCGATTCCTAAAGACAAGTTTGCCAAGGTACGGCTGGTGCAGCTGGCTTTGGTCACAATCCACGTTCTGATTTCCATATTTTGTTAGGTACCACCTTCTCCATACAAACAATCATATCCACAACGTGACTATGATTTTGTATAATTCAAGCATGTTTTCAAAGAATCAAGGGATGGTTCTCATTAACTTTGTCATATGCCACAGTTTATGTCTGTATTATACCCTCATGGGCTTAAAGTACGGAAATAAAATATATTCTATTCTATTCTATCTTATTCGACGTAGTCGTTTAAGCTCATCGTCTTTAGCAGCTGTATGAAATCACGAATATGCCATACAATCGAAAAGAATCTGCACAATGACCTTTTCTGTTATTACTGTAAAAGGGCGCGCTATCTGAGTGATTGTACATTATGCTTTGAAAAGTGTTTTCAAGATCACGGTAAAACTGCGAGGTTAGGACAAACCTAAACAGGAAAATACTAAAAAATAAAAACATGATACTAATAATTCTCTTCGAACGATACTGTGCTCTTTGTCCTTCCATACGCACATTATTGAGTTGTTTATTTTTAGCTGTAGCAAAATGTAGCTGCTTTGCAATATATAATTAGTTTTCGGGCGGCAGCGAAACAGTCCCCATAGCTCAGTCGGGAGAGGGTTCGCTTACCATGCGGAAGGTTGCGGGTTCGAAACCCAGGATTTTTTTATGAATCTGTCCCGTTCTCTTTTTTCATTGTTATAAATATGTAAATATACTTTCGTTCCTACGTTGTGTATTTGTTATTTTACATATATTACTTGTATATTGTAAAACAATTGATGTCCTAGTTTAGTTTGTCACAATCCAGAAGGAAGGGTCGAATATTTTGATTTATCTAGGTCAACAGTGCCTGTATCGATATTGTGGAAGAAGGCAAGAGAAATCTGTCCCAGTGTTGGCTATGGCAGTTCATCCAGCTTCTCGCCAGCATGACAAGTGCTTCGCCATCGCCTGTAAGCCTAACGGGCAGCAGTCCTCTATACCTTCTCAATTTGACCTGTAACATGTGAAGCTTGCATGAATGGATTCCAATCTAGGGTTGCGTACTCCAATTTGGGTCGCACAGACGCTTTGTAGTTAGCATCCACTACATATTCATGAGACATAAATCCGCCCCTGTTGGGGAGAAGATCTGATAGAGAAGAAAATACTTAGAGTGTTTTCTGTTGGTCATATATATTTAACTATTCGGAATACATTTATTCGGTTCCCCTTATGAAAAAATATACAGTCGAACTTCAATGGCTCGAACATCTTTGGGACCATGGAAATTTGTTCGAGATATGGGTAGTTCGAGCCACTGAGGGTTAATCATGGCACCAGGGAAGGACGCTAATAGCGATAATTTAGGAAATCTTTTCGATTTTCTACACAATAATTGTATGTTGAGTGTACTCATTAGAATCGCCTCTATGAGGCGATTCTAATGAGTACACATAACATACAATTTCGTGATAAAATGAGAAAATTTCCCTAAATATTTGTTTTCTTGAGCTGTCGGAAGAATTTCGTAGGGACTCGAAACTGAGTTTGAAATAGCCTTTGTAAACGAGCCATCGGTGTTCGAGCTATTGAGGTTTTACTGTACCTTTGAATTTAGTGCGAACAACAATAACAACATCTGGCTACGTATCAAGTTTGGCTTCATGTTGACTTTCTCAAGGTAAAACAAGGAGGAAGAGTTGATTTATCAACTACAGAGGTATGAGGAAATTTGTATGTACAGTTTCAGAAAGAGAGTGCAAAATATTACTATTGAGGGCTATGGGAATATTAAGTGGAAATCACCCAACATGCACGCAGCTTCCTTTACAGATCTCTACAGTACTGTTCTTGTACGCTAGGAGACACTTTTTATGCTTGACTAGATTCTTATCTACATGTAATATAAATGCAGTTTTTGTGCCTTTCTAGGCATTTTATGTATGAGCCGCAACGTCAGTAAACGTACCTTCAGACATGTTCGCCCAGTGAAGATTCTGATTAGCCTGCACGCATGCGCGCAGGCTAATCAGAATCTTCACTGGGCGCATTTTGGATAGCCAAGGATGCGAATTTTCTCTCGCGGGAAAATTATAACTTTGATTAAACAGCACGGATGCACAGGCTGATTAGAGTCTTCGTGGGGCGCTCATGTCAGTAAGTACGTTTTCTGCCGTTGCGATTCATATATTCCTTTTACAGTGTGAAAGAACGATGTCGATACTACCGCATTTAAATGATTAATTTCAGTTGCAAATCTGGAAACAAGAAATAAAGTTTGTATCAAAATAGATTTATGTATGGCGTAAAACGAGACATATTTTAGAAAAGCTAACTTTTTCTGCATATGCGAACAACACATATAGTGGTCAGAATGCACATCCGAAAAGCGCGTTCTGGCTCTGTGCTCTTCACATGCACGGCACAGGAATAACATATGTCGTGTCTGTCGAACAGGCTTCGCAGATGCGCAGGTTCATGTGTACCTACGATTCTGCACGGCCTTTTTGACATTGTCGGTTTTCTCTACAACAGGTATCAAATTCAGATTAATGTCTGGCAGAAACAGCTGGTAACACGCCTTAGAATTAAATCTGAATGGGATATATTAGCACAAAACCCCAGAGATATTCGAATCGTGCCACGTGAAAGTCGGTGTACGAACACTGTGCGAATAGCAGAAGCCCTGATCAACTTGATTATCGTGCAGAGTGACCGTGGCATTTGGTGTGACTTAACCCACTTTTAGGTCTGGAAAGCCAAAAAGAGTTATTGGCAAACAGGACAGACCCACACCAGATACAGCATAACGCGGCGTCTGTTCAGCGTTTTCATTGTTTGCATTAACTACAGGAATTTATATAAAACATAGTGGTAATAAATTTAACAAGACATTCTGTTGTTAGAAATAAGGGCTGCATATCGATCATTCGATACGATATTTGTATCGATACAAAATGATCGATATTCGATATATCATTTGATGTTTCCAAAAAGTACAGAAAGCAGTGATCTGTATGTTTTGATTAAAATGCATACCACTTGTATACACATAACAACTTTAATGTCTTCAAATAATAGTCCTTATGTATCTGTTGGCTTTTCAAGATTTTATTATCGATTGTAACTCCAACTGGAGCATTAGTCAAAACTTTTAACAAATGAAAAACATGTAATAAAACATCTGAGGAAAGTTACAAACTATAATATTGAATAATATTCTAAATCATCATCATGCTCACTTGGCTGTGACCAAGAGTGCCATATGACTAAGAATATGTAAAAAAACAACATCAGAGAATACAATCCTGATAAAACTAATAATATGGTTTAGTAGAAAATTGTCCATTTGTCTAGGAGGTTCATAAGTGACCTATTGACTCAAGTTCATATGCACCCACTGAAGCACTGACCCATTGCCGATTAAGTAAATGGTATCGTACAATAAAACTCCAGAGTGTCGGGCCGTGAAAACTACTGCAAGCATCATATATTAGATTCGTACATGTATGTACAGTCCTAAATCAGACCGCTCCCAGGAACAGCCAAATCCAAGCCTATACCGCAGTAAACAATACAGACCCAGACCGGAATACTCAATACAGAGCATCCCAATCCGGGCCTGTATCATTCCCCATGCCAAACACAACAGAAAACACAGGATTTCCTGATAAATTAAGACAGCTAAGTTTTGCTAACCTGTTTCAAATTTTATTTACGTCACTGTGCGCGACCGACTATTTGTACCTCCTAGCAGAAGAGTCAATTTTCCTCTTGCTAAGAATTCCTCCAATAGTGGCGCCCCCAGGTAGAACGTTAGTCGTTTGGCTGCTCTACACATTGTAATTTCCCTTGGTATTTTTATTCGAGTGTAAACATCAACAAAATGAAGTGCCGTTAGCTGTAAACATGTTAAATAATAATAATAATAATAATAATAATAAAAACGAGTATCTCCACTTTCATTTTGCAGCACGACAACAATATATAAGGGTCAAGCAGGGATATTCTTAAATTATCGTTATTTCTTCCGCGAATCAAGAAGAGGTGTGTCTATTCAAGGCAGAAAATATCAACAATAACAACGACGTAACCAGTCTTTTAATAGATGGTCATGTGACCATAACAATGTGAACCGGTAGTCTACACTGGCTGCCAATGTCCGATTTTCGGCACGCTAGGATGAATTTGTCTTTCAATAATACATAAGCTGATATGGGTCTCTATTGTCAGCATCTGATGTAACCGTTTCCTAATGGCGCGGTTCAATCCGTTTTCACCTTCCTGAAGTGGAAATCTAGGATCCCGAGTCTACGCTTAGCACTCTGGGTAAATTTTTCAGCAGACGACATTCTGAAATATTTTTATTATTTTTTTCGCCAGCAAACAGGATTTGAGCTCTCATGCAAATTGTCTCGTGTGGAGATAATTTGCATGAAATGTCAAACCCTGTTTTCTGGGGAAAATATCACCAATAAATCGTCTGCTGAATAATCCCAGAGAGCGGTAAAGGTTGAAATATAGAAAAAAAGAAACAGGACTTAGTGCTGAATATCATTGTAAATGAAGCACTTTATTGTCATTTTGAGAGAAGCCACCACCGAAAAGACGCACAAACGAAAAGAATTAAGACACGCAAAATGACGACATAACAATTCTGGGGTGTCTTTTCAATCTCTTATAAAGAATAGTGTAGTGAGTGTATTCATTATGGTCGCCTCGATGAGGCGATTGTAATGAGTACACACAACATACATTTTTACATAATAATAAAAAGAAAAAACTGGATTATCGCTAAATGTATTTTTATTTCAGCTATCGAAAGAATGTCCTATGGACGATTCAGCCACCATCCGAAAACAGGCCTATATAATTTTGACATCTTTAAACCCCACTTTTATATAGTAAAACTGGGATTTACAGGGATGTATTTCTTTTTTCTTATTTTGGCTCAAAAACATAGATTGTGGGTACTCACTAGAACTGCCTCCACGAGGCGGCTCTAACGAGTACTCACAACCTATGTTATGAGCAGAAATATGCAAAGTATCAGAGTTTTTTATCAGAAAATTTTCACTTTTTGGAGGTGAAATTTTCTATGCATTTGAATAGCCGAATTTTAGTAATGCGGTAATCGAGAATCTTTACAGTAGAATATGAAATACATGATCAGCCTGTGCAATCGCTGTTAGGGTCCACAAATCTCCTAGATATAATATTTGAACATATATATCTAAGGAAGAAGACCCAGTTGAACTGTTCATAAATGCAGGTCGATCTGGACGCTGTTCTCATATTCTGTAGGGAGCTTTTTGTTCTCCTCCTGGCACCTTTGAATGAGATTGAGTGCCTTTAGCCGGCCCAGTCGTTCAGGATCTGCTAATGATCATGTTGAAGTCAATTTTCACTTTACTCTTTTCCGTTCCTGTCAACTAATGAAAGCCTTGCGCGGCTGATTTTGTCACGCAATGTGTGAAAAGAATTGAAATGTAATTGACTCATACATCTTACAGATCGAAACCCTTTTGTAGAAAAACGCATCGTACACGATGAAGAATCTGCAATCTGACACTTGCGGTAGTTTGAAGCTTTGACCTTTACCACTCTCTGGGCAAATTCGGCAGACGACAAATTGTTTATATTGTTTTCTTATTATTTTTCCTAGAAAACAAGATTTGGCATTTCATGCAAATTGTCTCAATGGGATACACTTTGCATGGAATGTGAAATCTTGTTTCCTGGGAAAAATATAGGAGAAATATTTCCAAAATATTGTCTTCTGAAAATTTTACCCAGAGTGCTAAGCGTTAAGAAGAAACGAATACGGATGAGAAACGTACAATGATATGGTTTTAACGACATACCGCGTAAAAGTTATAAATGTTTATACAGGTTTAGTGTAATAAAGAACCGCATCCACCCTAAATATTGGAACGTCTCTTCTAGCAAACTTTCTCATTGTTTCTATCCAGCCCTCCCAGCAACTCCGCCCGATTCCATCAGTTTTATTGAATATAGTGGTAAATGCCCAGCTAGCATTCTTTATAAATCTACAGCGGGCCGTTATCGGCCCGTCAGGGTAGCTGACGGGCCGATAACGGCTCGCTATAGATTTATATAGAATGCTTACTGGGTGGTTCTTCATCTCAATGAATGGCAAACAGTGTAGACCCTGATCAGGCGCCATGTATTGCGACATCCGATCTGTGTCTTAACTGTTTGCTCATGCCTGTATATCCCACCACTTAGGGTAAATACGGTATTTAAAAGACATACAGTAATTACCACCCCCCCCCCCCCCCACCCCCGACTTTTCCCCCACCCCCACCCACAAACAATTAGTGCATAGCCAAGCGATTTCATACTTTTTCAGATTACAGCCCATGTACTTTTATATACTTCTTCATAAAATACATATGTTGTGGGTTCTCATTTGAACTGCCTCAACACAACCCACCTCATATGCTTTTATAAAAAAATCAGAATAAAAATATCGCATAATTAAGAAATGAATACGCCCCTCATGAAGTCCTCAGCTGATTTTTCTTTGACGTGTGTCCTAATTAGGTTGCTACGAGTATTTTGCTACCGGTATGTATGTGTGTGCGTATGAGCGTGCGTGCGTGTGTGTGTGTGTATGTGTGAGTGTGCGTGTTTATTTATTTATTTATTTATTTGTTGTTTTTTGTTGCTGTTCTTATTTTCTCAGTAATTTGTTCGATCAATGACTCTGAATAAGTGTCGTAGTTTACACATACAATAGATGCTTTCTATATTTGAAAAGTACAGTCCGTTGGCTCGAAAAGCTTTGGAACCACAGAAATTTGTTCGAGACATGGGTAATTCGAGCCACTGAGGGTTGATCATAGCGCCTGCAGGTCAGGAAGCAAATGTGGATACTTTATGGAAGTATTTTTTGATTTTCCACTACGAAAACATGCCTATTCAAATATACTGAAAATTTTACCACCAAAAAATGAAAAATTTTCAGATAAAAAAATCTGTTGTTTTTCATATTTCTGCTCAAAACATAGATTGCGGGTACTCGTTAGAACCGCCTCGACGAGGCGCTTCTAACGAGTAGCCACAATCTACGTTTTAAGCATAAATAAGAAAAATAATGTATACCCCTGTAAACCACAGTTTTACTATATAAAAGTGGGATTTAAGGGGGCCAATATAATATAGGTATGTTTTCGTAATGTATATAAAAATGGTAAGCTGCGAGTATTCATTAAAATCGCATCGATGATGCGATTCTAATGAGTACACACAACATACAATTTCATGATAAAGTAGGATAATTTCCTTACAGATTTGTTTTCTGAAACGATCATTTGTCACATATGACGTCATCAGCGTTAGGCATTCAAGAAAACTACTGCATTTAAATGGCACAGAAAATGGCGAATTTCTATCGGTTTCAAGGAAATCATGAAATAAAGGTATGCAGTATATTCCAATTATGCCATTACGAAAACATACCTATTCAAATATACTGAAAAGTTAATTACCGAAAAATTGAAAATTTTCAGACAAAAAAATTCAGATATTTTTCATATTTCTGCTCAAAACAAAGATTGTGGGTACTCGTTAGAACCGCCTCGACGAAGCGGTTCTTACGAGTATCCACAATCTATGTTTTTGCGCAGAAATAAGAAAAATAATATATACCCCTGTAAACCCCCAGTTTTACTGTATAAAAGTGGGGTTTGAGGGGGTCAAAATTATATAGGCGTGTTTTCGTGATGATTTCTATCGGTTTCAAGGAAATCATGAAATAAAGGTATACTGTATATTCCAATTATGCTATTCTTTTGTTCATTAGCCGTGTCACGTTTATGTAGATGTCCACAAACATTACGAAAACAAGCCTATTCAAATATATTGAAAATTTTACTACCAAAAACTGAAAAATTTCAGATAAAAATTCTTGTATTTTTCATATTTCTGCTTAAAACATAGATTGTAGGTACTCGTTAGAACCGCCTCGCGAGGCGGTTCTAACGAGTACCCACAATCTATGCTTTTGAGCAGAAATATGAAAAATTATACCCCTGTAAACCCCAGTTTTACTATATAAAAGTGGGGTTTAAGGGGGTCAAAATTATATAGGTATGTTTTCGTGATGATAAGATTAATATAAACATAACCCATGCTGCATACTAATTTTTCTGTAGAAATTATATTGACATTTTCTCATCTTACAAAAATACAAACTGAAATGGTTATTCAGTGTTCAGTTTCAATAAAGCAGAAATCAGTCCTACAAATTACAATAATATGCCACGACGCGATAAAATGTACCCTTTAGAGAACTTTATGCGCGACCAGCGAAGAATTGCAATATTCACCTTAAGTCTTTATCATACTTGCCCTAAAATTTGAAAACTCCATTTCACTACCTGTTGATTGGTTGGTTAGGAGTTTAACGGCCCTGTCAACAGTATTAAGGTCATGTCGAGCCAGTAAGTTTACCTAACCACACTTTTCATGGGCAGACTTAATCCTCTAAGCAGTTAACCAATGCATGTCATCACGAAAACATTCCTATATAATTTTTACCCCCTTAAACCCCACTTTTATATAGTAAAACTGGGGTTTACAGGGATATACATTATTTCGCTTATTTCTGCTCAAAACATAGATTGTGGGTAGTCGTTAGAACTGCCTCGCCGAGGCAGTTCTAACGAGTACCTACAATCTATGTTTTGAGCAAAAATATGAAAAATATCAGAGTTTTTAACTGAAAACTTTCAGGGTTTTTTAGGTGAAATTTTCTATATATTTGAATAGGTGTGTTTTCGTAATGCCACATTCTTTTTAACTGATGCAAATGTAACACTACGGTTGATGTGTTTACTTTATTGCTGGGTGAATGGCAAAAAAATGTAAACCCAGATCAGACGCCGCAGTGTTTGCCAAATCCCGTCTGTCCTAATACTTAAGGTTATTATGCTTCTAGCTTGCGCATCTATGCAATCCGATCAACGCCATCGTCGGGAGCTTTGTGTTTACTCAAAGATATTTATAAGGCGTTTCCAGGTGGGCTGCGAAGACTCACAGAGCGAATGTATAATCTGATCTATGCCTTCTCTGAATGTCATAAAGTATTTTTTCACGACATGGCTTGCAGTGTCTATGCCAACAAAACGTCCCAGATTTCTAGATTATCGTTTATGGCTTAATAGGTTATCTCTTTAATCCTTTCAACCTTGAAGACTAGACTACCCGGAAGAGAAAAGCATATAGTTTTGCAAACAGTTCAGATCCAGATGAGATGGCTCACAAGGAGCCATCTCATCTGGATCTACACTGTTTACAACTTTTTTTTATTACTTTTTGACCAAACTTAGAACAATGGCTTTCCAAAATTCAAAGATGGAAGAGCCCACATCAGAAACGCAGGGATGAAAGAGTTAAATTCTAGGCCGCCCTTTTCCTACATTGCTGTAAACTACCGTTGACTCTCGTTATTTCAAATACTAATAACCAAACAACAGGTTAATTCAAACTAAATAAAGGACAATATTGGTTTAGTTTGCTATATGTTCCTTACATTTCAATTCCTGTTACATGTGCATGTATCCCAAACCAAACATCCTGGCCCCTGGCAGTTTGAGTCTACGAGAGTCGACTGTATAGCGAAGAACAGCAGCTAACTCGATCATACTGCGCCAACGAGCAGTCTGGCGCGGATCTTTAGTGTTCGCATATGTCCTAAAGGCCCATTTCACATGTACTGACGGAAATTGCTAAACGCTAAGCATCCTGGGCCCAGTTGTTCAAAGCTAACGATGTCGTTAGTTAACGATTCGTTAAAATTTACATTAAGTGATACGCAAATATGCTGAAATTTTTTGCTGAAAAAATGTGAGTAGCTTTTGCAGTGCAAAAGCTACTCACATTTTTTCAGCAAAAAATATCAGAATATTGTATATTGAATCCACTAAAACAGTTAACGAAATGACCCTTAACGAGCTCGCTAAGCTAACGACGCTTTGAACAACTGGGCCCAGGATATTTTTTAGCAAACGGCATTTTGATTTTTTTTTTTTTTTTTTCTTATTTTTCCCAGAAAAATAGTTTTGACATTTTATGCAAATTATACAATCAAGAGCTCATCACACGTGATGTGCTACTTGGTACAATTTATATGAAGTGGCAAATCCTGTTTTCTGGGAAAAATAAGATTTGTCGTCTGCTGAATTCGCCCAGAGTGTGGTAAAAGTTAATAATTTCCGTCATATTTGTAACAGAATATGACAGCCCTATTACATGGTCTTGTCGTCTCGATCCCCAGCGGACGGAATCTTAGAAACAAGCTTTCTTTCAGATATCAGGTTCCTGCGATTACAAACACGTGATGCAAGACATCAGAGAATGTCCCTTATGGCATCTGCAAACGGCGAAAATCCAGGTAAGTCTGCGCATCTGTACAGTCTGATCAGCACCTTCTCCGTCAAAATATTAAACAGTATAGAATTAGTCTGTGCATGGACAATGGGGGACCTGATCAGACCGCTTGAATGCGCAGACTGCTCTCGGCCTTCTTTGTCCTCATATGCTGTGAAAGGCTTTTCTCCATGTTGGGCATTATAGGTTAAAGCGCAACATACCATGTTTACTCTAAGTATTCGGACAGACAGACCTGAGCAAACGGTGTAGACCCAGATCAGACGCCGCATAATGCGGCGTCTGATCTGAGTCTACACTGTTTGCCATTCATCTAGTAGTTTTAAACGCATATACTGGAAGTATAATGGACTTGTTCAAATTTCAGTATAAGCAGGATAAAAACTTATTTATGATACATGCAGTAGCCATTTCATTATTTAGGTATTCTATGCGATCAGGTTGGCTTACAAAAATGCTTCAACAAGCAACAAAGGCAGAAACCTAGATGGGTCCGATCTTTCTCATCTAGCGTTTTTACTCTACATATTGGGACACCATAACTCCTTATTGTCCAGATAAGTCCATGTTGTTATCTGTTAATGCGTCTAAAATTCATTGGATGGGTTGCAAACAGTGTGGACCCTGATCAGACGCCGCGTTCCGCGGCGTCTGATCTGGGTCTACACTGTTTGCTCAGCCTATTTGTCCAAATACTTAGGTTTATTATGGTAGTATGCATAGAATTAGGAGTTTACGGTTTATACAGTGATCATGAATGGTCCTGTTTACACTGTTACATCATTGTAAATCATATCTGAGCATCGGCGTGTTGCATCCCTAGAAATGTGTGTGCGTGCGTGCGTGCGTGCGTGTGTCTGTAAAACACTTTGCCCCTAGCTATATGCTTGTCCCTACACAAGTTCAAGGGATGTGGAGATATAGTTCTCATAAACGTTAATCAGATGACCTACTCCTCGTCCCCAATAAGTTTGCTAAATGTTAAATCCCCAGTTCATTTTTTTTTCTGGGATATCTTGTACGCAATGTTTTGTTTCATTTTTAAAGGGGCATACCTTGTACAATATTCGTCGACCGGAAAAGGAAAACAAACGTATGGGTCAGCTAATTTTCCATAAAAAAAAATACGTATGAAATTTCAAGACCCTAGCATACACCTAGACTAGCTCCTATACCTTGATGCCATGTTTTATAACTCCATACTATAAGCTGGTCCAAATGTATGTATGAACACGTGTATAGCCAATCTTTGATACTTGGTCTCTGTCATCAAGCTCTGACATCAAGATAGATGAGTTGCTGCTATCAAAGAAGTGAGGCAAGCAGAAACCATAGATAGCCTTTAATCCATCAAGTATTAACCCAAATAATCCGAGTGGATTCTTCTACTTTAACTTTTTGGACGGGTTCATTTCCTATATAAGGGGTTTCTGGTTAGTTTTTATTATTGTCATGTGTTGTTGAAATATCTGAACTTAATAAAAATAGTGTAGACCCTGATCAGACGCCGCGATCTGCGGCGTCTGATCTGTGTCTACACTGTTTGCCAATGTCCCTTTTATGGGTGGCTAGGCCAAATGGGTTAGTAATTATAACTCATAGATGAAAATAATATTGATATCCGACTAGTAGCATACATCCTTCATCAGTTATGAAACCTACTAAAAGGTGTGACGGTCGAACGGACGAACGAACGACGAAAAAGCAATATGCCCATCTTTTTTTTTTTAAATTGGGGCCATTATAAATACAATGTAATGTATCTGAACTAAATACCGCACTCTGCTGTTTGTTTTCTTTTCTCAAAATTACTGGAAAACTTGTGGTGAAATGTCTGCTTAATTAGGGCATATTTCAAAGAAACACCAGCCAAGACCTTAGACCACAACTCTAAAGAACCTTATATGACATTTTTTTCATATTTTTAATAAAAGCACATTCCTAATAAGACCGTACAAACCGTGTCATGGGAAAACTGCTGTTATAGCATATGCCACCAGCATGGGTTCAGGCGAGCTTGTGCACCCGCACTGTCACACCTGAACCTATGCTGGTTGCTCACGTAAGCGGTAGCTGAAGGGGATACTTCAACCTATGAACTAGACCTGTACACACAGCGAAGGTTCAGATAACCCTGTGCACATGTGCAGTATGATCAGAGTCTTCACTAGGTACTATTTAGACAACGAGATTCCAAGGCTTCTACAACTGATCAGTCTTCATGCATACACAGGCTGGTCTGAGTTTTCGCTTGGTGCACACGTCCAAAGGTACACAGCTTCCGTACTTTTCCGTAATTCACTCGTAATTCAAGTCACGTGACGCGGTGTCATATGAATAAATCAGCCAATCGATCTCTGAATAGGAAACATGGCTGGCGCTTTGCACAGCTTCAGCAAGACTGAGCCACAGTCGACAGAGTGCATTCATCTTTCCAAGGCACATAAAAAAAAACAAAAAAAACTAATGCACTTTTCTTAATTAGTATGCTTTGCATGTTTTTGTAATCCTTTGCACGGCAGGTGGTAGGCATTATCGCTGAAAAACATTTCGCTTCCGCGAGAGTTCTCTCAAAAACGGCGCGGCCATTTTGCCATTATTCCGACTTTGACTGGTCAGTGGAATTTCTGTTCGGAAAGCGGTCGTAGACATTCAAGACTTTCCGTTAAAAGTCGGAGTGAAATGGGTTATTTCATGAATTCGTCCCAATCAATTTTAAGTGCTCATTTATTATTAATAATTTATTATTTATTCGTCAATTATTGGCAAAGCAAATGAATGCATGTCTTCAGCAAGAAACGCTGGAGTTGCGTTTTACGTTAACGCTTAGCATGCTAGATACATATCGCAGCAGACAGCATACTGAAACAAAGCAAATGAAAGTATGCCTGTAGCAAGAGGCGCTGAAGCTACGTTTTCCATTAAAGCTTAGCATGCTTGGTACAAATTTCAGCAGGAAACATACTTCAATATTTTTCTCACTTTTCTCAGAAAACAGATTTTGACATTTCATGCAAATTGTCTCCATTGGAGACAATTTGCATGAAATGTCAATACCTGCTTTCTGAGAAAAATAAGAAATATAATATCAATATACCGTCTGCCGGATCCGCCCAGCGAGTGGTAAAGGTTAATTGAAAACTAATTTTTCTGACACGTCCTCGTAACCAACAGGCATGATTGTCAGTTTCAGAAAATCCCAGCCGAATTTGCCGACAACTGCCATGGACAGCTATATATGTGATGTCAGCAGTTTACTCTCCTTTCGACATCTTTCGGAAAGTCTTTTTTGCCTGGCACATTACACAGAAAAATATAAATTTGCAATTTTTAGCATAATTTAAAACAAAACCATTTGTCGTAACTACTTATGCACAAAACATTTTATACAGTCATCGATTTCCAAAAAAAAAAAAAAGAAAAAACGAATATTTTCATTTTTCCAGTATTAAAAATGGCTGTAAAATGCGCAAAAATCCATAAGTGTACTTTCTCAACAAGTTCCACTTGTAAATATTTTTGTGAAACTTTCAGATGATTATTATGGAACATCAATAATTTAAAATCTGAGATGAAAAGCAAAACACATGTTTTGATAAAAAGATTTTAAAACATCCAGTTTACTGCAGAAATTGCAAAGGTCAGACCCATTTTTGGCCATAAAAAGCACAGTAGGTTTCAATGGCTACTCTTTGTAGTTACAAGACCATGACATCAACAGACTGGAGCAGATGTAGACATGGGCAGCTTGTTGTGTGTACACCAGCTACTACATCAGTCAGGATGTGTCACCAAGATGGTGCAAGACCTAAACTGGGAGCCACCAAACAGTAGAAGTCGCATCAAAAGACTTAACATGTGGGCGGCGCTATGCGAAAACGTGTCTTCGGGCATATGCGGACAACGGAGGCCCAGATCCTTATTAGGACCTTCATTGACCGCTTAAAGAACCATTGGGTACTGAAGATTATAATTAAATATAGCAAAGTTCCCGATCAGACTCTTTATTACCACTGCATACTAGCAAATTTCCGACCCACACAAAAATACAACTTCCTGTATCACGCTGGTAGCGTTTTCCCATTCTGTATCACTGTCCTAGCTTTCGCGGGTTACCTGGTTTTTGTGACGCTACCAAACGTCATTTTATGCATGGAACCAAAACTATGACATCGGCAACTAATCACGTCAACATTCGAAGCGTAACGTCACTAGATGGTAGTTTCGGCGTTATATGAGAAAAATTATGAACAAAAATGAAAGATAAGGAAAATAATAATAATAATTATAAAAACAACATCATTACTGTGGTAACTGTATCACGTCCCATGGATGAGCTGATATCATGGGATCACACGAGACGCGAAGCTACGTGGATGAGCTGATATCATCGGATCACACGAGACGCGAAGCTACGTGGATGAGTTGATATCATCGGATCACATGAGACGCGACGCTTCGCGTCTCGTGTGATCCGATGATATCAGCTCATCCATGAGACGTGATACCGTCCGCCTGATCAAGTTACAACAGTAATAATGTGTATATATCTTCGTTGGCTTATCTGGATATTAACTGTTTGCATTTACCCCAAAGACACCTTTACTCATGTCGCGGTTCAAGTTATAAAATACAGAAGAGGCATAGTCGGTGCCAGCCAAATAATGCTTCCAAGTGATAGACGTACTAGAGACCAATAGGTTGTACCAGCCTGCAGCAACCCTCAGAGTCTACAACACTTCCTTCTACCCACGCACCATCCAAGCTTGGAACCATCTCCTTACCATTGACAATCGAGGAGTTCCGAGCCACCCTAGGCAAGATGTTATGGCATCATTTCCGATCCTGTACATAGTTTTAACCCATTGAAGACTAGACCCCTAAACGGGTAACTGACAAACAGTGCAGACCCAGATCAGACGCCGCAGAACGCGGCGTCTGATCAGGGTCGCCACTGTTTGCAAATAGTTCAACCATTTTTCTTCAGGAATATTTATATAATGCAGCCTGCCATACCTAAAATCAAAAATGGACTCTTCCAATATATAGTGTGGGAGAGTTTATTCAGTCTTTAATGGGTTAATTGTATATACAGCCCAGCGAGCATATGACGTTTATACAATGTCGCCTCGACGTCGCCGCAACGTCATGACGTTGCATCGACGTTGAGGCAACGTTGTTTAAACGTCATGTGCCGGCTTGGAGTAAAACTTCAATGACTTAAACACCGTTCACTTGTTACCATGGCTAATTCTAACTTGTTTTTGAGTCCCTATGAAATTCAAAAGAAAAGATACGGATATTTTAGAAAAAATTTCTTATTACATCATGAAAATGTATGTTGTGTGTACTCATTAGCATCGCCTCATGGAGGCGATTCTAATGAGTAGACTCAACATACCATGAGTAGACTCAACATAACTCGAAATCCCTAAGTTATTTCCAACTGTCTCCTGACCTGATGCTTTGATTAGTGGCTCAAACTACCCATGAATCGAACAAATTCCCATGCTCCCAAAGATGTTCGAGCCACTGAAGTTTGAATGTAGTGGGTTCTACCAAATTTTTAATTCCCTGGGAAGGTGATAGTTGTCTAAATCCCTCGCAGGTCAACAGAATATTCCCATCACGAAAATGTACCTATATAATTTTGACCCCCTTAAAAACCACTTTTATATAGTAAACTGGAGTTTCCAGTGGTTTACATTATTTTTCTTATTTCTGCTCAAAACATAGATTTTGGGTATTCGTTAGAACCGCCTCGGCGAGGCGGTTCTAACGAGTACCCACAATCTATGTTTTGGGCAGAAATATGAAAAATATCAGAATTTTTATCTGAAAACTTTCAGATTTTTGGTGGTGAAATTTCAATGCACTTAAATAGGCGTGTTCTCGTAATGGTTTGGAATGGAGAATAAGGGCTCTTCAGATTTTCCGTCGAATTAATCTTTTAATGCTCCTGCCCAACCCTTTAGCAAGGTCACATGTCCAGTTCTATTAGTTGAAGTTTCCTCTTTTCCTAATGCGTACGTTAGCGAACAGTACGGGTAGTATCGAGGCTGTGCGGACGCAAAGGCTCGCCTGAACATTTGCTGTTTCATCACGAAAATATACCTATATAATTCTGACCCCCTTAAAACCCACTTTTATATGGTAAAACTGGGGTTTACAGGGGTATACATTATCTTTCTTATTTCTGCTCAAAAGCATAGATTGTTGGTACTCGTTAGAACCGCCTCGACGAGGCCGTACTGATGTGTAACCACAATCTATGTTTTGAGCAGAAATATGAAAAATATCAGAATTTTTATATGACAACTTTCAGTTTTTGGTGGTAAAATTTTCAATATATTTGAATAGGCGTGTTTTTGTAATGTTTATATACTATAACTGATGTTTTCCTGTGAAGAGGCTCAATTGTTTTCTGTTTGCAGGGACATTACGAAAAATGCCCATTCAAATATATAGAAAATTTCACTTCCAAAAATTGAAAAATTTCAGATAAAAAAACTCTGATATTTTTTGTATATCTGCCTCGGTGAGGCGGTTGTAACGTGTACCCACAATCTATGTTTTTGAGCTGAAATAAGAAAAAATAATGTATACCCCTGTAAACCCCAGTTTTACTATACTTGTATAAAAGTGGGATTTAAGGGGGTCAACATTATGTAGGCAGGTTTTGTGATGACGAGAATCTTCAGCTTTTTTGGAAAGTATCAGTTTTAAACATTAAATATGGTTTTGAAAAGTTTCAGACTTAGCTTGATCTGTTCAAATCTGTTTTTTTTTTTTTTTTTTTTTTTTTGCAAGGGGCGTGTAGGGGTTTTCAGTTTGTCCTCTTTCCTAGAAATAAGATAATTTAAATCAATTGTAAACGAATAATCGTAAAACGATTGCCGTCATAAATTTCCTGAGGTACACCATCGACCCCCATCTCCGGTGGTAAAATTTTACAATTCAAACTTATGCTTATTACAATGTGTATAAACCTCGACTGGCATCTATTTATGAAAACACGCCTATTCAAATATATAGAAAATTACATAAAAAACTCTAATGCTTTTCATATTTCTGCTCAAAACAGATTGTGGGTTTCGTTAGAACCGCCTCTGCGAGGCGGTTTTAACGAGTATCCACAATCTACGTTTTAAGTAGAAATAAGAAAAATAATGTATACCCCTGTAAACCCCAGTTTTACTACATAAAAGTGGGGTTTAAGGGGGTCAAAATTATATAGGCATGTTTTCGTGATGTGTGCAGGCAAATCTCCCCGATTTTTAATAATAATTTTGCTACATATTTTTTTTATATTCTTTTAATTCGAGTGACAAGCAATCGTTTCCCTCAAAATAAACCACTTTTACGAGAATATCTACCTTTATGAAACGAATTTTAATTTTTATTAAACCTCATTAAATATTCAAAATGGCGGCGCCCATACCACCAATGTTAAAATATTCAATTGTCTATAACTTACTTAATTTTCCACCGATTTTGATCAAATTTGTGTCAAAATTCATTGTTTGTAAAGTTCTTTATTTTAAAGCACAATACCTTTTAAGGGTGCGTTTCCTTTAAAGTACTAATGACAACTGCAGCAGACGGCATTATAATTTTTGATATTTTATCTTTTTTTTTTTTATTATTATTTTTATTATTTTATTTTATTGTTGTTGTTTTTTTATTTATTTATTTATTTTATTTTATTTTTTGTACTTTCAGAGAAAATGAAGCTTGGTGTTTCATGTGAATCGTTTGTCTCTACAGACGATTCACATGAAATCACGTTTTATTTTCCCTTAAAAATAACAACAAAAATAGAATGTTGTCTGCTACAGTTTTGTTTAGCCCTTTCAAGGATATTAAAATAATCTGAAAATATCGACAAATCAAGCACGCCTGATTGTACCTCTGACGGGTAAATTGCGCCCAGTTTATCCACATATTTTGTCTTATAGTCCAGAATAGGAGTTTCAATATTAATATTAAATCTTAAAGAAATCCGTTTCCATAGAAACAAGAATACGGATAAAACGTTTATGAGCTATATACCTCATTTGTCTAGCCTAAATCGATGTTAACTGTCTTAAAACAAATATGATACAACCCGTTAAGAAACAATTAAGCCAGAGAAGGAACCGATTGTTTTCTGTGGTTACAAGTATTAGCTTTCACTAAAAGCTTGACCTACGCTTAGCACACACTATGTCGTACCAAGCGTAGACAAAGCTTTGTTTTTTTTCTTTTTTTTTTTTTTGTTTTTTTTTGTAAAAGCTAATACTTGGCATTACGAAAACATGCCTATTCAAATATATAGAAGATTTCACCTCCAAAAACTCAAAACAAATTCAGATAAAACCCCCGATATTTTTTCATATTTCTGTTCAAAACATAGATTTTGGGTACTCGTTAGAACCGCCTCGGTTCTAACGAGTACCCACAATCTATGTTATTTAGCAAAATAAGAAAAATAGCATTGTCAGTGTGGGGAATCCACGTGACCAAATGACTAGGTACACGGAGTTTGTTACTATTTTTAGCTCAGCATCAGGTAGAATTTTTTAGAATATCTATATTCATACCGAATGGAATTTGTTCAAATAAAGCGTAGAGTACGCGGAAAATCAAGTTCTTACTGGTGGCGTAAGAGCTATTCTGCGATTTAGTCTAAATCTCGGGAACATTCGAAGAATGTTTGTGCTGTCATTCTGGGCTACCGGGACAATGTACATGAATTTTGACGAAAAACATTCTCCGAATGTACTCGAGAAGCAGACCAGATTGCAGAATAGCGCATACACCACCAGAAAGAGCTTGATTTTCCGCGTACTCTGCGCTTTATTTGAACAAATTCCATCAGGTATAAATCGAGATATTTTAAAAAATTCTACCTGATGCGGAGCTAAAAATAGTAACAAACTATGTGCACCCAGTTAGTTGGTCACGGGGATTCCCCACACTGATTGTACCAGTCCATGACCTTTCCTAAAGTGCTTCCGGTGCAATGGAAAACACTAAGATTGTCTACGCCCATGGGCGTACACAATACGTTTTGAATGATTTACGGCTGTGTTCGACTCAGTGAGACGGGTTTTTCGAAAAACAGTCGAACATCAAATAAAGGTTGGGTTGGGTTGGAATTTAACGACCTAGTCAACACTATTAACCCTTTGCCTTGCTGAATAAATTAAGATGCCACGCCCACTTCTAATTTCCAGCCAGTCAGATTACTTGATCCGGGTTTTTGATAGAAATGTACATATTTAATGACAAACAGTGCAGATCCAGATCAGTTGGCTTCTTGAGAAGCCAACTGATCTGGATCTACACTGTTTGCTAAGACAGGGCTTGTCGTGTTCAGCAAGAGAAGGGTTAAGGTCTGGTCGAGCCAGTCAGTTTACCTAACCACACTTTTCCTAGGCAGACTTAGTTCTCAAAGCGGTAAACCAGTTTTCGCCAGAAAATGACAAATGTCCTACTTGAATCTGCGGAAAGGAGAGAATGACCGTAGAAAACATCATATCAATCCCAACGAACGAATGTTACCGGACCCGGCGGGGATCGGATATGACAAAAATCAGTGATGACGTATTCACCCTAAGTATTCGGATAGGGATGAGCTAATGGTGTAGACCCCGAACAGACATTGCGTGCTGCGGCGTCTGATCAGGGTATGCAAAGTTTGCCACTCAGGCTAATTGTAGACATACCAACAAGCATAAAACTGAGCTGTTCATTAGGTCGATTTTTTATAATCGAGCAAAACTATACATATATCAAAATTCATTAAGGTTCTTGTCCACGTGATTATCATTGACCAATGCATCCAGGTAGCAGTTATTGATAGCCGCGTTAGTGCTGTGAAGAACGCGGCGTCTGATCAGGGTCTACACTCTTTGCTTAAATTAAACGAAGTTAAGGAGTAAATGAAACAGTCCTAAGTCCCCATCCAGGACCATTTTCTCAGCCTACACTCAGAGACAATCCACCCACCAGTGCTGTCAGTGCTTTGATTTTATAACACTGTGATAAGGAGCACGGGGCTCGTATCAGTGAGAGTGGTTTCAGAGTCTAGCTGCGGGGCTGAATGTTGTGGGTTAGATCCAAGATAAGACTATCAAATGAAAACATCTCTGTTCACTCAGCAGTGAATGGACACAATATACAGTCGAACTTCAATGGCTCGAACATCTTTGGGACCATGAAAATTCGTTCGGGACATGGGTAGTTCGAGCCACTGAAGGTTAATCATGGCACTAGTTCAGGAAGCAAATGGCGATAATTTAGGGAAATCTTTTCGATTTTCTACACAATGATTGTATGTTGAGTGATCTCATTAGAATCGCCTCGATGAGGCGATTCTAATGAGTACACACAACATACAATTCCATGATAATATCGGGAAAAAAAAATCCCTAAATATTTGTTTTCTTGAGCTATTGGAAGGATTTTGTAGGGAATGAAAAAAGAGTTCGAATCATCCACGGCAAACGAGCCATCCGGGTTCGAGCCATTGAGGTTATACTGTACAATACGAGCCGCAACGTAGGAAAACGTACCTTATCACGTGTGCAACCAACGAAGACTCAAATCAGTCTGCGTTATGCGCAGTCTTATCAGATATTTTGCATTTATGACTATCAAAAATGCGCCCAAGAGAAGATTCTGATTAGACTGCGCGAATGCGCAGTCTGATCTGAATCTTTGCTGGGTGGACATGTCAGAAGGTACGTTTTCTGACGTTGCGGCTCATTTGTTTGTGATAATTTGTCACCCCCCCCCCCCCCCCCCACACATACACACACACACACATACACACACACACACACACCTCACCTTCACAACCACCACCGCCATCTTTAATGACGTCACAATAACGTTATACATTTTATGAAAGCACGTGCAAAGATCCGCAAACCGATACATGTTTATCTGTGATTTAATACATGTAGGTTCACATCCAATTTACAAAGAACATCGTACACAGTCTCCTCTTTTTTATAATTTTACAAATAAGATTTATACAACTTTTATATGAATTGTTTTTTACGTTTATACAAGGTTTGTACACATAACGAAAACACACCTATTCAAATATATAGAAAATTTCTCCTCCAAAAATTTAAAATTTTCAGATAAAAAACTGTGATATTTTTCATATTTCTGCTCAAAACATAGATTGTGGGTACTCGTTAGAACCGCCTCGGCGAGGCGGTTCTAACGAGTACCCACAATCTATGTTTTTGAGCAGAAGTAAGAAAAATAACTTATACCCCTGCAAACCCCAGTTTTACTAAATAAAAGTGGGGTTTAAGGGGGTCAAAATTATATAGGCGTGTTTTCGTGATGAAGGTGTTTTTTTGTTGTTTTTTTTTTTTCTTCTTGTTTCTTCTATTTTTTGCTTTTTTTTTTTTTTTTTTTCTTTTTTTTTTTTTAACATTTAATTTTTGTCTACTGCGTGTAAATGCGTTAATTATGACTTCGCTGCCTATCTAAAGTCTTGTTCGTTTCACGAAAAGATCAATTACTGAGATTAATCCAAGAAGAAGCGAGTCTGAATTTCATCTTTCTGGAAACGTAATCAATACCTAATTCTTGTAATCCAGATCTTTTTGCAAGTCCGAATCAATAAAGGGTTTCATTTGTACAGTTATTTGGAAATACACAGTTATTTGGAAATAGGTCCTACGCGACAATCTTGTGGTGTTGGTGACAGGGGAGGTAACTTGAGGTAGATTTTTTTTATGGGCTATGATTGTAAAACCATAAACCCTATTCATTATAAGAGTATGAAAAAAAAATCATGACATAAAATCACAGCGGCGAACATGTACCTGATGTCTTCCGCCACCTTGCTTCGCGAGTCGGGTGGGGTCGGGCGATATGGCTGGGTTTTTTTTTGCTGTTGTTGTTTTGTTTTTGTTTTTTTTGTTTGTTTTTTTTTTCTTTCTTTCTTTCTTTTTTTTTTTTTTTTTTAATTTTTTGTCGGGGGTGGGGGTTGTCGGTTTGGGGGGGGGGGGGGGGGCGGGGTTCCATTGTGCATTTTTTTCCTGATGTCAACAGCTGCTGTTTCGCAGGTAATGACGTCTGGTCGGCGCTCCATGGGGAACGTGAATTGCTTGCCAACATCTGCACTTGAATTCTTTACTTTAATTTTTTTTTTTTTTTTTTTTTTTTGTTTGTTCAGTTCACGAAGATTCAGAAATTCAGAAATATCCTCATTGTATGCCAATACTTATTTTCTATGAAAAAAAATAATAATAGAAAAAAAAAAAGAAAAAGAAAATTCAATCTCATAGAAATAAGTCCTGATATTTCATGTGAATCGTATGCGTTGAAACTAAAAAGAAAAAAAAAAAAGAAAAAAAAAAAAGAAAAAAAATAGGATGTCATCTGCTCCAAATTTTGCTTGGTGCTTTAAGAGTTTATTTCACAAACACCCCTTTTCTTGAAATCTGACAACTTTTTTTTTTCATTAAAAGAGCAAACCTAAAACAGGCCTGTCTTACAAAACGCCAATTATTTTAAATCACTCTGGATCACTTATTATTTACCAGAATCTGCTATACGCTACAATCATAACTAAAATATGCAGGTCTCGTTAGAAAAAGGTTTTGCAGCATGGCGCAAATAGGTCTTCGTATTCAAATTCTCCAACAAACCTTCTATATGTAGCTCGCATTTGACTGTTGTTTCACACTGTATATACATATATTGTAATGCCTATTAGCGCATATCCTGTGCAGACTGCGAAAAGTGAATAATGTTCTCCTTATTGGAATACTGCGTAGGGTCCATTTTCAAATGACGCACAACAAGTGAGCCGCCACGTGGGGAAAAGTACATTCTGACATGTGCGCCCAGCGAAGACTCAGATCAGCCTGCACATCCGCGCAGTCTGATCTTCGTTGTCCGCATGAAGAAACGTTACATCCTTATCCATCCAAAATGCGCCCAGTGAAGATTCTGATCAGACTGCGCGAATGCGCAGGCTGATCTGAATTTTCACTAAGCGCACACAGCCGAAGGTACGTTTTTTGACCTTTCGGCTCAACTCTTCCACAATCTGGCTTTCTTATTGAATATGTTTTGCAGACGTGATTTCTCGCATTTACCCTTGCTACATGTACACTGCATGTATCATACACATCTTAAAATTTGATTATGTCTTTAATATCTGTTGGTGCGACTAACATCCCCGATTAGTGGCAAACAGTATATGAGTTCAGTTAATGAATGATTTGATGGCGTTTACACATCGATAAAATCCACAAAAATAATTCTCTCCTTTAATATCAGTGCACTAACCCTATAAACTCACGTAACTGGAACAGCAGAACAGGCTTAACGACCTCTACATAATATAGCGAACCAGAAGAGCATGTGCGCAGTCCAGTCGGGCACTTTGTCATTCGTATATGCTCAAAAATCCATTTTTGCTAAAACCCGAATAATATTAACCCATTATATGCCTAGCGTCCCGTAAAGGGGAATTTAGCTAAGTAGAGGAAATTCTATGAGAACGCGGTAGGCTTAACCACATCGTGCGCCGCAGAACACAGCGTCTGATGAGTGTCTACACTGTTTGCTTTAAGTAGAGGAAATTCTATGAGATCGCGCCGTCTGATCAGGCCCTGAACTATTTGCTTTTGGTAGAGAAATTTCTATAATAAATGATATTACTAAAACACACCAGAGACACCGATAATTTGAAATGAACCAGAAGAGTCCACAAGGCACAAATGGGTAGACTCA
Organism: Anodontia alba; assembly: GCA_964016985.1. Classification (NCBI taxonomy): domain Eukaryota; kingdom Metazoa; phylum Mollusca; class Bivalvia; order Lucinida; family Lucinidae; genus Anodontia; species Anodontia alba. The sequence continues at coordinate 1,861,728 of OZ024824.1, forward strand.
TCCAAGTTCATCGATTTCCCTTTCTCATATTTATTTATTTATTTTATTTTAATTTTTTTATTTTTTTTTTTTTAATCAAACCCCATATTTGAAATTACTGAAATGAACAGAGATAAGAGACAACTAAAAGAAAAGAAAAATAATAAAAAAAAAAAAATAAAAAAAAATAAAAAAATAAAAAACTAAAGGGGTGGTTACAATATTTTGCTTTTAAAGAGACATTTCCAATACCGTGGATGGCAAATACAAAATGTAGGGTTAATAAGGTACAAAATTGGTATAAGGCCCTACTATAATATGCAGATCACAAAATCTCAGGTTAGCCTGCACATCTACTCAAGGCCTTGTCTGGTCTGTCTGCTTTCTTACAGATCATTGACTGCTGTAGATCTCACCACCGAACAGAGAAGGCTCTGATCAGACTGGGCGGATGCGCAGGCTGATCTGAGCTTTCACTGTTCCTGTTTGATATAAGGACCATTTTCGCTCACGGACATCATTTATTAGTTTTGCAGCGATGGATATGAATTCGAACGTGAACGAATAAACAGCTTCTGCATGTTAAGGTTCATAAATTTGGTTTCTTGAAATAAAATATATTTGAACCGCATCGTGCGGAATGTACCTTCTTACATGTGTGCCCAACGAAGACTAAAATCAGCCTTTGTATCCGCGTAGTCTGATCAGTCTTCGTTGTCCGCTTGAAGAAACTTTGCATCCTTGGCTATCTAAAATGCGCAAAGCGAAGATTCTGATCAGCCTGCGCGATCTGAATCTTCGCTGAGCGCACATGTTCAAAGGTACGTTTTCTGACATTGCGGTTCATTTCGTTCGTATATTCGTTCCTATATGAACCGATATGATTCCGATATGATCTTGTCTGTTTTGTATCTTATCCAACTAAATTTAACATTGATGTATTATGTTTCATCGCTTATTTGTGCTACAAGTAAAAGTTTCAACTGAATTTATAGCAAAGAAATATTTGCACCCAAATGTAATCTACATCTTTTTAAACACTTAGCGGTGGTTGCATGCTTTTAAGAGTTTGGCTACACACATGCGCACGCGCGCGCGCGCACGCACGCACACATTCTCAAAGGAGCCCCTCTTTGAGAAGGATAGCTACCGCTGAAGTAAATTTTATAGCATTTGCTTGAAAGGTGGAAGGCAACTTCTTCCGGTACAGCATTCGTGTATATAGAAAGCATACATGTATATAGAAAACATTCATGTATACATGATATTGAGAAGTCACTCTTTCAGAATGGAAAGAAAATAGATTTAGATTTTGGCAAAGATGGCTGGTAAGTTAATAACGTGATTCCAAAAGATCACTTCATTATTTTTTTATTTATCCATTTATTTTATTTTATTTATTTATTTTTTTTTTTTTTTCATATGGCGCGGTCCAAAATATTCAGACATGTCGCGGTAAACTGCGTAAACTCCGACCATTCTGCTCATAACCAGAATCTACACTATTTGTTGCCACTTTGTCGGAACTCAAAAAGACCGCTCCATGCGAAAACGTGGTTCGGGCATATACGGACAGCGAAGGCCCGGATCAGCCTGCGCATCCGTGCAGCCTGATCAGGGCCTTCATTGTCCGCTAACAGAAACATTAGATACTACAGGATGTATGCATGGAGAGCAAAGGCCCGGATGACACTTTGCGCATGCACAAGCTGATCTGAATCTACTCATTTGGCGCATGATCGAAGGTACTTTTTCGCTTGACGAGGAGCAAATGGGTGAAGTTTTATGACAAGCTGGGGTGAGTAAACGTAGATTTTGAGCCAAATTTGAACGACAAATGGAAGGATTAACGCACATGCGCAGCAGGATGATACATGTCAGCCTGCGCATCCATGCAGCCGTTTTACAACTAGATTCTTCAGGATGCAAGGTTTTCTATGGATAAATAAAGAAAGGCCCAACCAAGTTTTCACTGTTCGCTGTGCATTCTTCGGCTATACTTTCGGCTCGACTCCATCCATAGGTGCATTGCGTCCGTTTTCGGTTCAGTTCGAATCATACATGAAGACTTGCGGCTTGATTCGGTTCAATCTGTCCGAAAATGTTTTACGACGATTTGTTTTATATGTTCGACATTACGAAACAAACGAAACATTATTAATTTCTGTGATAGTTATCACATTTTCAGAATTTCAAATAACATCTGCCAAAGAAGGATCAGATAAGAAACCAAATCGCGGTCTGTTTTTTGTTACCAGCCTAAGTATGATTTAACATGCTCCACAGACATAGCATAAATTCACAGTAAACTCAATAACGTATGAAGTGAAATTCCTCTTCTTTTATAAAACTATATTGATGTCGAAAACACAACGCATTTGATCTGTGACATAAGAAAATGTCACTTTATGCGTATGCGGGAACAAGAATCTGATAGGACAACGCTAACGTGAATTAAACATACGCCACGTCAGATAACGTACTTTCATATATGTGGCACAGTGAAGATTCAGATCAGACTGCGCATTCGCGCAATCTGATCAGAATCTTCACTGGGCGCATTTTTTGGATAGCCAAGGATGCAATGTTTCTTCATGCGGACAACGAAGACTCTGATCACACTGCACGGATGCGCAGGCTGATTTAAGTCTTCGTTGGGCGAACCACTGATGTCAGAAGGTTCGTTTTCTGACTCAGCGGTTCATTTGAGGTTTGGCTGTAACTTTTTATCAAGATTTTACACTCTGGTCTCCTGCGCTTGCAAATTAAAAGCTTTCAGAGTGCGTTAAAGTTTTGAAAGTCATAAAATACGGGCCTGTTCGAATGTTATTGCTCTTTTATAGATCTCTGCACAGACTGCAAGAGAAGCAACACACTTTCAGTGGGCGGGGAGGGGGGCAACTCTGTCAAAATATTTTCCTTTCAGACAAGTGGTCAGCTTTAAAAGGGAGCTCCCTGAGGGGAGCAAACGCTTTCCTTTTAAAGCAGACAACTATTCTGAAGGGCTTTGATGTGCGGAAAGGCAAACAGGAAGTCACAATCGGTGTCTCCCTTGGCGTAAAAGGCGGAAAATCTATCAAGTTTAAACGGACCCCTTAAAAAATACTGTTCTCATAACTTCTATTGATTTAACGTGGGAATGTTGCATCTCTTTTGCAGAAATAAGGTTTCAGATGGGCCGCAACGTACGAAAACGTACCTACTGACATTAGCGCCCAAGAAAGACTCAAATCAGCCTGCGCATCCGCGCAGTCTGATCACAGTCTTCATTGTCCGCATAAATAAACGTTACATCCTTCGCTATCCAAAATGCGCCCAGTGAAGATTCTGATCAGACTGCGCGAATGCGCAGGCTGATCTGAATCTTCGCTGGGCGCACATATCCAAAGGGACGTTTTCTTACGTTACGGACCAAATCTAGGTGCCGTTACATGAGAACATGAGGGCTGCGTTCAGTAAACCGAAACGTTAGCGGATACTTGCAAACTATATAGCAAATATGTCAGTTCAGGGACGGATCCAGGATGAGTTCTGAGGGAGTTCGATTTGATAAAATTACCGTACGTACTCTATGTTTTCGGACAGACGGCCCTAAGCAGACAGTGTAGACTCATATCAGACGTCACAGAACGCGGCGTCTGAATAAGGTCTACACTTTGCCACTTATTCAGCAATTTTACACACATTCACTGGCAGTAAAATGGTTTAGTTGAAGAGAAACATAAGATAAAGAGTAAGGATGTTAATATTAACACTTGCATTGGCACAGGCGAAATCAATAGGTATTTGCAAACAGCGCAGATCCAGATGAGACGGCTCTCATTTTTACATATAAACTTCTTTCCAATCGATAGTTTGTTAAAAAACAAAGCAGACAACAAATGTAGCCTTTAATTTGGCACCGAAAGAGTTAAGGGTAATTATGATATTCCAAATTTATCAAATGTGTATGAAATTTTGAGTGAAAGTTGGGAGGGGAGTGTGTATGTGTGTGCGGGGTGTGTGCGGGGTGTGTGTGTGTGGGGGGGGGGGGGGGTAGGGGTCCACCGAACCCCACGAACCTCCTCTGAATCCGCCGCTGCAGTTTTCTTTGGGCAAAAGCTAATATCCGCAAACTTTTCTCAAGCTGTCTTTTAGCACAACCAAAATGGCGGCCTCTGCGAATAACCGTTTTGTATGCTTGTTTATAACAAAAATATGAAAACGATTATACATTCGGACCTTTATAAAATTAATAAATATTGATATAATTTATTCGATCTAACATCAAGTTTCGTCAACGAGAATAGCGGCTATTCGCAAAGTTGGGGTTACATAAATCGTTCATAAGATCAGAGATATAAAATAGTTTGGGAAAATCTCAAGTAATTTGCTTTATTGAACGCAGCCCATGTTCCTCTATAGGGAAATCTAAAAGCTGCGTCCCTGTCGGCATTCTACTCAGTTCTACATCGGCCCATTATCGGCAAATTTATGTCACTTTTTATTGTGTTGTGTAAAGTCCAGTGCTTTTTAGAAAGGTCTACTCCCCTTTTAACATTGTTCAAGTGTTTAAGAATCAAATTCATTTACGAGCACAGCTTTGTCTTCTAATTTCCATCAAAGAGAATTACTGTAAAATCTCAATGGCTTGAACATCTTTAGGACCATGGAAATTTATTCGAGACATGGGTAGTTCGAGCCACTGGGAGTTCACCATGATGGTGCATGGCCAGGATGCAAATGGTGATAATTTAAGGAAGTCTTTTTGAGCTTCCATGCAATAATGCTATGTTGAATATACACATTAGAATCGCCTCAAAGAGGCGATTCTAATGAGTACACACAACAAACGATTTCATGATAAGAAATAAGAAAGTGTCCCTAAATATTCGTTTTCTTAAGTTATCGGAAGAATTTCATAGGGACTAGAACCGGAGTTTGAATCATCCAAGGTGACGAGCTATCGGTTTTCGAGTCATCGAGGTCTTACTGTATTTACTTGTGCTTCTTCGGATCCCTAGTAAGCATTCTTTATAAGTCTATAGCGGGCCGTTATTGGCCCGTCAAGGTAGCTGACGGGCCGATAACGGCCCGCTATAGACTTATAAAGAATGCTACATGTAGCTGGGGAAGTACTTTATATATATATATATATATGAAATACCACTGGACTGAATGAGACTCGAACCCACGCCGGCTACGACGGCAGCGCCTCGCCCTTCAGAATCAGGAGACATAACCACTGCACCACAACGCTTGTTAAAAAACAAGTTTCATGGAACAGTATTATGCTTGATGTCTCTGAATGACCCGTCGGATAGGGTATGTTTTTTTGGTGCGCTAGCGCACTCATTATATACAAGGAACTCTCTGGATCTTTTTTCTGAAGTACTTGCATCAGTATTGATCCTGGGCCGGAATTCTTTGTTGAAGTTTGTTTAAATCTTAAATTATAATAATATTTTCAAACTTCAGTATCCGATGGATCCAGAGAGTTCCGTTTTTTGTTCTTTTTTCATCTTGTTACATTTGTAATTTTACTTTCATTTCGTCGTAATGCTTAATTACATTTTTTTAACATTATTTTGTTTCCTTCAAAACATCAAGTACAATTTATCATAATACTATTCTTCCATGCTGTAAAAACATATATAATAGCTCTGCTGAATGATAAAATTAACGCTCAGCATGCTGGGAAATATAGCAGACGTCATTTTGAAATATTTTATTTTATTTTCATAGAAAATAAGCTTTGGCATTTCATGCAAATTGTCTCCTTTAAGAGACAATTTGCATGAAATGTCAAAACTATCTGGGAAATGTAAGACAAACAGCACGAGTTTGTCGCCTGCTGAATTTGGTAATTTGCAGGGAATGGTAAAGGTAATAATCTAACCTGGATCTGCCGTGGATAGGTTCTGTACAACTACTAGTATCATGCTCCAGTGAAGTAACCCTCGTAAGGCATCAAGCATCTTCTGTAACAGAACAGAAAAGAGAATTATTGTCAGATTCAAACATGACCATTTCTTATTTACCATAATACATCTTAATTTCCTTACCATACTTGTCATAAAAGTATAGCAAAATTATAAATGAGATGAAGATACCCAGGAAAGACCACAGCCATGACCTTCCCGAGGCACCGAAAGAAGGAAAGATGAGGAACAAACAATGACAAGACACAACGTAGACTGGCTCCAGTCTCCAGTGAGTAAATATTGTTTTCTTATAATTCTTTTTAGTAGTTTACTAATATAAAACCAAAATAATATCATGACTATAAAGGCTGGTCACTAGTGACCAGCCTTTATAGTCATAATATTTATTTTTTTATTTATTATTATTATTTTTGAGTCTGCTAGCGACAGCTAGCAGGCTCTATGCAATCGCATGGGGTTTTTTACTACGTCACAAGCGGATTTTCATCACCGCTATATTCATACGCGCACTACTTCTTAATCAGACGCAATGCGGCACTATTACGGCGAACTGAATGTGAAGCAGGGGAAGTTTTTATAGCTTTTCTATTTCGCTAACATAACTGTAACTGAAATCGATTTAGATAGTGCAATTTGAAACATAGACTTCAAAATTCGGTGTAGTAATACACGCGCTACTTTTGTCAATCACCCCACGCCATCTTTGATGTTGTGCTTAGCAACGGAAGCTGAACGAAAAGAAAGTATCAGAATCTACTTATTCGATATTGAATATAGCGACATCAGGCATTTAATTCATTCCTCCTACATGAAATTACTTTATTCACACCTCAGTGACACGGAGTTGTCTGACGACTGCTGGCCCATTTATACGTTATGACCCTTCTTTTGTGGACATCGGAAAATCTCTTGAAAACAGAAAAGGGTAGGCATAGCTGGTCGGGCTAATCTGTTGATGCTTAGGTGAAGCACTATCAAATGACAATCAGTTATTAAAGCTAATCTGGATTGAACATAGCCATTTCAAATTTATTCAATCTGCTCGTCTTCATAATGATAAAGATAAATTTATAAAATTGCACCAGAATAATCGTGGAGCTACATCAGGTGTTGAATATGTATGAACTGGAGCATATCTAGACTTGAACTTTGATACTTCTAGAAATTGGAAATTGCTGCTGGAGATACACTCATTTGGAATAATCAGGTGGTAAACTTCATTGGAAAATAAAGGTTCATTACTCCAATCACTGCATTGGCTTATATATGCAGATAATAAAATGGATTTTTTTTGTGAAGAAAGAAACAAAACAGAAGAGAAATAATTGTATTTAGTTTTTCAGTACATGGTTAGATTATTTATGTATATCTGTTTTACACAGATGCCTCAGTAAAGACCCATTCTTATTTATACATTAAAAGAAGTAGAATGCATTTCCATCTGACTGATTTTGAGAAATTAAATTGATAGTGAAAGCATGTAGTACAAAGTGTTCATGTTGGTTGTTTTTCAAGGAATAGTAAATTTTCTCACAAAGCCTTGTCTCTGAATGTAAATTTAATATTGGATGAAGCCACTGGTTGTAAGAAAGTGTGAAAATATGGATATAGAGCAATATCCAGGTCCATCAAATCATATAAATCTAATTATGTAATTAAGTTAATGCCTTTTTTCGCGACACCGCCTTCTGAACAATTCAGAGTAACTACAGTTGCTATACTGGATGTACATTACTCTGTGGTGGTTCTGAATCTCTTTTAACTATACTTTTATTTAACTTTAACATGCGTAAAGTAACGTTATTATTTACCTGTATTATCAGTTAGATAACACACTTTTTGAATAAAAATTACTGGCATGTTTCTTATTTTTCTTAAGGAATATATGTTGTGGATATTCATTAAAAGAGCCCTACCAATGAATGACCTTCTAATAAGTTCCAACATGTTTTTGTGTTGAAATTATAATGAACTAGAACATGTGTTTGAACAACACTATGATCCCAACTATATGGTTTCCCTTAAACATGCATTGTCCATAATACTGAAACACTAAAAATGGCTAACTTCAAAAGTAAGAATAGGATGGCCGAAACATTCCCATACAGAACTAGTATTTTTACCGCTGGGCGGCGAATAAATTCCAACCACAGTTTCATCTGCCATCATAATGAGAGTAAAGCAAAATGCAATTGGCTATCAGTCAAGCGTCATCCAATCAAAATCACGCTCTGAAAATGTCACTTTGTAGACCGGATTAAAGAATGTAATGAACACAAATAAGCGAATCTGAATAGAAGCGTTCATCATATCGATACTCCATCATGTGTATCTATACATGAAGCGTATCAGGGCTGGACCCAGAAGGTCTGAAGACGGGGGGGCATTGACTGCCGAAGGCATGTATCAAGCGACGTAAGCCGCGAGAGGGGAAGAGTATAAGAGGGGGTTCCCCTCATAAGGGGGGTCCGGGGGGGCTCCCCCGGAAAATTTTTGAAATTGGATTGCCTGAGAGTGCATTTCCATGCTATTTTCAAGTCATTTTCATTAATCTTGCAGGCTGATTTTTTTTCTACTTTTCTGGCAATTTTACGAAAACTGCTGGGGCAACATACATTTGTGGGGTCATTCTCTCCCTCCCACTGATTCAAGAGGGGCCTTTGTCGGTTTCTGGCGAAAGAATGTGCACTGTCCTGGTTAATCACTTATGTATACATAAGCCTACCCAGGAAATGCGGTAATGTAAATTGACCGGCTCAAAAATAACCTAAATAGTGTTGACTGGGCCGTAAAACTCCAAAACAAACACATAAAACCTTCAGCTTTATACAGGTAATTTCAAAGCTGCAAAAATAATTCTGGCTAGTTTGATATTCATCCGTGCTAGATATGCAGAGTCCTGGATAACCTGCCTGTCCCTTCAGCCACCACACCCATACAAATATATATGGATTGGATTGGGTAAAAAGTGTGGGGGTGCAAATTCCCATGCCCCCCCCCCCCTCCCCTCCCCCACACACAACCAACCCACCGAACGTCAAAAAAGAAAAAAAAAAAAAAAAAAAAAAGAACATTCACTCAAATCCTGTTTAGAGGGCAAAATAAGACAAATGTCACCAATTTGTCGACTGCTGAATTAGCAGAGAGACTGGTTAGGATTAAAATCTCCTCGAAAACAAATTAAACAAATTAACACTTCGAACAGTAAAATAAAACCGTTTCTACTCATACATGTACATTATCTAGATGTATGAGTAGAAACGGTTTTATTTTGCTGTTCGAAGTGTTCTATTAATTCTTATAAATACATGATTTCACACCTTACATCTTTTTATGTACATTATCTAAATAAAAAGATGTAAGGTGTGAAATCAAGTATTTATAAGACAGAAGCCTGTGTAACTGACCATATGCTACCTATCAGCAGGGCAATATTAACAAGTTATTGACAAATCACAGCATGCCATTTAGTAATGGCTTTCATTATCATTTATGAACTCCCTGTTTCTGGAAATCACAGGTAGCTGGATAGCTTATGCATAAGAGTGTAGTTCGAAAAATACCGGGGGCAAGGTATGACTAGCAGTCACTTCGGGGGGGCATGTGCCCCTTTTGCCCTCCCCTGGATCCGGGCCTGCGTATCGGGATGCACCAATGCATCGATGAATCGTCCCACCACTAGGCGTAACTCAGCTAATATTTGGTGGACTGTAACCTCAAAACAATACGCCCTTCTCTACATCTTGGTCTAACTATAGCATAAATGAAGTTTCAGCTTGATCGGATATAAATTGTAGGAGGAGTTAACCAGAAACTAGAAGTTTAAAGAAATTTTCAATGGGGCTTAACTCTGCTAATATTTAGTGGACTGTAACTTGAAACAATATGTGCTGCTCCACATCATGGTCTAGCTATAAATGAAGTTTCAGCTTGATCGGATGTAAATTGTAGGAGGAGTTAGCCGGAAACGAAAAGTTTAATGAAATTTTAAAAGGGACATAACTCTGCTAATATTTGGTGGACTGTGACCTAGAAACAATATGCACTGCCCCCACATCTTTGTCTAACTATAAATGAAGTTTCAGCTTGATCAGATGTAAATTGTAGGAGCAGTTATCCGGAAACGAAAAGTTTAAAGGAATTTTCAAAGGGCTATAACTCTGCTGATATTAAGTGGACTGTAACCTCAAAACAATATGCACTGTTCCACATCATGGTCTAACTATAAATGAAGTTTCAGCTTGATCAGATGTAAAGTGTAGGAGTTAACCAGAAACGAAATGTTTTCTGAAATTTTCGAAGGGGCATAGCTCTGCTAATAATTGGTGGTCTGTAGCCCAAAAACAATATGTGCTGCTTCACATCATGGTCTAGCTATATACCAAGTTTCATTTTAATCGGATGTAAACTGTAGGAGGCGTTAGCCGGAAACGAAAAAGTTTTCTGACGGATGTCATACCCCGTAAAATAATATGTCCCGTTTTTCAAACAGGTTTATAATAATTCAAAAAAGTGTAAATGCAAGAGTTATGGTTCTTGCGCGCTGCATGTTGTCTAATGCTGATTGATATTTACATGACCTTTCTTGAAGATATCTTGAACAGGTTTCAAGTTACAGAGCGGACACGATTTTGTGACGCATAAAGTTCCAAGTGAAATAACTCAAAAAGTATAAATGCAAGACGTATGGTTCTTGTGCTCTGCATGTAAGATAATGTTGATTGATATTTATATGAAGTTATGTGGAGACAGCTTGAACCATTTTCAAGTTACAGAGTGGACAAGATTTTGTGACAGACGCCTGAGGGAAAAAACAATACACATCTCCCTACCCTAAAGGGAGGAGACATAAATATCAGAATCCTAGCTCAAGTGGGAGGGGGTATATTGCTTTTGGTGCAGATCTTATCAGCACTGGCGTCCCCATCCAAGGGTGTGTGTGTGGGGAGGGTGGGGGGGGGGGAAATATTTAGAACAGAATAGATTCAAAAACAGGCATAACTGGCATGCTAGGTCCAATGGGGGAAAAAAAAAAAGCAAGAGGACCATGATGGTCCTATATCGCTCACCTGAGCAAACAGCTTTGCATACTTACTGTTGAAGTTTCAGCCAAGTCTACTGCTCTAAAATTTTTGTATAAATTTTATAACCCTGCACCCCAGTGGCCATGTTTTTTTCATCCATCATGATGGCTTGAACTGAATAGTGAAAGAGGATCACCAAAGGAACAATTCTGCTGTTATATTGAAATTGGTCCAGTGGTTTCTGACAAATAGATTTTTAAAATGTCTTATATAGATATATAGGGAAATTAAGCCCCACCCCCTAACGGCCATGTTTTTTGACAAATCATGACAGCTTGAACAAACTTGGTAGAGGGTCACCAAAGGAAAAATCCTGCCAAGTTATATTGAAATCGGTTCAGTGGTTTCTGACAAGAAGATTTTTAAAGTTTTCTATTTAGATATATAGGGAAAATAAGCCCCACCCCTAGCAACCATGTTTTTTGATGAATCATGATTGCTTGAACAATCTTGATAGGGGGTCACCAAAGCAACATTCCTGGCAAGTAATATTAAAATCAGTCAGGTGGTTTCTGACAAGATGAATTTTAAAGTTTTCTATACAGATATATACGGAAAATAAGCCCCGCCCCATGAAGGCCATGTTTTTTGACGTATCATGAGGGCACAATCTTAGTAGAAGGTCACCAAAGCACATTCCTGTCAAGTTACATTGAACTCAATCCAACGGTTTCTTACGAGAAGATTTTTAAAGTTTTCTATATAGGGAAAATATGCTCCGCCCCTTTGCCGCCATGTTTTTTGATGAATCATAACGGCTTGAACAATCTTGGTAGAGGGTCACCAAAGAAACATTCCTGCCAAGTTATATTGAAATCGGTCCATTGGTTTCTGAGAAGAAGATTTTTAAACTTTTCTATATAGATATATTTGGAAAATAAGCCCCTCCCAGTGGCGGCCATTGTTTTTTGACGAATCATGATAACTTGAACAATCTTGGTAGAGGGTCAACAAGGAAAGATTTCTACCAAGTTATAATGAAATCGGTCCAGTGGTTTCTGACAAGAAGATTTTTAAAGTTTTCTATAGAGATATATAGGGAAAATAAGCCCCACCCCCTGGCAGAATTTTTTTTAGACGAATCATGACTGCTTGAACAATCTTGGTAGCAGGTCACCAAAGCAACATTCCTGCCAAGCTATATTGAAATTGGTCCATTGGTTTCTGACAAGAAGATTTTTAAACTTTTCTATATAGATATATAGGGAAATTAAGCCTCCCTCCCCACCCACCACCTGGCGGCAATGTTTTTTTGACAAATCATGATAACTTGAACAATCTTGGTTAAGGGTCAAAAGGAAAGATTTCTGCCAAGTATTAATGAAATCGGTCCAGTGGTTTCTGACAAGAAGATTTTTAAAGTTTTCTATATATATAGGGAAAATAAGCCCCGCCCCCTAGCTGCTATGTTTTTTGACAAATCATGACGGCTTGGACAATCTTGGTAGAGGATCACCAAGGAAACATTTTTGCCTAGTTATATAAAAATCGGTCCAGTGCTTTCTAACATGAAGATTTTTAAAGTTTTCTATACAGATATATAGGGAAACAAGAGGCCCACGGGCCACGGCTCGCTCACCTGAGTCACTGCAGACATGCAGATGTTATGCAACATTTTTCCAATCCTATCATCACAACTAATGAAAAGATCATCATTTGAGAAGTTCTTAGTTTTGAAGAAGAATATATGGGCTTGACAGTCAATGGAGCATGATCATTTGAATAAACCATCAATCACATTTCAACAGTAGGATCAATGTGAAATTTGGTGGAAATTGGCTAAGTGGATTCTGAAGAATCATGATTTTATACATGTAAACAGCACAGTGGCAGAGAAATATAATAAATATAAACAAGATGATGGCCATCTAAGATTTCCAATCAGAACAATTTTAACTACTGTTGATCTACAATTCACTTGAATACTTTCAATATAAATGTATATGGCCCATACAAATGCATGGGGAAGCAAATTTGACCTTGGAGGTAAAAAGGTCAAACGTCAACATAGAACCATCATTTTAGCAATTTTGGTAGCTCTCCTGTCCCCCATAATTTGTGCAAAGATAAGGGCCCAGGGCTTATTTGGTTATGGAGAAGAAGATTTGTAAAATTTTTTTTACCATTATATGGGCATGGCAGCCATTTTGATCAATAGACCATGCCCATTTTAGTAATCTTTCATTCTCCTGCCCAAGGAGGCTCTGCATGAAATTTGAGCAACACTGGCCCGGAGGCTTCAGAGGAAAAGTCATTTGAAATTATCAACATTTTTTCCATACAAATGTATGGGGCCCATACAAATGCATACAGAAGCAAACTTGACCTCGCCGTAAAAAGGTTAAATGTCAATGTATGACAATTATTTTAGCAACCTTGGTAGACCGCCCGTTCCCGATGATATATGCAAACATTCAGCCACATGCCATCCTCGATTTTGGAGAATAACATTTTTAAATGTTTTTTTCCCATATAAATGCATAGGGAAGCAAACGACCTTGCCGTAAAAAGGTCAAATTTTAGCAACTTTGGTAGACCCTCCGTCCCCGATGAATTATGCAAAGATTCAGCCCCAAAGCATCCTTGGTTCTGGAGAAGAAGATTTTTAAATGTTTTTACCATATATGGGCATGGCGGCCATCTTGGTTAATGAACTGCGACCATTTTAGCAATCTTTTGTTCCCCCAACCTAACCTAAGGAGGCTCAATATGAAATTTGAGCAAATTTGGCCCAGAGGCTCCAGAGGAGATGTTATTTGAAATTCTGAACATTTTTCCCATATAAATGCATAAGGAAGCAAAATTGACCTTACCGCAAAAAGGTCAAATGTCAATGTACAACCATTATTTTAGCAACTTTGGTAGCCCTCCCATTCCCGATGATATGTGCAAAGATTCAGCCACAAGGCATGCTCGGTTTTGGAGAAGAAGATTTTTAAAGGTTTTTCCCATACAAAAGCATAGGGAAGCAAACTTGACCTTGCCGTAAAACGGTCAAATGCCAACGTACGACAAATCTTATAACAACTTTGGTAGACCTCTTGTCCCTGATGATTCTTGCAAAGATTCAGCCCCAAGGCATCCTCGGTTATGGAGAAGATTATTAAAGGTTTTTACCATATATGTGCATGGAGGCCATCTTGGGTCAACGGACCATGACCATTTTAGCAATCTTTCGTTCCCCCACCCTAAGGAGGCTCCACATGAAATCTGAGCAAAATTGGCTCAGCGGCTTCAGAGGAGAAGTCATTTGAAAATGTTAATGGACGGAGGAAAAGTGATCACTATAGCTCATCCTGAGCAGAGGTCAGGTGAGTTAAAAAAAAAAAGTCCCACCCCCCTGGCGGCCATGGTTTTTGACGTATCATGACGGCTTGAACAATCTTGGTAGAAAGTTACAAAAGAAACATTCCTGCCGTGTTATATTGAAATCGGTCCAGTGGTTTCTGACAAGAAGATTTTTAAACTTTTCTGTATAGATATATAGGGAAAATAAGCCCCGCCCTCTGGTGGCCATGTTTTTTGAGGAATCCAAATGGCTTGAACAATCTTGGTAGAGAATTACTAAAGGAACCTTTCTGTAAAATTATATTGAAATCGGCCCAGTGTTTCTGACAAGAAGCTTTTAAAAGTTTTCCATATAGATATATACATGTAGGAAAAATAAGCTCCGCCCCCTGGCAGCCATGTTTTTTGACGAATCCAGATGGCTTGAACAATCTTGGTACAGGATCACCAAACAAACATTCCTGCAAAATTATATTGAAATCGGTCGAGTGGTTTCTGACAAGAAGATTTTTAAAGTTTTCTATATAGATATAAAGGGAAAATAAGCCCCGCCCCCTGGCGGCCATGTTTTTTGACGAATCCAAATGGCTTGAACAATCTTGGTAGAGGATCATCAAAGTAACACTCCTGCAAAATTATATTGAAATTGGTCATACTTTACTGGATGTATTTGGCCAGTCAGTCCCGAGCAAACATTGTAAACCCCCATGAGATGCTACAAAATGCGGTGTCACATCAGGGGCTAAACTGTTTGCCACCCATTGAGCTATTTTTAGACAAAACATTCGGTAGTAAATTGTACTTGTTAGCTCACCTGAGCGCAAAGTGCTCATGGTGAACTATTGTGGTAAGCCAATGTCCGTCGTCCGTCATGCGACGTCAACAATTGATTTAAAAGCCTACTCCTACACCCCTGGGCAAATTGACTCGATACTTGGTAGGAAGCATCGGGGTGACTTGTACATCAAAAATAGCTAAAATCATGCCGATCGGAAATCCAAGATGGCCGCCATGGCCGCCATCTTGAAAATCTATTTTTTGCTTCTTCTCCTGAACCGAAAGGCCAGTTGACTCCAAACTTTCTAGGAAGCACTGGGGTGACTTGTAGATCAAAAATAGTTAAAATCTTGCCAATCGAAAATCCAAGATGGCCGCCATGGCAGCCATCTTAAATCTATTTTTAGCTTCTTCTCCTGAACCGAAAGGCCAATTGAGTCCAAACTTGCTAGGAAGCATCGGGGTGACTTGTAGATCAAAACTAGCTAAAATCATGTTGATCAGAAATCCAAGATGGCCACCATCTTGAAAATCTATTTTTCGCTTCTTCTCCTGAACGGAAAGGCCAATTGACTCCAAACTTGCTAAGAAGCATCGGGGTGACTTGTAGATCAAAAATAGCTAAAATCATGCTGATCGGAAATCCAAGATGGCCGCCATGGCAGCCATCTTGAAAATCTATTTTTCGCTTCTTCTCCTGAACCGAAAGGCCAATTGACTCCAAACTTGCTAGGAAGCATAGGGGTGACTTATAGATCAAAAGACGCTAAAATCATTCCAAACGGAAATCCAAGATGGCCACCATGGCCGCAATTTTGAAAATATTTTTCGCTTCTTCTCCTGAGCCGAAAGGCCAACTGACTCCAAACTTGGTAGGAAGCATCAGGGTGACTTGTAGATCAAAAATAGCTAAAACCATGCTGATCGGAAGTCCAAGAGGGCCACCCTGGTGGCCATCTTGAAAATCTTTTTTTCGCTTCTTCTCCTAAACCCAAAAGCTAGTTGACTTGAAACTTGGTAGGAAGCATCGGGGTGACTTATAGATTAAAAATGGCTAAAATCGTTCTGATTGGAAATCCAAGATGGCTGCCATGGTGGCCATTTTGAAAATGTTGATTTTTCAGTTCTTCTCCTGAATCAAAAGGCTTATTGGCTTTAAACTAGGTAGGAAGCATCAGGGTGACCTGTAGATCAAAAATAGATAAAATCATCCCTATCAGAAATCCAAGATGGCCGCTATGACAGCCATCTTTAAAATCTATTTTTCGCTTCTTCTCCTGAATTGAAAGACCATTTGACTCGAAACTTGGTAGGAAGCATTTAGGTGACTTGTAGATCTAAAATAGCTTAAATTGTTTGGATAGGAAATCCAAGATGGCTGTCATGGCGGCCATCTTGATACTCTTTTCCTTTCACTTATTTTCCTGAACCAAAGGGCCAGTTAATTTGAAAATTGGTAGGAAGCATCAGGATGACATGTTGATATAAAAATAGCTAAAATCCTTCCGATTGGAAATCCAAGATGGTGGCCATCTTGAAAATCTATTTTTCTTTACTTCTTCTGAACTGAAAGACCATTTATTGACTCGAAACTTGGTAGGAAGCATCAGGGTGACTTGTAGATCAAAAAACGCTCAAATGGTTGCGATAAGAAATCTCAAATTGCGGCTATGGTGGCCATCTTGAAAATCTGTTTTAAACTTTTTCCCCTGAACCGAAAGGGCAATTGACTTAAAGTTCATTGGAAGTATCGAAGTGACTTGTAGATCAACAGTAGCTAAAAGTCATTCTGATTGGAAATCCAAGATGGCTACCATCTTGTTTATGTTTATTATATTTCCCTGCCACTGTGCTGTTTACATGTATAAAATCATGATTCTTCAGAAACCACTTAGGCAATAGCAACCAAATTTCACATTGATCCTACTGTTGAAATGTGATTGAGAGTTTGTTCAAATGATCACGCTCCATTGACTGTCTTGCCATATATAATATTCATCTTAAAAATTAAGAACTGCTTAAAGGATGATCTTTACATTAGTTGCGATGACAGGATTGGAAAAATGTTACATAACATCTGCATATCTGCACTCACAATGCTACTCAGGTGAGTGGCCCGTGGGCCTCTTGTTCAATTTTAAATAAAGTATGGTAAGGAGTTGAGGTGAGTAACCGACCCAGAAATCAAATTTCGGGTAAGGTGTTCACATGCTGTGTTTAAAGGAGTGTAGATATTGATGTAGTGTATGTACAAGAATCTCAGACATGTGACAGACTATTGAAGCGATATATGAGCCTCTTCATGGGATAAAAATCTTATGCCATATGCGAACAACAAAGACACGTGGTTTTTGCTATGCGCAGTCTGATCAGCACCGTTGTTGTTCGCTGTCTAGACAGTAAACAACCTATCAAAACTTTCAAGACTAGCTAATCTGGCACAATGGCCGAGTTAGCCAGTCTACGGCTGAGTAAGCAGGTCTGAGTCTTATTTGGTCGAAAACCTCGAAGACAGGTTTTTCATGTCGTTGCTTATATATTATCTGTACTTTGACAAAGTGCAGGGAGACTTTGTAGTGGCATCACACAGTGCTAAACACAAGCTACAATTGGATTAATTAACGCATAATTTTACTGCAAGCATATTTTATTTTCGGACTTCAGAAGGGGGAAAATAGGACCTTATGCACATACTCCTTTCAACTTCTTAAACCTCATTGAAATATATTTATATCGGAAAGATTATTAAATCCAGAAAATAGGAGCTAAATTTTGCAGTAAGGAGGGTGTACATGCCAAAAAATTGTTATGCCATGAATTATACGATTTTTGCTTAAAGGATCTGTTTTAAGGTCTTTGTGAACATGTCGCTTTGCGACAAATGTCTTATATTGAATTAATTTTCTCCGTAACACATTATCCAAGTTGATAAAATAATATATAGAGGCTGTTGCATTATGTGAGGGATTTTTACAGATCCCTCATTTATTATTCGGAACTAGCGAAACTATTTGGAACTAGCCAAATCAGTGGAGAACTTCACATTCATCACAAGGGCAGATAACCTAAGGCGAAGGACAAAGTCTTTGGTGTGATATTTCAAGGAAGGCTAGTACTCTGTATCAGCCAATAAAGTCCAAATTTTGATCAGCCACTTATTTGGAAATTGTTATGAAGCATAACTTTACCTGGTTCTAGCCAAATGACTGTATCTGATCAATTGTGCCAGCTTTAGTGTTCAGACAACAAAATTCACTTGCCTACACCTATATGCTTATGTGTGTGCAGAGTTGGAGCATGGGCATGTCTCTATGACTTTGAGGATTCAAAATGTTCTTGGTATTTTTGCAGCTAATAAAAATTGTCCAGATAATTGAGGAGTGTGGGTAAAAAATATTTCAGTCATTATAAATAAAGATAAAGAGCCTTAAATAAAAGGTTGCATATAAGAATTTAAGAAATAGACAACATAAGCTGTGTAGAGCTTTTAATGCTTATAAGTTCTTTCAACAGCTAGCCCTACTGGGATGTCCAACAGAACCATGATCAAAATCAAGATTTGTGATCTAGTTTGCTAAGTTTTTACTATACATATGTGTACAGTATAATAATTACTGTATTTTTTAAGTCTAGTCCCATATAATTCACAGAATTTTTTGCTGTTATTATTTAGCCCGGTTTCATGTATTTTCATGTTACTAATGGTAAAACGTTTCATCATAACTACTTACAGAGACAGATGCTGAAAATAATTCTGAAGTCATCTAAATTATTATCTGAGCATTTATTTTATGTACAAATAATGCAGTTCTTTGGATTTGATTTGTGAAAGCATTTGTGTAAACAAGCCAACCATGTTGCCGCCATTTTGAACCAAAAGCCATGTAACTTCGCGTTAATTAAATTTTTCACAGAAAATCATCATGTAATTGTAATGTGATTTTTGCAAATTTTGGCCATTTTCAAAATAAAGTACGGATACCGTTTTAATCCGCCTATAAGACGATTTGTTTATAAGACGGGGGCTGTTTTTGGGCCCTTCTCAGGCAGGATTTTGCTTTTAATTAATTATAAGATGGGTTAAAAAAGTCGCCTGTCGGAGACATTCCCTGCCACTCAAGAAATTCCTAAAGTACATGAAGACATCGGCGATGATTGGTCAGATTTGTAAGTGAATTTATCACAGAGCAGGAATTAAAAAAAAACTCCCAACACCACCTACAAGCATGCATACCGTATTTTACTGTGTATAACACGCACCTTATTTACCCAGAAAACGTTTATAAAAATCCGATGTGTATTATTTATAGGAACACCAAAATCGGGACAGAAATCACCAAGATAATCGGTCGCGAAAACTCATGACATTCACGATCGCCCGTTAAAAATGCGAAATAGAATGATTGCTATAAGATATTCATGATTTTTCATACCTATCTCGCCCATACCAGGGTTCTGGCAGCTCAAAACAAGCAACTCGATCTGATTTGTAGTAATTTGATATCCTTTTCATGTCCATGCTTTTTTTGTTTACGCTTTTTTATTTTGCTGATCATGTGATCTCTTCAAAGGGAAACTACTCAAACAGGCATATGCATATGAATCTGTATTGATTACCGGACTTTGACAAGACTCAACCGTAACTTGAATAAATCAGCCTGCACAACTGATTTATTGTAGTTCAAAATAGGAAATAAATTTGGTAAAACATAAATATTGGCATGAACGATCATACATTAAAAAAATAAAAAAGTATTTAAGTTTATGCAATTATTAAAATTATTGATAATAAACAAAACCAACTGGGCTTTTGAGGTAGGTAGATCGGTCATTTGCATTTTCTCTTTTATTTTCTTACCACCCAGCTAGCATTCTACGTAAATCTACATCGGGCCGTCATCGGCCCGTCAGCTACCCTGACGGGCCGATGACGGCACGATATAGATTTACGTAGAATGCTGACTGGGCATATGTTTATCTTTTTTCTTTTTTTTTTTTTTTTTTTATTTAAACTTTTCTTCCAACTTACCAAAAAAATTGATTGAAATAAACAATGTTTATGATAAAGAAAATCAAACTACCAGCATACATCTGTGCACTTAATTGGTTAATTGGCAGTCAGAATGACAACTAGTCGACTTTAGTTGTTGTTTGCATTGCCCTGAGGCACTGAGTTGATAATTTCACGTCTCAGTTAAGAAAGTGACACAAAGAAGGTGTTAATTATGAGAACACAAAAGAAATAACTACATTTTTATTATCATAGCGTCTGCAGTGGGGAAGCAAAGAACTGCCTACACTACATCAAGTTGCCTGAGGCCCATGGTAACAGAGCTGCACAACGAAAATTCAGTTAGCATTATCGTAAATTAGGCCTGTTTCTACTCTAAACCTTCCGAGTTCGGCCATTTTCAACTCAATCCTAGTGAAATTTGACACTTAGTATCTGGTAACTTAGTAAATAACGCACAGATAAATTCTTCCTGTTTTACATAGAACATCTCTTTTTTTTATTTCAAAACTATTTAGCAAATATTCAGTGCGTGTTATACACGGGTGCGAGTAATACACAGAAAAATTCGGTACTTCACCTACAAAATTACCTTGCTGCTATTTCTGTCAAGGGACGAAGGTAAACATTATATCCTTCTACCGGTTTCGAAGATCGGCATTTTTCGTGACCACGTGGCACCACCGGACTTTGCCGAAAATACCGATATGGCCAAAGATCTTGATTATAAGATGGGTCTGGATTTTTGGGGGCTTTTTTTTTTTTTTTTTTTTTTTGGAAAAATCCCCGTCTTATAGGCGGATTAATACGGTACCTTAGATTTGATATTTTCATAGAAAAAATAAGTTAGTCTTAGCTGTAAAAATTGATTTAATAGATATAGGTGTAAATGTCATTAAGGACTGTTATCACCACGGTCAATATATTTCTTTTCTAAGCGGAAATCACAAAACAACAGTGTATTTCTGAAAACAAACCTTGCCCTCTAAAGCGTGACTTTGTATTTAAAACATCCAGCAGGTAGGTGGCGCTGCCGTTTATTTTCATTGAGAAATCAGTTTAACGCAATATTGAATTTAACGCGAAAATACATGGAGTATATTACTTTTATTCACACAGACTGTTTAGGCTGACAAAATTAATCAGATAATTGATTAACTGATCTATAAATTCCACAAAAATGATTATCATTACAGATGTCTTATAATCAATGAGACGCCACATTTTGCGGCATCCCATCTGGGTCTACACTGTTTGCTCAGGCCTATTTGACCAAATACATACAGTAAAGTATAACATGGGAAGAGTCCTGCTCAGACAGACAAGTAAATTGACCAAATCTTTTGTGATAAATAATCGATCACAATGACAGGAGTGATAATCGACAAGATTAGCCAGCCTTAGAGTCTATTTATACATTGTATTTGCTGTATGATGATTCTAGCGAATAAAAAGAAAAGAAAAAAAATGCAACAATGTATCCATTTAAAGATACTGCCTCCAGATTTGTGGGACTTTTACCCAACCCGATCACATGATGAACAGGCCCTGCCTAAGGCAACTCTGCCCTGGAGACTATAGGCAGCCCAACTACTTCGCTGGCCCCGATGGGCGGGGGCCGTGGTCTGTGGGTCGTGATTTCTGAATACCCGATAATCAGTGCACGCCGGGAATAGGTACCAAGGTACGCTACACTACCGGTCACAGGAGCTTGACATTGGATAATTTCTACTTATAGGGCCTGTCCTTCGAACCTTCGATTATTTCATAATCGTAGGGACAGGCCCTATAAGTAGAAATTAGCAAACGTCAAGCTCCTGTGCTACCGGTTGCCTACATGAAATGCACTTTACGGCATCAGGAATTTTGCTGAAGAACTGAACAAGTATCTGTTGTTGTTTTTCGCGTGCGACACACCATGAATTTCAAAAATGCAGGTAAAAGAAGCTTTCATGTCTGTAGCCTCGCGAAAAATAAACTGTTCGACAGCCGGTAGATTCTAGTAAACAAGCTGGTTGTCATACGACAACACACACAGTTGTCGCAACACCCAGAAGGTCGGAAACCAGACACGATACGTATCGCTGAGCACTTTCATTGGCTGACTGACATCACAT
This sequence comes from Anodontia alba, assembly GCA_964016985.1. NCBI lineage: Eukaryota > Metazoa > Mollusca > Bivalvia > Lucinida > Lucinidae > Anodontia > Anodontia alba. Next base: position 1,883,908 of record OZ024824.1, read on the forward strand.
GTCTCAGTCGAAACACTCGGTGTTATTCGCTTTAATCATTGCGACTTTTCAGGCCACGGCAAGGGTCCGTTACACACAATTCTGTTCTATTCCATACGTGTTATCATTTGACTCCACCGTCGTGGCTGCTTCTTCGCGGCTGCTTCTTCGCAGCCACGAGGCGGTGTCGCTACAAGAAAATGCATCTGTATTATTGCAAGGAAGTATCCATCAAAGAGATGGGATATTTAGTCCTGATTCAAGAGGGCGTCAATGCCTACCATGTTGTTTAGTATTATTGGTGAAAGCTGTACAGAAAAGGATCTGTACCAACAAGTTGAATGTCAACAACATGAATGAAATTCTGTTTGCAGGAGATAAATTATACAAGTATGCAAAAAAGAATGCCAAGACATATCATGACTATTTAGAGCCATGTGATTTGCCATCTTATTTTTCACTTGACAACCAGCATTATCCCTGGAAAGTGAAAAAAAAAAAAAAAAAACAAAAAAAAAAAAAAAAAACGTTTTCAGGAAATTTAAATATCTTATCCTTAGTGGAGTATCCTTTCCTTGATTTAGAGACAGGACTCGCTATGACTTTCTCATTCAACCCATATGCAGTCTTCATTTGCAACGGCTTTTCTATTGCATTATTGGAACAAGGTGACTGTTTCTACCTTTTTGAGTCACATGCAAGACCTTAGATGGAATGCCAAGTGTTAATGGCAAAAACATTTTGTTAAAGAAAACAAATATAACTGGCATTTTCCTTACATTTGCGTAGATTGTTTAGTTTTGATAATTCCTTTACTACAACAGCGGTGAGTCAGTTTGATTTGCATTCGCTCTGTATATCTCATGTTTGCAGGGAGACCATAAAATGATACCAATGAGCTGGGTTTCAAATTTGTGACATAACTACCTATCCTCCTTTACAAGAATGTATTTCATTTGAGTTGTGTCCATCACAGCCTTATGCTTCCTCCCAGCTTGCTGACAGCTTAAATGAACACGGTTCCGCATTACTTGATTCACCCCTTATATGTGAAGAATTGCAAACCTCCCTGAATAAGAAACTTAAGTTAAGTGACACATCAAAAGATGGTTTGAGCAGTAAGAAATTTAAAAACAAAGAAAGTGCTATAGTCACACAGTTTCACAAGTTGGTGTCTTGTGGTCCCCAGTACATATGTACAAGTTGTTGTCAAACATTTTTCAGACATTCTGATGTTAAATTTGATATTCAGGGTCTAAAGCCCGAGATGAAAAGACTCTGTACATTAGGACATAAAAGTGTGGAGGATAAGGAATAGATCTGTCAACAATGTGCTAATAGTTTGAAGAAAAATAACTTGAACAAATATCTTCCTTTTTGTCAAGCCCGCTTGCGCTGAGCAAGACATAGTCACCATAGCTGCATTTAAGTGTATATTAGTGAGTCCATCCGTATTTGTCCGTCCTAGCTAGAAATTTTGCATGCAGAATCATCTTTCAGTGTAGTTTGAAATTTCTCCAAGACTTGGCCTTGAGGTCAGATTTGTCAAGGACATGCACTTACCAGCAGAATTTAAGAGTTTTTAAAGAAAGTCTTCTATTCAGGAAGTGCAATGCCCAGATGCTTGATATATTCCATAGAGCTCCATCTTATCGTATAGTATTGGTAGCATTGGAATGTCGTCTATCTTCTTTGCATGTATTGTGTAAAATTGCATAGAAGATACACAGCACTCCATTAGTACTTTACAAGCTAGCAGACTCTTAGGACTATCAGTCCTTTGATTTTTTTTTTATTATTTTATTTTATTTAAGTGGATTATGGTTTCATTTTAGTGGATTATCAAAAAGACTTATAAGGAATTATAAGGAAACAAATAGTCACTTGAGACTGGAGCCAGTCTAGACACAACGGCCCAGTTGCAATAACCGATATACAACCAAAGAAGAACTGTTACAGAGTTAATTTCCTGCCATTTAATTTGTCTAAAACTGATGGTTCAGAGGCAATCAGTATAGACCCTGATCAGACAACTGAAATTTTTCCCTGCTCCTCCTCGTCCTAAAATCATTTAATACGATTCGCATGAAGCACCAAAGCTTATTTTCTGGAAAAAATAAGACAGATATCAATTCATCAATTTGTTCGCTGCTGAATTTGCCAAGAGAGTCAAAAAGAGAAACTCTACAAAAAATGGATTCTAAAATGTCGTGAAAATATATATTTATAATCTACATTGACGATCTACATTTTTAATATATGTATATATATATAGACAGAGAGAGAGAGAGAGAGAGAGAGAGAGAGAGAGAGAGAGAGAGAGAGAGAGAGAATGAGAGAGAGAGAGAGAATGAGACAGACAGACAGACGGTAAAACGGCCATATCATCACGAAAACATACCTATATAATTTTGACCCCCTTAAACCCCACTTTTATATAGTAAAACTGGGGTTTACGGGGGTATACATTATTTTTCTTATTTCTGCTCAAAAACATAGATTGTGGGTACCCGTTAGAACCGCCTCGCCGAGGCGGTTCTAGCGAGTGCCCACAATCTATGTTTTGAGCAGAAATATGAAAAATATTAGAATTTTTTATCGGAAATTTTTCATTTTTTGGTGGTAAAATGTTCAGTAAATTTGAATAGGCATGTTTTCGTAATGTTTTCGCTAAAAATATTGGTACAGAGACCTTGAACGGCAGACAGTGCCACCAGATGTCTTAGAGCGCGGCGTTTGATCGTAGTCTACACAGTTGGACACTGATCGAGCAGTTTTAAGGTACATTACCAGATCAATGGGAAGTACAAGTGATGAGTGGTTATTTAGTAGCAGTATTGTAAAGAGAAAATGAAATGTGTCCTAATACATACGGTAAACATGATATTTCTTAACCCATTTAAGCCTAGCGTCCCACACAAGGGACATTGTCAAACAGAGTAGACCCAGATCAGATGCCGCAGAACGCGGCATCTGATCAGGGTCTACACTGTTTGCATTAAATTTAGAAATTTCTACAAAACATGATAATTATAAAAATTAACCAGAAACCCCTTATATAGGGAATTGGCCTTTCCTTAGAGTTAAGGTAGAAGAGTCCATTCGGCATAAATGGGTTAAGGGTGATATTTACCGTTACCAATCTCTGTGCTAATTCAGCATATCAACATTTTACATAGCATGAAATGTCAAATTCTGTTTTCTGGGCAAAATAAGAAAAAAATATTTCTATTTGTTGTCTGCTGAAAATTTCACCCAGACGGTGCTAAGCCAATCATAACAATAGGATACGAAGGTCTCAAATTGCTTTCTTTCTTTAATTTCTTTCTTTTGTTTAAAATAACGCTCGATATTTCATGTGAATAGTCTGCTTATTTTCTTTTTTCTTCTTATTTATTTATTTATTTTTTTTTTTTTTTTTATTTATTTATTTATTTTTTTTCGGTTGGGGGGGGTGGGGGGGGGGGGGGGGGAAGAGGGTGGAGACGAGATAAAATAATGCTTAAAATTTCACATGAAATGCCAAGCCTTATTTTCTCTGAAAATTAAACAAAATATTTTACATGCCGTCTGCTACATATACAAGTCGCATGGCGCTTTAGAGGCTGATTTGAAAAGGCAGCCGTGTGAAAACGTGAAATCCCAGGGTTTCTACTAAATAGACATGAGTCTGTAGGGAAATGTAATGAGCCACGTCACGAAACAACCAGTATAGGCACGACTGCGTACAGCAAAGACCCGGATCTGCCCGAGCATGTTTGCAGCCTAATCCCGGCCTTCACATTTCGCCAGTAGATTGCACACTGAGATCTCGGGCTTCCTCTTCGCAGACGCCGAATACATTTGTACCCTTAAGTGACTGTGCAAATGCACAGACTGATCTGGGTCTTCATTGGTCGCATTTACACTGAGGTCCGTTTTCGCGTAGCGTGCCTCAATTTTCTGTTTACAACGTGTTCAAAGCTATAGATTCATACAATATTTAAATTTACGTGTGACTCTTCCAGTAATTAGATAATTAAAAGATAAGGTGCCAGATACCAATAACCAACCTAGGGTTTGCTGTACGAGGTACCATAGTTGATTGATTCGCGTAGCTTGCTGGGTAAAAAATTCAGCAGACGACATTTTGAAACATATATCTTTTTTTTTTTTTTTTTTTTTTCCCAGAAAAATAGGATATTACATTCCATGCAAATTGTCTCCTTCATGCAAAATCCTATTTTCTGGAAAAAAAATAAGAAGAAGAAGAAGAAGAAAAGTATTGTTGTAGTCTGCTGAATTTGCCCGTATCGTGCTAAGTGTTAAACCGTCCCAAACACAAGGAATACTTCCAAATAACAAATGCCATAATCTAAGGCTCGGACCAAAGAGGCTTCGCCCGGGGCCGCCATTTTGAAAAGTTAGATGTAATGGTTACATTAGGTGCTGACCATGCGCACAAAGGCGCATGCTATTTTGGGAATTCACGCTACACGTAAAGTCATGTTTATATGAACTTCCTTTTTCCTGAGACACGTCTGATTTCCCATGTCGCAAAAGCGCACGAATGGACAGTAAATGTGAGCCGTGCAAATGTAAAAGGGGGTCTTCGGGGTTATACGAAAAGGAAAAAGCCAGACTAGCCAGCTAAGTCAATCAATCTGACAAGGGGCCTTTTAAACACCGGCATATTCTTCGGTATCCAATTATCCAGTAAGCGGATAGTGAAATCTCGATCAGACAGCGCGCACCCGAAGTCTGATCGGGCCTTGTCTATCCGCTCATGCCACGGAGAAACATTTTACCCTGGAGTGGTGACATATTTTACCCATGTGTGTTACCCGAACCATGAGAAATGATGTCTGAGGGGTTTTGCTTGTTTGTTTTGTTTTATTCGGGCTTAGCGGCGCTTTCATTAAAAATCGGTGTCTAGATGTGACAGGGAGCTCAATCTCACTCATTACGAAAACACCGCCTATTCAAATATACAGAAAATTTCACCTCCAATGCTGAAAATTTTCAGGTAAAAAACTCTGATATTTTTCATATATCTGCTTAAAACATAGATTGTGGGTACTCGTTAGAACCGCCTCGTCGAGGCGGTTCTAACGAGTACCCACAATCTATGTTTTGAGCAGAAATAAGAAAAATAATGTATACCCCATGTAAACCCCAGTTTTACTATATAAAAGTGGGGTTTAAGGGGGTCAACATTCTATAGGCGTGTTTTCGTGATGTTTTATACAACGCCTAAGACACATGACATGATACTCCACCCATTCACATTATAATGACACCGGGCTGACCAGTTCTGATTCCCAGCTCTACTTTGTTAAAGCTGAGTGTGTAGCGAAAGAGCAGCTCAGTAGTACCATGTTTAAAGTCTTTGGTACAGTGTATGACTCGACCAGGGATAGGTCACAAAGCGGACGCTCTACCAAATGAGTCACCATCACGAAAGCACGCCTATATAGTTTTGACCACCTTAAACTTCACTTTTATAGAGTAAAACTGGGGTTTACAGGGATATACATTAATTTTCTTATTTCTGCTCAAAAACATAGATTGTTTTGAGCAGAAATATGAAAACTACCAGAATTTTTCATCTGAAAGTTTTCATTTTTTCGGTGGTAAAATTCTCGTATTTGAATAGGAATGTTTTCTTGGTGCTGTGCCGGTTAATGTCTTAAAGGTATGTGCGAACTTTTAATATCTAGATCCAGAGGCTTATATTTGGGGGTGGTCGGGTGGTGCGAAAGTGTCGTGTATCTTACGTCACCAAAGCTTCCAACTGATATTGGATTACAGTTAGGCAAGGCCTGCTATCCTTGTAGCAGGGAAGGATAGAGGGGAAATGTTTTCATTTCTTCTGTTTCTTCACTTTCATTCCTGTCCCCCTGTCTTCCCTCTCTTTCATCTCTTCTACTATCTCTTTTCTCCCTTTCCCTGGGAGACGACACAAAATGACTACAAAGGTTGACATGTCGTTAAACTCCAACACAATAAAAAAACAACAACAAAAAACAGAGGCCTATAATTCTACGCCGAAATAACCTACCATCACGAAAACATACCTATACAATTTTGATCCCCTTAAACCCCACTTTTACATAGTAAAACTGGGTTTACAGGGGTATACATTATTTTTCCTATTTCTGCTCAAAAACATAGATTGTGGGTACTCGTTAGAACCGCCTCGGTGGTTGAATTCATCACGAAAACACATCTATATAATATTGACCCCCTCAAACCCCACTTTTATATAGTAAAACTGGGGTTTACAGGGGTATACATTATTTTTCTTATTTCTGCTCAAAAACATAGATTGTGGGTACTCGTTAGAACCGCCTCGCCGAGGCGGTTCTAACGAGTACCCACAATCTATGTTTTGAACAGAAATATAAAAAGTATCAGAATTTTTCATCTGAAAATTTTCAGTTTTTGGTGGTGAAATTTTCAATATGATATTTGAATAGGCATGTTTTCGTAAGGGTGTCTCTGCTGAGCGCACATGTAATTTTGTAGGAGATGCAGTACCCTGACTGAATTTTGCAGTCGACTTTCCGGCTGTGTGGGTGGGTATACTGAGCTGGATTTCCAGGTTTTAGTTACACGTGGAAGAATTTCAGTATAGTTTCACAAGGGAGACAACTTTTATGGATTCATATTAGCTTTCCCGCATACCAAGGCTTCTGATTACGAAAACACGCCTATTCAAATATACTGAAAATTTTATCACGAAAAAATGAAAATTTTCAGATAAAAAATCGTAATATTTGTCATATTTCTGCTCAAAACATAGACTGTGGGTGCTCGTTAGAACCGCCTCGCCTTGGCGGTTCTAACGAGTACCCACAATCTATGTTTTTGAGCAGAAATAAGAAAAATAATGTATACCCCTGTAAACCCCAGTTTTACTATATAAAAGTGGGGTTTAAGGGGGTCAAAATTATATAGGCATGTTTATAAGTCCTGAAAATTGGTCTACTTTGAAAGAAAATAATTTGCTTCCTATGAGAGCAAACTCTTTTCTTTAAAATAGACTCATTTTCAGAAGGGATGCAAAACTATCCTTGCGTAATTTTCTCCCTTTAACGTGTATTCATTCCCTTTAAATCCGCTTTCTGACGTTCTGACGCTCCTCAAGTACCGTTTCTGTCTTCATTATCAATAGTCAATCAAGGAATTGCAAGGACACATAAATAAAAACAATGTCTTAATTAATTTTCAGCGCAGGAGACATTGTGACGCCAGTTTTTATCTCAATGTAAAACTGTATATTTGCTGTGAGTGTGATTTTCTGCTTATCGCCTTTTAGTTTAGTATCATACATCACGTCAGGCAATAAGCACATTTGAGCCGCGTCGCGAGAAAAAAAAATTCTTCGGGATTTCAGTCGGACTCAAACTTGGAGTGCGCATGTCCGGCCCACAAGCAAGGCCACATGTCTAGTCATTTGACTGAAATTTCCCCTTAGCCTATCGTTTACGTGAACGAACAGCATAGGTTCTGGCGAGCCTGCGCGGATGCGCAGGCTCGTCAGAACCTATGCTATTCGCATATGCTATACGTTTGCGTACGGCAGTTTCCAGCCACTTTGTACAAGGGAGATAACTTCTGTGAATTCTAGTTTGCCTCTCTGCACACCTAATACATTCTGAAAACTGGTCTGCACAATTACGAAAACATGCCTATTCAAATATACAGAAAAATGTCACCTCAAAAAACTGAAAATTTTCAGATAAAAGACATTCTGATATTTTTCTTATTTCTGCTCAAAACATAGATGGTGAGTACTCGTTAGAACTCGCCTGTGTGTTTGAGCAGAAATAAGAAAAAAAAGTGTATACCCCTGTAAACCCCCAGTTTTACTACATAATTAACATGTGTTTTAGAGAATTTAGTATGTTAGTAAAGGGCCACTTGGTAGAATGGCTATTTTTAGCTAACTGCGTCACACTCTTAAAATATTGTGTAAATAAAAATAAAAAATAAAATAAAAGTGGGGTTTAAGGGGGGTCAAAATTATAAAGGCATGTTTTCGTGATGATTAAAGGAATTACACCTAGCTCATACTCGACGGGCCTTGCCTTGAATATGAAATGGAAAGATGATATTATCCTATTGTTTGTGACATATATGCAATATCCGGGTCTTTGCTAACGATTGAGTTTCAATATTACACGTATGTCACAAACAAAAGGATATTACCATCTTTCTTTGAAGGGTCGACTTGTAAATTTTGTTATTATACATTTACTAGAAAATATGTTCATTTTCCATATATGATTCTAACATGGCTTTCAAGCACACATCACTCTTGTGGAGCGCAAAAAGTGTGATAATGTGTTACACGTAGGTGATACGGCTTTTTAGCCCGGGCAAAAAAAAAAAAAAAAAAAAAAAAAAAAATATATATATATATATATATATATATATATATATATATATATATATATATATATATATATATAAATCATCATCATCATCATCATCATCACATTCGGAGCACTAGGTGGTCTTGCCTTTGACTATTCTATTCTGTAAACACGGTAACTGCGTGACTAGTAATCAGCGACCATCTTGTCAAATCGAAACGATGTCGTCGGGACGCGAGGAAACATCGTCACAATTTCGGCGATTTCGCAGAGAAATGGGCGAAAGAACGATGCAATCGTTAATTCATGGGTTCTTTTATAGTTGAAAATAATATTAAATAGGCAAATCTGTCAGTAAGAAAAATATATGATGAATAGATTATGATATCATGATGGCAATTTTCATATCATACCCCATTTCAACCATCGACCCATATCAGCCCTCGGGCCTTCGGCCATCGGGCTGATATGGGCGTCTCAGGTTATCATGGCGTATGATTTGAAATTGCCACATAATAATCTCTATTCATTTACTATTAATCGTAAAAGTTTACTTTTATTCTAGCGTTTCAGTGGAGAGTAAAATTTACTCTGGTTTACCTATTAAATTTTACTTGGTATTTTTCAGTACACGGTTTACAAATAGCTTATAATTCTTCTAACGGGGCTATGATCCTTGAAACGACTTACAGGAGAAAAGTAACATATTATAGGCAAGCTAGCTGACTCCAGCAGTGATTGGAATTAATGTGTTTGCATAACCCTTGTTGCAAATTCAGACGATCAGATCAATAAATGATTACAAATTTTAGAACCTTTACTGTGGTCTTCTACATGTAACCTTTACAACTCTCTTGGCAAATTTCGCAGACAACAATCTGATGATATTTTTCTCGTTTTTGTTTTATCAGAAAACATGGTTTTACATTTCATGCAAACTGTCTTCTTAGGAGACATTAGGAGACAGTTTGCATGAAAAGTCGAATCCTATTTTCTGGAACAAACAATTAAAAAACTATTCAAAATGTCGTCTGGCTGATTTTTTTACCCAGCATGCTAAGCGTTAACTAGCTTTGACTGGGCAAATGGCATGTGTAATTATTTGTATTCCTAATTAGCTTTCAATCAGAAGCCAGTCAGATGATAGGCAACTCACACACAACATGTTGTATACCCTATACTAGGGAGCTGATAGCCCATTGGTAGAATTATAAGCCTCTAAGAATAGTCAACATGAAACATCACACGTTTCTGTCTTAGCCATTGACACCAAACAACACGTTAAGACGTTAAAAACGTAAAAATAGGATGTGTCTTGGCCAATAGTCTTATCACTGATAAGAGACTGGACCAAACACAACCTGGTATACTGACAATAAACAATATACAGGTAGAGGCCCAACAGGGGAATTTAGTACTGGCTTATTTACCTGGTCCATAGGAAATATCCCCTCCAAAATATTTATTACCCCTCAGAAGGCCTCATTACCACCCCTGCTTGGATCTCACAATCACCTCTTTATGGCATGCCTTTGATTTCACTCGCATAGCGCCTAGGTAAGGGCAGTAAAATCTTGAGTGAATGGTACCACTTTTGGTCTCATTTTATCCACAGCTTATAACACTTACCACCCTCTGGGCAAATTCAGCAGATGACAAAATTATTGATTTGCTTTTCTTATTTTCCCTGGAAAAAAAAATCGCGAAAACATGCCTATATAATGTTGACCCCCTTAAACCCCACTTTTATATAGTAAAACTGGGGTTTACAGGGGTATACATTATTTTTCTTATTTCTGCTCAAAAATATAGATTGTGGGTACCCGTTAGAACCGCCTCGGCGAGGCGGTTCTAACGAGTATTCACAATCTATGTTTTGAGCAGAAATATGAAAACTATCAGAATTTTTATCTGAAAATTTTCAGTTTTTGGAGGTAAAATTTTCAAAATATTTGAATTGGAGTGTTTTCGTTATGAAAAGCCAACCCTCTATTTGCAGGAAAAAAAAACTAAGAAAAAAAATCAAATGTTCGCCTAGCATGCTAAGCGTTAAAAAAAGGTTGAAAGATGATGCAGAAACATACTTGAAACAACTCAATTAACGCCATTAGCTTTTCAGTCGAATATAGCGTGTCAGGTGAACATTATTATTAATGGGCCGGAAATAAGCTAAAATGTTCCCCTGGAATACGAGTATATTTGAACTGTGAGGGTCTAGACCAGCGTGTGCATAAGCGTTCTGGCCAGGCTTCACTGCTCGCAATGTTACAAACCGGACAGTCTGTAGACGAACTGCGGGGACCCTGTCCATCCTGAGATTCAGCGCGAGCTAGTCCTGACCTTCGCTGTTCACATACACAAGTTTGCTTTAAAGTACTTTTTCTGGCCGTCAGCCCCATTTTGTCACACTGTTAATAGAATGGAAGTCACAGTTAAAGTGCTACAAAATTAGCTGCAGAAACGAAATACAACACTTAAACAACAATAGAAGGCTCCATTTGCAAACTTTTTATGCTGAAATTCGAAGTCGTAAATGTAAAGTGTTATCACCAACCTGCGAATGCAGAAATTTCTGCTGACATTAAATAACCGCGCCATGCGAAAACGTGTCTTCGGGGCATGCGCGGACAGCGAAGGTCCTGATCAGACTGCGCGGATGCGCAGTCTGATCAGTGCCTTCGCTGTCCACAAACAAAAGAATTCTACAGAATGTTTCAATGGAGAGAAAATGCCCGGACGAGACTTTACGCATGTGCAGTATGATGTGAATCCGCACATTTTGCGCATGCGCGAAGGCACTTTTCCGCTTGAGGCAGCCCAACTTATACTCGCATGTGTGCGCACCACATCTTTATTATTGTGCAATTGGTATTTATTCCGGCTTTTCACCGTGCTTTGGAAAACTGGTTACCGTGAATTCCCAGCCAGCCTCGGTGAGTCAGTCGGTTGCGCGACCGACTGGTGATCAGGAGTTCGCGGATTCGATCCCCGGCGAGTCCGGCAACATTCTTCCGTGGAGATTGATCATGAAATATTTTCTGCGGTCATTCTCTCCCTTCTGCTGATTCAAGAAGGGCAGCTGTCAGTTTCTGGCGAAAGTACTAGTTAACCGCTTAGAGGACTAAGCCTGCCGGCGTGAACAGTGTGGTTAGGTAAACTGTCAGCGCTCACAGGATTTGCTTGTGTTGAGGTTTTACGGCCCATTCAACCCAATGGGGTCATGTCGAGCGCGGTCAGTTTACCTAACCGCACGTTTACAAGGTAAACTTACTCTCCTCTAAGCGGTTAACCAGTATTGTGCACATTCTGTCGTCAGAAACTGTTGTATTAATATATACCCTTGTAAACCCAAGTTTTACTTTATAAAAGTGGGGTTAAAGGGGGTCAAAATTATATAGACATGTTTTCGTGATGGATGACACCAAGAGGAAGAGCAAACCATTACGAAAACACCCCTATTCAAATATACTGAAAATTTTTCCACCAAAAAATGAAAATTTTCAGATAAAAATTCGGACATTTTTCATATTTTTTTCAGCAAAAATAGCTGTGAATTAGATACTGTACTTACTAGAGCAGTTAACATTTTGACCACTAACGATCTCGTTAAGCTAACGATGCTTTGAACAACTGTGCCCTGGTGAATACAGGACAAGTCAGCATCGGTTTTCATGTGAGTAAAATTATCACGTAAACAAGTGTTTTTTGATTATTTGATTGAATAACCCTCCTGAATACAGTGGGACCTCAATAGCTCGAACACCGATGGCTCGTTTACCATGGCTAATTCGAACTTGGTTTTGAGTCCCTACGAAATTCTTCCAATAATTCAAGGAAACAAATAGTTAAGATTATTTTTTTTAATTTCCTCACGAAATTGTATGTTGTGTGTACTCATTAGAATCGCCTCTAATGAGTACACTCAATACCATTTTTGTCTAGAAGATCGAAACACAATCCCTAAATTATCGCCATTTGCTTCCTGACCTGGCGTCCGATGATTAACCAACAGTGGCTCGAACCACCCATATCTCTAACAAATTTCCATGGTCCCAAAGGTATTCGAGCCATTGAAGTTCGACTGCAATTATTAAGTAATACAACACGCTGACAAAAGATATTGGTTATAAGTCAATTCGGTCCAATATATAATCCAAGCATTATATTAGAAATATTTTTATTATTTTCCCAGAAAACAAGACTTGAAAATTCACGCGAATCGTCTCCTAATGAGGCAATACGTATGAACTGTCTAGTCTGTTTTCTGTAAAAAAAAAAAAAAAATACAAAAATCATTTGTTGTCCTCTAATCTTGTTATAAGCTTAAAACGAGTTAAGAATTTTAGAAGTGGGCCGAATCAATTTTACAATGTAAATGTGTATAATATGTATATATTTTTAGAAGTTTTTAAAGAGGACCATATGTTAGAATAGTACACTGTTTGCTAAATATGTCATCCTCGTAAAATAAAGACATTATTATTATTATTATTATTATTATTATTATTATTATTAATCGAAAAAACAACCTTCCAGCATGCGCAAAATGCACAGATTCAGAATCATCCCATGCATTCGCATAGTCACATCCAGGCATTTGCTCTCTACTGATACATTCTGTAGTGTCCAATGATTCTGTTAGCGGACAGCGCAGGTCCTGATCAGACTGTGCGGAGACGCAGGCTGATCTGGACCTGCGCTGTCCGCATATGCCCGAAGACACGTTTTCGCAAGGAGCGACCCAAATAAGCATAACTTTTATCTACACTTGAGCTAAAGGAGAGTTTTTGTTTTGTTGTTTTTTTTTTGTTGTTGTTTTTTTTGTTGTTGTTTTTTTTTGTGTGTGTAACTTCATAATATAATACGAGCTAGCGCATTACAAAACCTACAATAAGACCTGTGTGACCAGCGCAGACTCAGATCAGCCTGTACATCTACCCAGTATGGCAAAGGTTCTAGTTCATCCTTCTTTGGAAAGCCTGGAGGCTGTAGAAGGTACATGCGATCAGCGAAGACTGATCAGACTGCGTGGATGCGCAGGCTGATCTGTCTTTAGCGGTCGCACAAGTTTTATTATAGGTGTTGTCGTGCGCTGGCTCATATACTAATATTTAAAATTAATATCTGTAATATATGTATATTGATAGACCAGTAAAGATACACTCGTATTTCAAAGAAAAATAGCACATTAAGCTATCTCAAACCCAACTGCGTTTTTGATTGGTTGATCCTATAATGTCCGCCCGTAAAACACCATTATCAAAGTGATCACCGCATGATTACCATGCAAACAGCGTTATCTGTGGAATCATAATGTTTTGTCGGCACAGAAACGCTCATCACCGGCGCCATAATTCGAAATTAAGCTGAAGAAACAAACTGTGAAATTAGCGTTATACATGGAAGAAATCTATCTTCTAACCTTTGCGCTCAACGAAGACTTAAATCAGCCTGCGCACCTGCGCAGTCTGATCGGATTCTTCGTTATCCACATGAAGGAAACTTTGCATCCTTGGCTATCCAAAATGCACCCTGTGAAGAGACTGATCAGATTGCATGAATGTGCCGGCTGATCTGAATCCTCGCTGGGCGCACATGTCCGATGGCACGTTTCTCGACGTTGCGGTTCATTTGTGTAATATCCTCATCAGTATCTTGTTAGGTCGGTTTGCATCTCCATTAAGTACAGCCTCCTTTCTCTTGAGATATCTGATTTAAGTAAGGCGATATGCCAATAAAGCTTTAAAAAAATATCCATGCAATAAAACGTATAATGTAAATAAATATTTCAAGTGGATACGGAAAAGAAGAGTTTAATATTAGTTAAATTTACTGAGGACCCATAATAAAAACAGAGGACTCCAGGAAAAGAAAAGTTTAATATCAGTTAAATTTACTGAGGACCCATAATAAAAACTGAAGATTCCAGTATGAAGGACCTTGCCAGTATTTGGCCTGTCTTTTACGTTACATATTAAACCATAATAGAAAACCTACTGCTTTCTCACATTCATTTTTGGATCAGCTGTTTACAACAGAACCAAAGAGTACATGTACCGAAATTTCAATAAGGTTGTTGTCTACGTGATTGTCACTGCCCAGTGAAAACAAACAGCTGTGACGTCAGAGTGCTGTGTAAAGCGAGTTATCTGTAGAACGTGGACTGGGCTTAGTGCTGGGACATTGGAAAACAGTACAAATCCAGATCAGACGCCGCAGAACGCGGCGTCTGATCAGAGTCTGCACTGTTTGCTTACATTACAGGAAGTTATGGGTTAAATAACGTAAGAATAACAGAATGCAGCGTTTGATCAGGGTCTGCACTGTTTATTTAAACTACAGGAAGTTAAGAATTAAAAGATACAGTTTTAAGCCCCCGTTCAGGAACATTTTCCTAACAGACACTCAGAGACAATTGAGCCACCAGTGCTATCAGTGCTTCGATTGATTGTTACTTACTTGTTATTGGGGGTGTCCGGGGGCGTTTTGCAAACTGTTTTAAATCTCAGTTATATCTAATAGAAAATATATTTCCGGCTCGTGGAGTGAGAAAACCGCAACATTTGATGCCTTTATGGATTCGTATGTAATTAAATGGACTGCAATGTCCTGGTATGGAATGAAGTGGAAATGGATTGGCTTGTCGTTGAGGTGGGGTGTGGCGCGGGAACGAGCGACGTAACTGAATGGACTGAAGGGATGTAGAGTAAAGAGAAGTGAAGTGTGCGCAGAAAAAATCATTGGACTGAAATGTGACAGAATGGTGTGGAGAAGAGTAGAAAAGAATGTAGTTGCGCTGAATGTCTTGAATGACTTGTGGGCTAGAAAAGTACAGGAAAGATTAAATGCATACCAGTCACTGCGTTACTGTAACGATAGTACACTTCGGGAAATCTATTATCACTTTCCTTTTAAAAACTGGCATAATTCATGTTGTGATATGGCCGATTCCATACAGCTTCCGTACTGAGCCGTAATTCATTCGTAATCCAAGTCACGTGACGCTATGTCATATGACTAAATCTGCCTTTCACTAGCAAGACAGCTCCACTGCCGACAGGGCGCATTTTTCCTAGGCACATGGAAAAAAGAAGTTATTTCCTCCACTTTGAAATCTTTGGCAACACTTTACATGGCAAGAAAGGGGGTGGGGAGGGGGGGGGGGGGTGCAGAAAAATTAGCTCCAAGGGAAAGCAAATTCTTTCCATTTAGAGTACTCTTTTTAGAAGGGAGGCAAACAATTTCGCCAGTGTTGTCTCCCTTGAAAGTGCATTAATTCACAAACATACTGGAGCTCTAATGATCTGGTTGACTCACATTCATCGCCGTTATCATACACTGCTTAATGAACGTATATGAGCCGTAACGTCAGGAAACGCACTGTCTGACCTCAGCGTCCATCGAAAATTCGTATCAGCCTGTGCATTCGCGGAGTCTGATCAAATCGTCACAGGGCATATTTCGATATTCAAGGATGCATAGTTTCTTCATGCATACAACG
Source organism: Anodontia alba (assembly GCA_964016985.1). Lineage (NCBI taxonomy): Eukaryota > Metazoa > Mollusca > Bivalvia > Lucinida > Lucinidae > Anodontia > Anodontia alba. The sequence continues at coordinate 1,899,748 of OZ024824.1, forward strand.
AAGATTGTGATCAGACTGCACAGATGCGCAGGTTGATTTGAGTTTTGGTTGGGCGCATAAATCAGCAGGTACGTTTTCTCACGTTGCGGCTCATTTGTACGTCAATCCTAGCGGTTCTAAACGAAATTCATATCATCACGAAAACATGCCTATATAATTTTGACCCCCTTAAATCCCACTTTTATATAGTAAAACTGAGGTTTACAGGGGTATAAATTATTTTTTCTTATTTCTGCTCAAAACATAGATTGTGGGTGCACGTTAGAACCGCCTCGTTGAGGCGGTTCTAACGAGTACCCACAATCTATGTTTTGAGCATAAATTTAAAAAAATATAAGAAATTTTTATCTGAAAATGTTCATCTTTTGGTGGTAAAATTTTCAGTATATTTGAATAGGCATGTTTTCGTAATGTGAAGCTATCATGGTCCATTCTGTTTTGAATGTCTGGCTGCCCCTTGTGTCTCAGACAGAAGCAAGCTCTTCACTAATTTTAGTCTGGAGATTCCAAAAAAGGTAATTGGCAAACTGTGCAGGCCCAAATCAGATGGCAAACAGTACAGATCCAGATCAGACGCCGCAGAACATGACGTCTGATCAGCGCTTGCATTGTCTGCATTAAATACAGGTATTTCTATAAAAATGATGATAATAAAAACTAACCAGACAACCTTTCTGTTGAAAATGGACCAGTCTAAAGTGTTAAGGTAGAAGAGTCCACTCGATGTAAATGCGATAATCTATCAACAATTACTGGACGCTGTAACAAGATGGAATCTATGAATATTTGCAATTTCCATCAGCGTTGAGAGAAGCAGAATTTGCGTGACAATGAATGTAAAAATCACTTTCCTTAATAAATCCGTCAATTTATGAATACTAATTAATAACGTTATCGCCAGTGAACTACATAAATGAATAATTTTCTCAATTTTATGGGTTTAGCCACCATGTTATATCAATGGAATTTAAGCGTTTTCGCAGTAGCTCACTCTGTTTATAGCTAAAATACCACAGCAAATTTTTATCCTTTCAGAGCCGGTCTCCATAGCGTAGACAGTAGCGCGTCTTACTTCATATCCAGGGTCGCAAGTTCGAATACCAGCTCGGCCACATGAAAAAAAAATCCTTCCTCTGATTCAAAAAGGATAGTTTTCAGTTACTTGCAAAAGAACATTGAACCCTCGTTACAACGACATCATTTCTTCCCAAAGATGCTGCCATTTAAATGTATTTACTGTTGTAAAGAATCCTTAAAGGACAGAATGATATGTAAGATTTGTTTTTATTCTTATTTGATCATAGAGTACTATGTTTTGGATATTTGTTAGAATCGCCTCACTGAGGCGATTCTAACAAATATCCAAAACAGATGCTGCTTGAAGTTTTAATGGAATATTCTTACATAATTTCTCATTAACTGTCCTCTCTTAAGCGATGGTTTTGTGACATTCAAATTGTCATTATAACGAATTTTGTCGTTGTATCGAGTGTCGGTATAAAGAGGATTGGCTGTATGTGCATCGCTTAGAGGACTAAGCCTGCCCAGGAAAAGTGTGAGTAGGTTAACCTCTTCATTTCTACAGACCAGAAACAGTTTTGCAGAGTGTGTAGATCCAGATGAGACGGCTCGTGACGATCCGTGTCCTCAGGTTCTACACTGGTTGCCTTTTGTATTATTGTTAATACATGCACTGTTTATCATTTTGCTTTCGACGTTTGTCTATACAATGCCCCTTTTTAGCTCACGGTGATCTTTCAATGTCCGTCGTGCGGCGTCAACAATTTGATTTAAAATTTACTCCCCTCCCCCCCCCCCCCACCCCCCCCCCCCCCACCCCCACCCCCACCCCAACCCCTAGTAAGAAGCATCGGAGTAACCTGTAGATGCAAAGTCGCTCAAATAGTTTCGATTCGAAATCTGAGATGGCCGCCATGGCCTCCATCTTGACAATCAATTTGCGCTTCTTCTCCTGGACCGGAAGGCCAACTGACTCAAAATTTGGTAGGAAGTATCGGGGTAACATGTAGATAAAAATAGCTAAAATCATTCCGATCGGAAATCCAAGTTGGCCGCCATCTTGAAAATCTATTTTGTACTTCTTCTCCTGAACCTAAAGGCCAAGTGACTCAAAACTTGATAGGTCACTTGTAGATCAAAAATAGCTAAATCGTTCCGATCGGAAATCCAAGAATGCTGCCATGCCCCCCATCTTGACAATCTATTTTGCACATCATCTCCTGAACCGTAAAGCCAATTGACTTGAAGCTTGATAGGAAGTACTGGTGCATGCAACTTGTAGATCAAAAGTGGCTATAATTATTCGATCGGAAATCCAAGATGGCCGCTATGGCCGTCAGTTGAAAATCTATCTTGCGCTTCTTCACTTGAACTGAAATGTTAATTGATTCGAAACTTGATAGGAAGTATAGGGATGACTTGCAGATCAAAAATAGCTAAAACAGTTCCGATTGAAAATCCCAGATGGCCGCCAGGGTTGCCATCTTAAAAATCTGTTTCGAACCTTTTGTCCTGAACCGAAAGGCCAAATGACTTGAAACTTCATTTGAAGTGATGTGAAATAAAGGCACTGCCTTTGATGCAAACGCACACAGCAAATTATTTTTTCTTATATGTATATACAGGATATTTACTCTTTTGCTGTGAATACCATAAATATTGTCATCGAGTGTAATGAAAACACCAAATTAAGATGGCGAACGCGATAAAACGAAGTTTTTGTACGAGACGTCATACGAGGTTTGGGTGCCTACAGTGATGCCAAATTCAAGATGGCGAACGAGATTAAACGAAGTTTGCCACGAACTTTGGGTGCCTAGGTATGTTTAGCAGCCTCTCTACAGTAAAACAAACACACACCCTGTGTTTGCTATCAAGCTGACCTGTTCAAATTACAGCCCTGAGTTAAAAGTGGCCCCACCCAGGGGTCATTTGCCTGGTACTCAGGTCAGCGATACAGGGCCATCTTGGCCACCTGTTTGAAATAAAAGACTCATCTAAATTAAAACCGGAAGAGTATTTTTTTATAAAGTATGCGTTGAAAGGGTAAATGACCGGCTTGACATGACCTTATCAGTGTTGACTGGCCGTGAAACTCCAACTCAACAACCTAAAAGATATAAAGAAATTCTTCATTTATTCAGATTTCTGGTATCCCCTCTCCTAAATATTTAACGACTTTCTACAGTCAATCAGGGAATCACCGGGTGGAGGGAGATTACCCGATGTTGAGGTGGTGGGGCATATAAAGAATTATGGCAATGTGGTATACAGGAAATCGCATTAACTTGTGTTAAACCAGACCATTACTGATGTCACATTGGTTTAGTATCTTGAAAAAAATAGTCCTAAATAAAAGTTGTGTGAACGAAGTCGATGGTGCCCAGCTAACACGCAACGTCGTAGCAACGTATCTTCGACCTCGACGCGATGCCATGACGTCGAGGTGACGTCGAAGCGACGTTGCTACGAAGCTGTGCGTTTACTGGCTATATACTACATTCAGTTTTTGTTTATTTCAGGCAGTATGAGGTTCCTGGGGGAGAAGAATCCAAGACAGTGAAATATTGAGTGGGGAACTAGTTGGTTGGGTGGAGCGCTACAAAGAGTCGGTTAGTCATTCCAGTTTATTACCCTGAATAGGAAGAGTTTATGGGATGTCGTTTGACGAGATTCGCATGAATGATTCTAACCTAAGTTTGGAGAAAACATATTTCTCATGAATAATGTCCTGAAATTTACATTTAGCGTATAAAGCATAAAAACAGCTGCGTCTAACTTCAAAGTTTGACCTCTGCAACCCATTTACCGATTTATGCCGAGTGGACCCTTCTGCCTCAGCTCTTTGGACTGGTCCATTATATTACCAATAGAAGGGGTACATGTATGTAGCTAGCTTGTTTTATAGAAATTCCGTTACTAGTGCAATCACTGCAGATCCTGATCAGACGCCGCATTATGCGGCGTCTGATCTGGATCTACACTGTTTGCCAATGCCTCTTGCCAATCTCGCCTTTCCGCTGATTCAAGAAGAGCAGTTGTCAGTTTCTGGTAACCGCTTAGAGGACTGAGCATGCACAGGAAAAAATGTAGTTAGGTAAACTGACCGACTCGATGTGAACTTAATAGTGTTGACTAGGTCGTAAAACTCCAAAGCAACCAACCCATTAGTGGAACGCTAGGCATAAATGGTTTAAAGCATCATTTATTACATTTATAATCTCTTATCAATCATCCTTTTCCAACAAATAAGTTCATACCAAAACTTTAACCAGATTATGATTTTGGAATCTGTATAAACTGTCTCCAGTCCCAAGGGACTGAATGCATTAATGTTCATGCACCAGTCATTTGAAATCCCCGCCTCTGCGAGACCTTAGATAGCTTGGACATAGCGGGGCTTAAGTGCCGTGATTTAACTGCCGATGAGTACCGGTAGTGCGTAGATGTGTCGGGGTTTTAATTCCCGGCTAAAATTGCCGGGAGAAACAGCGAAGCTTTGAACCGGGTTTTACCGGATATAAAACGGTGTAGTCACCAAAAGTTCACTTCTTGCGAGAGCCGGGCGTCGTTTCTGCAAGATGACGGGCAAAAAACCATATCGAAATTAAGCTGAAGAGATATTACGCTATTGTCAATGTGAAACAAAAACAATCCTTTCCTGCTTTTTCATATAATAATCTAAAATACCTTATCCACAAGGATCAGTACTTTTAGCAGGGTTTTACAATAAATGTGTCCCCACAGTGCAAAGTATATACCAGGGCTTTGCAGCCTGAAAATTTAAAAGCCCCGCTATTCCCCGGCCCCACAGGGGAAGGGGTTTCAAATGACTGACTGACCCTTTTGATATAGACACTAAAATAACGCGAAGGCAACATTCAATATTAACCCTTCTCTTGCTGAACACGACATGTCCTGTCTTAGCAAACAGTGTAGATCAAGATCAGTTGGCTTCTGAAGAAGCCAGCTGATCTGGATCTGCTCCGTTTGACATTAAATATGCGAATTTGTATGATTACCCGGATCAAGTAATCTGACTGGCTAGAAATTAGAAGTGGGCGTGGAATCTTAATTTATTCAGCATGACAAGGGTTAACATGCTAAGCTTTTGCAGCACTGCTCTCGCAGCGACCAGTGTTTCATAATCTTAGTATAATAATATTGTAAATGATAAATTTAGTCGCTAGGAATCGGAGCCATTTATGTCTGTACATGTTCTGAGTGACCAGAGCGGGCGTAAAAGAAATTATGAAATAACGTGGCCCAGGCCAGTAAAAGCTTGCTACACGTAATTATCCAGCGGGCATATGACGTTTTATATGTACAACGTCACTTTAACGTCGATGCAATGTCATGACATTAACACAACGTTGCATTAACGTTGTGTCCGCTAGGTAGCCCTCGCCCGATCTAGCAAAACTTCGATAAATTTCGGATTAGACACATTACAGAAACGAGTCTGACAAGAGAAATGATTTCTGGATCCGCTTTGTCTGGTCTGCATTTCTCATCCTCATAAATTCTCTTTGACTTTTATCAGGCATTCCATGTCTCCCAAATGCATTAATAACTATAATCTTGGATGGCGCTCCAGTTAATCATGTTAAACGAACATGAAAGCCTATTGATGCTAGTCACTAGCGATGTTATACAGCGACACAATGTGTATTGAGATCAGCACGAGATATCATTTCAAATACGAAGAGTTTTTTATAGTACATCGAAAAGACATTTCTAAAATATCACCATTTGCCTCCTGGCCCCTAGGTTATAAAACTGTTTTCATGCTCAACTCAGCTGAGCATGAAATTTGTTTTGTTTATAAATCTTAAAATACTGACAAAATTGTGAAACTTTTTTCATGCTCAACTCAGCTGAGCTTGCATCTCAGCTGAGTTGAGCATGAAAAACGTTTTAATTGTTGGTATTTCTATTTTTTATGACCAAGTGAAATTTCATGCTCAGATGAGTTTAGCATGAAAAAAGTTTTATAATGCTCGGGGCTTGACCTGGTGCTATGATTAGCACTCAATGGCTCGAATTACCCGTGTCTAGAACAAATGCCTATGGTTCAAAAGATGTTCGAGCCATTGAAGTTCGATTATAAACTGAGAGGAAACTATATACATATGATTTCATATTAGGCTGGAGAAACACACAAAAAAAAGTGAAATTTTGATATCTTTGCAACTGTGCTCAAAATTTTATCCCATCGATTTGAAGTGGTTAGAAAGCGTTCACTTGTAAACGTCAACGTAGATTGGCTCCAGTCGTTTCTCTTATTATCATTATTAGTATTCATTTTTTTTTTTCTGAAGATTATTTTCTCTCTCTCTTTAAACCCTGATTTTCACATGTCCATATAGTCACTAAGGGACGTAAATGAGCAAATCATTATAAGCTTTTTCAGATTGTATACCTTTGAGAAAGAAAAAAGAGAAAATGATAGAAATGTCTGGAGACAGACTAACTTCAAAGATTTGACATATGGGTCAAAATTGTTATGTCAAAGTTTTCATCCTCTATTGTCTCTCTATTCGCTGTGCGATAACAAGTCAAACTCTGTTCGGAAAAGCCCTTGCGTCGATCATGCCTCGAAATCGATACATGTATCTCATGGATCTCGCCAGACACCGACCCAGCTGGCATTCTACATAAATCTATAGCGGGCTGTCATCGGCCCGTCAGCTACCCTGACGGGCCGATAACGGCCCGCTATAGATTTCTGTAGAATGCTTACTGGGGAATTGCCGGCTCAGGTATCCACCCCCATTCCTGGATCAGATTGTGAGTGCACAGTCTTACATGCCTTCCAAATTCACCCACAGTTTTCCAGTGACGGATCCAGGATTCTTTAACAAGGGGTTAAAATTTCAGAGGGGGGTGGGGGCGGGGTCGATAAAATCAAACTGCCGTACTTACCCAAAGTGTTTGGACAGATAGGTCTAATCAAACAGTGTAGACCCACCTCAGACGCCACAGAACGCGGTATGTGATCAGGGTCTACACTGTTTGCCACTCATCCAGCAATTTTAGACACATTCACAGGTAGTAGCATGGGACTTGTGATTTTTGTTAGAAGTCTAAGGTAAAAAGTTAGATGTAAAAATATATTATCAAAAATTTATCATCCAAATATTTCCCATGAAAATAAAATTTCAGTGAGAGACTGAACACCATCCCCCAAACACTCTGGATGCGCCCCTGTGTTCAACAACGTCAGTTGGAAATGTTGCCAATCCAGGAATGAAGGCAGATAAAAGAACATTTTGGCTGCATCTCAAATACCTTTTCTTTCTAAAATTCTGATAAAAAGGCTTCATTTTATTGCCAGTTATAAAATGGGCATAACTCAGTCAAGATTAGACCAATTTTACATAAATGTATGTCAGGGGATTTACACCCCACCCCCAAATCGGCGGACAAATACCAAACCCCTAGCTCAAACATGTTTTTTTTTTTCGGAAATCGTAATACATGTAACAACATACGTTTCTGTATTTGTTTCTTTGTTTATTTCTTTGTTTCTTTCCTTTGTTTGTTTGTTTCTTTCTTTCTTTCTTTCTTTCTTTCTTTCTCAAGTTCAACTTGAGTCCGAGAGAAAAAATAAAAAAGGAACAACTAGCTTTCATGGACAACCCACATATGAAAATACAAAACCATAACATACATAGGTCCATCAGTTATGAACCATAATCCAAAGCGTCTTCATATGGTCAGCGAATACTTATCTTATCCTTTGTTGGGCGCACATGCAATATTGTAGGAAATGCTGTGCCCCGGCTCATAAGAGCATGCGCGGACCGCGAAGGCCCTGATCAGACTGCGCATATGCGCAGTCTGATCAGGGCCTTCGCTGTCCGCAAGCAGAATCATTGGATATTACAGAATGTTTCAATGGAGAGCAAATGACCGGAAGAGACTTTGCGCATGTGCAGGATGATATAAATCCGCATATTTTGCGCATGCTCGAAGGCACTTTTCGTTTGACGCGGCCCATTTAATATGGTCATGGTCTTTTATTACAGGTTGGTCTCCTAACAGGTCTTGGAAACAGGCCTAGTTGTGTTCTTAAGGTGTCATGGCTTTCTTACATGTAAACAAACCATGTTTGTACCGGCATCTTTAAGTATACCAGCAATAACGAACGGGCAAGCCCCGCTTGTCTCACGTTAAATAAGTCCAGCCAACACAGAAGACTAATTAAGGTCTGACAAAGATTCAATTCCCTGATTCTCTTTCATGCAGGCAAAATCTCAGACTAATGAGAATCCGGTTGGGCCGCGTCACGGGAAAAGATGCTTTTTAGCATATGCGAAATATACATGATCAGTTTATCCTGCGCTTCCGCACAGTCTCATCCATACCTTTCTGTCCACCAAAACATTGAACAATATCTACTGATGGTCATATGAGTATAACAAATGTCCTAATAAGACAGCCCAGGCTGCTCTGGCCAGTCGCTGACCGCGAATTTCCAAAGATGTTTTTCGCTTGATGCGGCCATGTTTGAAGCTGGACAAGATAAAACGAACCGTATCGCACTAAAAGGGCCTTGAAGGGGATTTAATGCGAATGGAAAATTTTCTGCCAATTTTTAAAAGGGAGACAATCTTTGTGACTTACGCGGTTAATCCGTTGCAGGTTCTTCTTTGTCCGTGCGTGCGTGTTTTCATATGAGCCAGCGCATGACAATACCTACAATAAGACCTGTCTGACCAGCAAATGCTCAGGACAGCATGCACACCCATCCAGTATGGCAAGGGTTCTCGTTTATTCCACTTTGGATAGCCTGGAGGCTGAAGAAGGCACATGCGATCAGCGAAAATTCTGATCAGACTGCGCGGATGCGCAGGCTGATCTGAGTCTTCGCTGGTCGCACAAGTCTTATTGTAGGTTTTATCGTGAACTGGCTCAGCATCTCTCCTGCTTTTGGTGCCTAAAGAGGGCAGTACTTCATGACTGTGGCATTTCCTAGGTATATTCAGCCATATTTTTCCTGTTCGCATTACGACACATCAAGCCCCTTCTGGAAAGGAGACTGCTGTAAACAGAAAGAATTTGCTCCCAATGGAAGCAAATTCTTTCCATTTTCAGATCCTTTTCGGAAGAGGGACATTAACCATTTGATAGCGTTACCTCACTTAAAAGTGTATTTGTTCCCCTTTATCCATTTACAAAATGTCAATGACAAGTTGCGCATGCTTATTCATAGTTTGATCAATATCTTTGCTGTTGGCTCAGAGGGTGTCAATATACTACCTATTCTGGTAGCGAAAAGCTAAGTCCCTAGTCAAAGTACGTATACAGTCGACCTTCAATAACTCGAACACCTTTAGGAACATGTAAATTTGTTTGAGACATGGGAGGTTTGAGCTACTGCACTGAGGGTTAATCACAGCGCCAGGTGAAGAGGCAGATGGATACAATTTAGGGATGTCTCTTCTATCTTCTATATAAAAATAGTATGTTGAGTGTTTTTATTAGAAAAGCCTCGATGAGACTATTCTTATGAGTACACACAACAAACTTTTCATGATAAAATAAGAAAACTACACTACATATCCATAATATTTGCTTTCTTGCGCTATCATGAGAATTTCCTAGCGACCACATCACGAAAACATGCCTATATAATTTTGACCCCCTTAAACCCCACATTTATATAGTAAAACTGGGGTTTACAGGGGTATACATTATTTTTCTTATTCTGCCCAAAAACATAGATTGTGGGTACTCGTTTGAACCGCCTCGCCGAGGCGGTTCTAACGAGTACCCACAATCTATTTTTTTAGCAGAAATATGAAAAATATCAGAGTTTTTTACCTGAAAATTTTCGGTTTTTGGAGGTGAAATTTTCTATATATTTGAATAGGCGTGTTTTCGTAATGAAAACGAGTTTTTATTAGCCATCGTAAACGAGCCATCGGTATTCGAGTCAATGAGGTTTTACTGTTTACAATACAATGACCCGGAAATCGATTGCCCGTTTAACGTGGCTAATGAGAACTCGTTTTTGAGTCCCCAGGAAATTGTTTCGATAGCTCAAGGAAACAAATATTTATTGATATTTTGGGGAAATTTTCTTCCTGTATAATGAAAATCTATGTTGTGTGTACTCATTAGAATCGCCTCGTCGGGACGATTTTAATGAATACACTCAATATACCATTACTATGAGAACGGAAAGACATCCCCACTTGCCTCCTGACCTGGCGCTATGATTAATCCTCAGTAGCTTGAACTACCCATATCTCAAAGATATTCGAGCCATTGAAGTTCCACTATATCATGTTTTATCTGATCAGCCTGACCTTCGCTTTTCGCGGAAGCGCTAATCCCTTTTAACGTTAGTAGGCCCAACCGACAAACCCCTGGGTAAAATTCCTTATTGGCCGACAGTGAAGACTGGATCAGACTGCATTAATGTACAGCGTTGTATGTATGTTTTGACTCAGTGTCACTGTGGACCAGCCAGACATACTTCAACGCATGCGCGAGTGGCTCTAGATTTTTAGCGGTTCAAATATATTCGGATATACTCTGATATACTCGGAACGGTTGTTTTTCGCCCGAGCTATCTCAAATTACTTGAGTGAAGTCTTTTATTCCATAACAATGGGTCAGACAACAGATATCTAAATGACAGAGCTTTGTCAAAAGAAAGAAAGGCGTACATGTAAATAGACTTTATAGAAACTGCAGAAAACCTATTAAACCTTAACCATTCTCTGGGTTTATTCAGCAGACAACAAATTGACATTTTTGTTATCTTCCCCAGAGAAAACATGTTTTGACATTTCATGCAAATTGTCTCAAGTGGAGACAATTTGCATGAAATGTCAAACAGGTTTTCTGGGGAAAAGTAGAAAATATTTCAAAATGTCGTCTGCTGAAATTTTTACCATGAGTGCTAAGCGTTTAGGAAATGAATATTCTTTGTTTACCCGTTGCCATGGGAACTGTATGAATGTACAGCCACCTATGTGAAATGTGTACGTCTGTGCCATAACTCAGATAGGTGGCGCTTTTCAACGCATATACACTGTATATGAGCCGGGGTACAGCAATGCCTACAAGATTTCATAAGCGCCCAGCGAAGGCAGAATTCAGCCAGCGCTTTCCCAAATGCTGATTAAAGTCTTTACTGTCCGCCTGATGACACTCTGGACCTTTGGCTACCCGCAGAGTGCACTGCGCTGGGCACACATGCACTTTTGTAGAAAACGCTGTGTCCCGGCTCATTTTTTTCTTTTCTTATTTCTACTCGAAACGTATCTTGCTGTACTCAACTGAAGCGCCTCGCTGACGCGTTTCTGATGTGAACACACGACGTCTGTTTTCTTGTTTCAAACAAGTTTGAGAACAGCAGGGGTGAGAATAGTCGCTAATAACCAATACAGAAATCTAAAAATTCAGTCCAAAAATTAATATGAAAATAGGCTTAGCCTAAATGCGAGCACAGCACAGACCTATCTGTAGTCTCTTCAAAAGTCCTTCACAGCATCATTAAAGAATGAATATCAGTTTTTAAAAGATGTATGTAAATCAATAATAAATAATAAATATAATCAGCAAAATATGTTCGTGACACTTATTGATACCCGTTTCTTGTCACTTCGTGACGCTTATTAGTGAGACCCAAATTCTGTGAAAAGCGACTTCCGGTGACAACTTCCGGGAAGAAAAAGGAAGAAAATTGGTCAGAGTGATTTCTGCTGAAAGTATATATCGATGTATGCTACTTTTCCTTGATCATATTCTCTAACGTAGAGCTCACTTCGTTCGCAAATATGAAACTAGGCTTAAGCCTATTGAAAATAGGCTTAGCCTAAATGCGAGCACAGCACAGACCTACCTGTAGTCTCTTCAAAAGTCCTTCACAGTATCATTAAAGACTGAATAACATTATATAAAAAAATGTATGTAAATCAATAAAAAATAATAAAAATAATTAGCAAAATATGTTTGTGACACTTATTGACACTCGTCTCTTGTCACTTCGCGACGCTTATTAGCGAGACCCAAATTTTGTGAATATCAACTTCCGGTGACAACTTCCGGGAAGAAAAAAGAAGAAAATTGGTCAGAGCGATTTCTGCTGAAAGTAAATGTATATATCGTTGTATGTTACTTTTCCTTGATCATATTCTCTACCATAGAGCTCACTTTGTTCGCGACGCGCTTCGCGCGTCACGAGCTGTGCTCGTTATTAATATTTTTTTCATATTTCTCATAAAAAAACATGTGTTGTGGGTACTTATTAGGAGCGCCTCGGGGAGGCGCTTCTAATGAGTACCCACAACATATGTTTCTATGAAGAAATAAGAAAATAATTATGTGGATACTCCCTCTTATCTGGAGCTATACAACTAATAATTAGTTTAAAAATTAGTTTTTAAACTTACTTCAGGCATATATTAACCCAAATAAGTACTTTTGACACAAAAGGATGGTCTTGTGAACAAGTGTAAAGGTGAAATATCATGCTTAGAATGAAAGTTCTCAAGCCCGAAATCAGGATTAATCCTGACGTTTCCCATCCCTTGTACAGACCACTAAATGTCAAGAACTAAGGGGACTGGATATCCCTGGTAGAGCTTCCTCCATTTTTACAAAGGACACAACTTTTTGTGACTTCCTGTTTGCTTTCCTGCACACTGGTCCGCTTCTGAAATGTAGGTCTAATCTTAAAAGATAGAATATTCTCCGAAGCGGAGCAAACTCTTTTTACTTTTTTAGAGCAGACTTCTTTCAGAGGGGAAGCAAACCACTTTGGTAATTTTACCTCCACTGAAAGCGTGGCAGTTAACTACTTATTGGCAAGTGGCATACTTCTTATATGACATTTGCTTATTGGGTATATTTCAAAAGCATTTTAGTTTTATACTTAGCGCTTAGCATGCTGGCTAGACATTTCAGCAGGCGGCTTTCTGAAATATATTTTCCTATTTTCCAAGACCTTGACGTTTCATGCAAATTGTCAGCTTATGAGGTAATTGCATAAAATGTCAAAACCTTTTTTCTGGGAAAAATAAGAAGAAACGAAAGGCCCATGTGCCACAATTCGCTCATCTTATCATAACAGCCATTGTAAATGTGAAAATGCCACACAATAGTCTTCTAGTATTACCACAGCAACTATGATATAGACTTGGCTGTGCCGTAAAAAGGTCAAAGGTCATCCTAGGATAATCATTTCAGCAAACGTGGTAGACCTTGAGTCACCGATGTTACACCAAGATTCAGCCTGAAAGCTTTCTTGGCTCTGGACAAGGGCTTGTGTTAAGATGTTTTTTTTATCATATACGGACACAGCGGTCATCTCGTTCATTGGTGCAGAACCATTAGAATAATTTTCAATACCCCATCGATAGAAGGTCCAATATAATTGGTCAAGCGGTTTCAGATAAAAACAATTGTAAAGATTACACGATTTTATACAGCCCTGGGGCAAGGGCAGATAACCCCAAAGGGACAAAATCTTAATTGCAACTAAAAACCTACTGCTTTCAGCATACATCGTATTTTTTGAGCCATTAGTCTTTAAAATATTTTCAGAAAATGATTTTTCACCGTTTTCCACATACAAATGTATGGGGACGCAAATCTTTCCTTGTCGTAAATAGGCCAAAGGTCATCCTAGGATCATCATTTGAACAAACTAGGTAGACCTCGAGCCCCTGATGCTATATACTAAGATTCAGCCTCAGAGCTTTCTTGGTTCTGGTGAAGAAGATTTTTAAGTGCTTTCCCATATATTCGTGGTTCTCATCTTGTCCAGTTGTGTGGAACCATTTGAACAAATTGTCAATACCCTTTCAACAGAAGGCCCCATGTAAAATCTGATGAAAATTACTGAAGCGGTTTCAGAGAAGATGTTTAAAAATTACACGATTTCATACATGTATATAGTCTGGAGGCAAGGGCAGATAAACCCCGGGGACATACTTTTGATTGTGATTAAAATAAGCTTTACTTCTTTAATCATATTTTTTTCAACATTTTCCCCATTCAGAAGTACAGTGACGCAAATTTGACATTGCCGTAAAAAGGTCAAAGGTAACCTTCGATCATCATTTGAATAAACTTGGTAGAACCGGAGTCCCCGATGCTATATACAAAGATTCAGCCATAAACCTTTCTTGGTTCTGAAAAAGAAGATTTTTTAAATGTTTTTACGCCACACAAGCACGGCGGCCAACTTAATTAACGAAACGTGACTATTTGTACAAAAATTTTCAATCAGAATTTTTTTGTCAGAAGGCTCCACATTAAATTTTAATAAAACTGACGTAAGTCAATCAAATGTGTGGACAGACAGACGGACGGACGGAAGACGGACGGCAAGGAAATATGGACCTAAGCCGTTCACAAGTGTGGACAGTCAGACAGACGGACGAACAGACGGACGACAAGTGATCACATTAGCCCATCTGGAGGCTTTGGCTGAGGTGAGTTAAAATGCTATTATACTGTCGTCTACTGAATTAGCCTGGAGAGTGGCAAAGGGTAGTGTAATAATTGCAATGTGGTGGGTGTGTTAGACAACCCTCCCTAATGTGTTTTATGACAAAGATAAACTGGTCCATATTTTATTCTGACGTGTTTAATCAAGGCAAAAGCAACTGACATTACATTGTTCAATTCCTATAATTTAGAGATGCCTTCCGTACCGATTCATGCGAAAATGTTTTTTCGCGGCTTAGCCGCCCTTGGTGGTTCAGTCGGATGCGCGTCGCGACTGGAGATCAGGAAATCGCGGGTTTAATGCCCACCAGGTCCTGCAACATTCTTACGTGGACATAGATCATTAAATATTTTCTACGGCCATTCTCTCTCTTCCGCTGATTCAAGAAGGGCAGTTGTCAGTTACTAGCGAAAGAATGGGCACAAGTAATGGTTAACCGCTGAGAGGACTTAGCCTACCCAGGTAAAAGTGTGATTAGGTAAACTGACGTGCTCGACATGAACCCAATGAGTTGACAGGGCCGTACCGAGCGATCCAAAATATGTTTCCGTGGCTTACGCGGACACAGGATGAACTGTCTGTGTCCAGCCCCACCCCCCCCCCCACCCCCATTTCCCCACACACAAGCCCCACCCGCCTCTTCCCCAGTGTGTCACTGTTTATGACTTAAATTACAAGTATATGGCAACAAAATATTGTTTTAGATATAATTTATTTAGCTTTTGCATATTTAATTAGGGTTTTTATGACATCACTAACTCACAAACATGGCGGCTTTCTTGAGACCATTTCTTAGACCTTCAAAACCGAATTTTCGTATTTATCAACCGATTTTCGTAATTTTTCACTAAACTGATCAGCTTAATAGGTTTGTTATTTTCTTATAGTTTACAATGGTTTATTACCATGATTTTCCTTTAAGAGGACTGGGTGCATTTGGAAGATTTTCCGCAATTTATACAAGGCAGACAACTTTTGTGACTTCCTGTTTGCCTAATGTGCACAACAAGCCTCTTCTGAAAAGGGATCTATTCTAAAAAGCCCCTTCTGAAAAGGGTCTACGCTTAAAGGTAAGAATTATCTACCTTTGGGAGCAAATTCAGTCTTTTTAGCGTGGGCACTTGTCAGAAGCAGAAGGGAGGCAGTTTTTGACAGAGTTGCTTCCCCTGAAAATTTATAAACGCCTCCTGAATGTTGGGTTTTCACATGACGTTTCTTCGTTAGGAAGACATTTCTTCAGGTTTCAAATTGATATTTATCCATATACTAAATGACGGCAAGACAAAAGCCTGGCTCCAGTCCCTTGTGACTAAATTTCTTCTTCATATTATTTGCTTGATTAGAGAAACTAAAATATCACCAAAATAAAATTAATATACTAAGATTATGAAACATCTGCCAATACCAGTGCATCATAATCTTAGCATGTTAACAGTGTCTTGGTTTTATTTTTGTGTCTATGTCAAAGAGATTTATAAACATTAATAATCTAGTTACTGGGACTGGAACTAGTCTAGCAATCCAATTACTCATCACGAAAATATGCCTATATAATTTTGACCCCCTTCAACCCCACTTCTATATAGTAAAACTGGGGTTTACAGGGGTATACATTATTTTTCTTATTTCCGAGGCGGTTTTAACGAGTACCCACAATCTATGTTTTGAGCAGAAATATGAAAAATATCAGAATTTTTTATCGGAAAATTTCCCTTTTTTGGTTGTAAAGTTTTCAATATATTTGAATAGGCGTGTTTTCGTAATGATTGAGGGCAACAGAAAAGTAAAATTTCTACACTAGACTAAATATCCAACTGCTACACTGTTAACAATATTATTATTTTGCAAAATGTACACCTAAGTTACACACATTTCTTACACTTTATACATTTTCCGCCATTTATACACAAGGGGGATAACTTTCGTGACTTCCTGTTTGCATTCCCATACATCTGGCCCCTTTAGAGAAGAGGTCCACTCTAATAGGAAAGAATTTGATTTTGAGACGGGAGGCACAGAATCTTGACAGAGTTGACTTTTCTTGCAAGTGCATCATCATCCTACAATTACTTTCTTGTAGAATGCATAACAAAGCTCAATCTGCCTTGAAATCGCAGTAGCTTACCGTAGTTACCCTAAGTATTCGGACACCTCAACTCCTTATCATACTTGTTCTAAAATTTGAACAAGTACAATTTACTACGCCAGGTTGTGTCTAAAAACGCTGGATACGTGACAAACAGTGTAGACCCTGATGAGAACGCGGCGTCTCATCAGGGTCTACACTGTTTGCTCAGGCCTGTCTGTCCAAATACATACGATAAATACGGTATACGATTCATGGAATCACTTTTACCTTGTATACAATAAAAATCTGATTTGAAACCGCAAGAGCTAATCCATCGTCATTTGAGCCGGGATGCAGCATGTCCTACAAGTTTGAATGGGCGCCCGGCGAAGACTGAGATCAGCCTGCGCATCCGCGCAGTCTGATCACAGTCTTCGCAGGGCTCTCTTAAGTTAGCCAAGGATCCAAACCACATCAGGCGGACAGTAAAGACTCCGATCCGCCTGCGCGGATGCACAGGATCATCCGAGTCATCGCTGGGAGCACACGCAATCTTATAGGCAATGCTGTGTCCCGGCTCAATTGTATGATTCGTACTTCAAGCACTTTGATTAATATTTAATTGGCACCGTACAAGTTCTTGTAATTATGTTGCCGACAGAATCAAATAAACTGTTTTATGGTGCTGATATAGCTACATATATGTTGCATGCCAGTCTAGCAAAGCATGAAACAAACAGCACATACAGAAAATGTATATAATCAGAACAGCCTGCCACGCTGCTTGTAAACATGTAAGCGTATTCTAACCAGGCCTCCCGTTTTTCGCAGTTTCGAATGACCTTTAAACAGTTTGAGCAGGAATTGTTTGGGCTGTATACAATATTATCACGAAAACAAGCCTATATAATTTTGACCCCCTTCAATCCCACTTTTATATAGTAAAACTGGGGTTTACAGGGGTATACAGTATTTTTCTTATTTCTGCTCAAAAACATAGATTGTGGGTACTCGTTAGAGGCGGTTCTAACGAGTACCCACAATCTATATTTTGAGCAGAAATATGAAAAATATCAGAATTTTTTATCGGAAAATTTTCCCTTTTTTGGTTGTAAAGTTTACAGTACATTTGAACAGGCGTGTTTTCGTAATGAAAAGTCTACAAGGTTGCCTTTGGAAACAATACAAACAAAAGAACGAAATTCGAAGACTCGGTTTTATTGAGTCTCTTCATATGTAACAATGTTGTTTGCAAGGCTACATACGCCCCACTAGCACGGGTATTCGAGTTTCAAAGTAACCAGGGCCCAGTTGTTCAAAGCATCGTTAGCTTGACAAGCTCGTTAGTGGTCAAAACGTTAACTGTTCTAGTAAGTACAGTATCTAATTTACAGGTATTTTTGCTGAAAAAAAATGTGAGTAGCTTTTGCAATTCTCACATTTTTTTCAGCAAAAATATTTGCATATACATGTATGCCATATTTAATAATCAAAGTTTTTTAAACAGTTGTAAAGGAAGATAGTCTTAGCCTTCTCTGTTCGCATATGCCCTAAGACGTGTTTTCGCATGCAGCGGTCCGATTGGTCATTATTGGTGTATTAGCCAACTTTTAGTAGAACACTGGTTTGCCTATTCAGTTTAACCCATTTATGCCAAGTGGACTGTTCTACCTCAACTCTTTGGACAGGTCGATTTCCAGTAGAAGGGGTTACTGGTTACTTTTCATTATTGCCATGTTTTATAGAAATTCATGTTTTTAATGCAAACAGTGTGGATCCTGATCACACGCCGCGTTCTGCGGCGTTTGATCTGTGTCTATAGTATTTGCCAATGTCCCTTTTATGGGACACTAGGCATTAACGGCTTATGGACTTCAATGACTTAAACATGAGAAATCGTACCTTCTGACGATATATGCGCTCAACAAAGATTCAAGTCATCCTGCGCATCCGTGCAGTCTGATCTGAGTCGATCTGAGTCTTCGTTGTCCGCAAGAAGAAACTTTGCATGCTTGAATATCAAAATGCGCCCAATCAAACGTTTGCTCAGACTGTGCGAATGCGCAGGCTAATCTGAATTTTCGCTGGACGCACATGTCTGAAGTTACGTTTTCTGTTGTTGCGACTCAGGTAAGTAAACGAACGCTATGGACCACGTGACAGTCAAAAGAGAAAAGACTGTTTTTCTATACATTTGAATAGGCGTGTTTTCGTAATGCAGTGTTTTGATTGCATATGATTTTGACTTGTCTGACCATGTTATCACGTAATGCATAAGCCGTCCTTGTGGTTCTGCCTTTCGAAATAGAAACTTTGGATCGGATGTAAAATACTCTAACCACAGACTAACAGGTTAAGGGGGCTTCAGATCTTCCATTTAGGACAAGGGAGACAAAACGTGGTGACTTCCTCTTAGCTTTCTGGTACACCAATCCCCATCTGAAAAAGGATCTACTCGAAAAGGAAAAAGAGCATTCTTACCTTTTAGAGTAGACCCCTATATCAGATGTTTGTGTGTTGGAGGAGAGGTGGGTTGGGGGAGGGGGCGAAAACATCGTTTGAAAGGGGAGCAAATTTTGAAGACTTATCACCCTTGTAAATGTATGCATTCCCGATTCCCCATAAATAGGATTGATACAGTCTAACGCATAATAAGATTGTTCCTTGGAACCCAGGCTCATATAAAAGTTTTATGACCCTGGGTATTTTATAGGCAAGTTCATCCTTTGTTTACATTTGTGTTAAAACAATCTGATTGGCTCCATTCAAATCAGGTAGAGGAACCAATCATAAATGAGAAGGTGTACCCTGCAGCCTACGGAATTATTTCTTGTTCTTATTGTTCAAACACATTAAAATCGAGTAAAATAGAACACCTCCTACACAAAACTGCCGGGTGCATTCTATAACACTCATCGCTCATCTTAGCTAGAAGATTTCCATACTAACCCAAGTACACTGTTTTAAGATTTTTGTATACATTTTATGATCAAGAGAAACATGATGGTCCAATATTTCTGATTTATTGAAATTAGTCCAGTGGTTTCTCACAAGAAGAGTTTTAAAATTTTCTATATAGATATAGAGGGAAAAATAGGCCCTGCCCATTTTATAGAGGGTAACGAAAGGAATATTTCTGCTATGCTATATTGAAATCGGTACAGTGATTTCTGAAAAGAAGATTTTAAAAGTTATCTATACAGATATATAGGGAAAAAAAGCACCACCCCCTGGCGGCCATGTTTTTGTGACTAATCATGATGACTTGAACAATCTTGGAAGAGGGTCACCAAAGGAACATTTCTGCTAAATTTTATTGACATCCATCCAGTAGTTTCTGACAAGAAGATTTTTAAAGTTTTCTATTGTAGACATATAGGGAAAATAAGCGTCTCCCTCTGGTGGCCATGTTTTTTTGACGAATCATGATGGCTTGAACAATCTTGGTAGAGGAACATCAAAGAAACATGTCTTTCTATATCGATATACAGGGAAAATAAGTCCCGCCTACTAGCGGCCATGTTTTTTGACGAATCATAAAGTCTTAAATACTC
Organism: Anodontia alba; assembly: GCA_964016985.1. NCBI lineage: Eukaryota > Metazoa > Mollusca > Bivalvia > Lucinida > Lucinidae > Anodontia > Anodontia alba. Next base: position 1,919,864 of record OZ024824.1, read on the forward strand.
TTGATAGAGAGTCATTAGCGGAACATTTCTGCCAAGTTATCTTGAAATCGGTCTAGTAGTTTCTGACAAGAAGGTTTTTAACTTTCTATATAGATATATATGGATAATAAGTCCCTCCCCCTGGCAGCCATGTGTTTTGACAAATCATGCTGGCTTGAACAATCTTGGTAAAGGATCAGCAAAGAAACATTTCTGCCAAATTATATTGACATCCATCCAGTGGTTTCTCACAAGAAATTTTCTATATAGATATATAGGGAAAATAAGTCCCGCCCCCTGGCGACCTTGTTTTTTTGTTTTTTGTTTTGTTTTGTTTTATGTTGTTGTTTTTTTTGAGGAATCATGATGGCTTGGACAATCTTGGTAGAGGATCACCAAAGAAACATTTCTGCCAAATAAATTATATTAACATCCAACAAGTGGTTTCTCACAAGAAGATTTTTAAATATATAGGGAAAATAAGCCCCAACCCCCTGACGGCCATGTTTTTTGACGAATCATAGTGGCTGGAACAATCTTGGTAGAAGGTTACCAAAGAGACATTTCTGCCATTCTGTATTAGAATAGGTCCCGTTGTTTCTAACAAGAAGATTTCTAATGTTTTCTATATAGATATATAGGGAAAATAAGTCTCGCCCCCCTGGCGGCCACGTTTTTTTTTTTTTTTTTTTTTTTTTTTTTTTTTATGAAGAATCATGGTGACTTGAACAATCTTGGTAGCGGGTCACCAAAGAAACATTTCTGCTTTGTCCTATTGACATCCGTCCAGCGGTTTCTGACAAGAAGAGTTTTAAAGCTTTCTATACAGACATATAGGGAAGCCCCGCCCCCTAGCAGCCATGTTTTTTTGACTTATCATGATAGTTTGAACAATCTTGATACAGGGTCCTCAAAGGAACATTTCTGCAAAATTATATTGAAATCGGTCCAGTGGTTTCTGACAAGAAGATTTTTCAAAGTTTTCTATATAGATATATAGAGAAAATAAGCCCCGTCCCCTGGCGGTCATGTTTTTTGACGAATCCGGATGGCTTGAAAATCTTGGTAGAGGGTCACCAAAGGAACATTTCTGCTAAAATGTAATGAAATCGGTCCAGTGGTGTCTGACAAGAAGATTTTTCAAAATTTTCTATATTATTATATAGGGAAAATAATCCTCGCCCCCTGGCGGCCCTGGCGGCAATGTTTTTTGTCAAATCATGATGGCTTGAAAAATCTTGGTAGAGGGTCACCAAAGGAACACTTCTGCCAAATTATATTTAAATCGGTCCAGTGGTTTTTGACAAGAAAAATATTTAATGTTTTCTATATAGATTTAGGAAAAATAAGCACCGCCCCCTGGCGGCCATGTTTCTTGACGAATCATGATGGCTTTAACAATCTTGGTAGTGGGTCTTTAAAAGAAATATTTCTGCCAATAATATATTGAAATCGGTCTAGTGGTTTCTGAAAAGAAGATTTTTATTGTTTTTTTTTTTTTTTTTTTTTTTGTTTTTTTTGGGGGGGGGGGGGAGGGGGGGGGAGGGGGGGGCGGGGGGGTCTTTGAACCATATTGAATCAGTACCACTCAAAGATCATTCCTGTGAAACTTGGTTAAACTTGGCTCAGTGGTTTAGGAGGAGATGTTGTTTAAAGAAATTGTGGACGGACGGACAGACGGACGACGACGACCACAACGACGACGACGACGATGGACGGTGAGAGATGACAATAGTTCCCCTCGAGCCTTCTGCTCAGGTGAGCTAACAAAGAAAAAGATGCCGTAAAAGTATCTATCTATCTATCTATCTATCTATCTATCTACCTACCTATCTACCTATCTATCTATCTATCTATCTATATATATATATATATATATATATATATATATATATATATATATATATATATATATATATATATATATCTCCCTACCTACCTACCTATCTATCTATCTATCTATCTATCTATCTATCTATCTATCTATCTATCTATCTATCTACATACCTATCTATCTATCTATCTATCTATCTATCTATCTATCTATCTATCTACCTACCTACCTACCTACCTACCTACCTACCTACCTACCTACCTACCTACCTATCTATCTATCTATCTATCTATCTATCTATCTATCTATCTATCTTCCTACCTACCTATCTATCTATCTATCTATCTATCTATCTATCTACCTACCTACCTACCTACCTACCTACCTATATATTTATCTATCTATCTATCTATCTATCTATCTATCTATCTATCTATCTATCTATCTATCTATCTATCTATCTATCTAAATCCTCTTTCGAGTATTATTAACATGTGTACGCATGGTGTGTTAGTTAATGAGTTGAAAGACCAGAAAAAAAAGCAGAGTAGAAGTTACATGTGAGAAAAAAAAAGAGAAAAATATGAGAAGGTTAGTGTTGGTAAGAAAATCAGATTAAAAATGTACTTAGGGATCCAAGAGCGTAGTCTACGACGCATCTGACCCCTGGGTTTTCGAACCTGCCTTTACAAACATTGTGTAGGTGTACAAACGAAGCCCTGAGCTACGCTAATGTGCAGACTGGGCTTATCTGAGCTGTGCAGAACTTAGCTGAAAATTAATTTTTCTGCATGCTTAAGACCTTTTTTTTTTTTTTTTTGGATGATACGGCTGATTTTTTTCCAACTTTGGCCCTCCCACAACGCTGACTTTGGTAATTTTTTTCTAAGATTCCTTGATTGAATATATGGCCCATAATATTAGTTTATTTGTGCTATGGACGCAATCAATTTCGGTCTTATTGATCCAACAGTACAAATATTGACAGCGCTGTAACCTAAAGAGTCGTAACGTCAAGAAACGTACCTTCAGAAATGTGCGCCCAGCGAAGATTCAGATCAGACTGCGCATTCGCGCAGTCTGATCTGAATCTTCCTGGGCGCATTTTGGGTAGCCAAGGATGCAACGTTTCCCGATGCGGACAACGAAGAGTCTTATCAGACTGCGCGGATGCGCAGGCTTATTTGAGTTTTCGATGGGCGCACATGTCAGGTGGCACTTTTTCTCACGTTATGGTTCTAAGCGTCACTGACATGAGTAGCAGCTTCAATCAAATCAGGACAGCTGTAAGAACGTAAGAAAAACAACCATCTTCAACCTGCAAAGAGTGAAGATTCCGTTAATGTCCATCTGGGAAACAAGTACTTTCTTGTAGTTCACAATATATCTAAGCTGCTGAATGGTAAAAAAAAAAAAAAAAAAAAACGTAGACATTTTGAGGTATTTTTCGTACTTTTCACAGAAAGTAAGAATTAGCAGTTCGTTCAAACTAACAGTTCGGAGACAATTTGAATTAAATATCAAGCTCATTTTCTGTGAAAACGCGAAGGTAAAGAACTTATTGCACACAAAGGGAAGGGTGAATGTGGTACTGTGGTATAAAAAAATAATGTTTTGTCGTACAAATGTTCATATAACATATTGACATTATATAATATTATACATCCTTATGAAGCGTACCTACAGTCTAAATCAGACAAGCCTGCACACTGATGCAGTCTGATCAGTCCAAACACTTGATCCATGGTTATTCATAGAATACGCTGAATTCCCCCACCCCCACTCCTCCTCCCCCCTCCCCTCCAACGCCAGCGCAAGCGGTATTCAACCCCAAAATCTGCTTATTTCTGTCAGTTGAATTTTAAGAGCGAGGTAAAGGTTAATCCAATGGGCGAATGTGAAGATGTGTGCACATGTCATAGTGTACGCTATAATCGACTTGTGTCCGTCCGTACGTACGTGGTCAATTAGCGAAAATGGACATAACTCTCAAACCGTTTAGAATATTTTGATAACTTTTAACTCACAGATTAATGCAGATAAGATACCGCAAATGGGATGGGGTTGTAAAATGCCCCCTTTTAATTGGCCAACGCTAAACCTAGGCCAAAAATGTGAAAAGATGGAAATTGCCACAGGTCTTAACCAAAAGTGGATTTGAACCACACTGTAAAGAAATCCCGTAGCTTTTACGGTAAATACTGGCAACTGCATGGTTGCGAGCGCCTTTACCATAAATTTGTACGGGGTCCCGTAGAACTTTTGCAGGAAGTACCTCGTAGGAAGGGGTAAGGATGTGTAAGCTTAAGATACGTTGCGTAGCTCATATCCCATCCCTGCAATGTCCTATACGCTACCTACCTTGCCCTACACTGCCCTGCCATGCATAATTATTATTATACATCAAAAATCTACGAGATCTTTTTACAGTAAACCATTTATGCCTAGCGTCCCATAAAGGGACATTGATAAAAAAAAGTGTACCCATATCAGTCGCCGCAAAACGCCGTGTCTGATCAGGGTCTACACTGTTTGCATTAAGTTCATGAATTTTCATACATGTAATAAATTTTAATCTAAAAAAAAAACTTGCCCAAAGAAAGAGATGGAAGAGTGAATTAGGCATAAATGGGTTGATATTGACAAGATCTATAGCGAAAGGAATTTCCAAATGTCTTTTTTTTCTTTCTGTAGTCAGTTTGTGAAAATGGCCATAACTCTTCAACCATTAGGAATATTTTGATCATATTTCGCACAAAATTTGACACCAGCAAGGCCTAACCAAAGTGCTTTCCAAATGCCACGTTCACATTGTCCGAGGTTAACAAATGTAAAAATAAAACAGAACGCGGCGTCTGATCAGTGTCTACACTGATTGCCACTCATCCAGCAATTTTAGACACATTCAAAGATAATAGCATGGACTCGTAAATCTCATTATACGTACAAGGTATCTTAGGCGTGCGAACATTCTAAGTAAATACAGAATCAAAATTTATAATCACAATTTCTTACGAAAATAAAATTGTCAAAAAGGGGTTCGACTGACGCCCTCTGGATCTGCCCCTGCATATATGCCCTGAAGATATATTTTCCAAGGGGCAGTTACCCCATAGACACATCTTCTTACTGCGCAAATCAAATATGTTTCAGTTGACTCCGCCCCGCCCCGCCCCGCCCCGCCCCGCCCCATCGTGCCCCCTCCATCTGATATAAAAATAAATAGTACTGATAATCTTCCCACTGCAGCTGAGCAATAGGATTCACCAGAAAATAAAATAAAAGTGAATGGTTGCATGCATTACGAAAACACGCCTATTCAACTAAATTGAAAATTTCACCACCAAAAACTGAAAGTTTTCAGATAAAAATTCTGATATTTTCATATTTCTGCTCAAATCATAGATTGTGTGTACTCGTTAGAACCGCCTCGCAGAGTTTTGGGCAGAAATAAGAAAATTAATGTAAACCCCTGTAAAACCCAAGTTTTACTGTATAAAAGATGGGTTTAAGGGGGTCTAAATTATATAGGTACGTTTTCGTGATGGTAGACATTTTTGTGACTTTCTGTTTTCTTTCCTGCACACCAGTCTACGTCAGAAATAAACGAGTTCATACTTAAAGGCTCCATATTCCACAAAAAATAGACATTTATTTATCCAAGAAAGGTTTAATAAGTTAATATATGGTATTAATACAATCATAAAATGTGGCACATGACAGCCTGCAGAATTTCAGTTAGTCTCTTGTTCTTGACCTGGATCAAAAATGAAATGATTTTTATCGTATCTCTAAATGAATGTTGGCAACATTAATTCAGAGATACGATAAAAACTCACTTCATTTTTGATAGACTAACTGAAATTTTACAGGCTGTCAGGTGCACCATTTAATTATTGTATTAATACTATACATCAATTTATTAAACCTTTCTCGGATAAAAATGTCTGTTTTTGAGGAATACGGAGGCTTCAGAGAAAATCATTTTCTCACAGGGAGTGTGGAGCAAATATTTTTCCTTTTGGAGTATACTCTTTTCCAGAAGGGGTCAAACATAATTTTTACAAGTTGTCTCTCCTGAACCTGTATCAGTTCCCCTTAATTGAATAGTGGTGTGGGGTTGGGGGTTGGGGGAAGGTGCTTGGTGATAGAAAAAGCGCCGAGTATTCGACTTCCGACGATGTCACCATGTCTCTCGGGTGCCCAGTAGAGAAACACAATCTGCTATCATGACAACAATGTTAACCCTTGACCTGCTGAACCCGTATATACCCTGCCTTTGCAAACAGTGTAGATCCAGATCAGTTGGCTTCTGAAGAAGCCAACTGATCTGGATCTGCACTGTTTGCCATTAAGTATGTGAATTTATATCAGCAACCTTGACCAAGTAATCTGATTGGCTGAAAATTAGAAGTGGGTGTTGCTTCTTAATTTATTCAGCAGGACAAGGGTTAAAGCTTGATACCTGAGCTATTTTTGATTTCAGGAAAAATGATTCACGTTCAATGGAAGTAACTGTCTCAGACTGATTTGCCTCCCTTCTGAAAAGAAATCTACCCTGAAAGGACCGAATTTGCTCCCCAGGGGAGCAAATTCTTTCCCCTTTAGAGAAGACAGCTTTTCAGAAGGCGATTGATTTGAAGGAAAGCAAACAGGAAGTCACAAAAGCTGTCTCCCTTGTAAAATGGCGAATAACCTACCAAGTGCTTACAGTCCCTTTAACATTATTTTTACTGTTTGAAAACATTATGTAAAAATGAAATACCAACGTTGAAACGACGTTTATAGCAACGCTATTTGCCCAACTGGTGTGTCTGTCCAATCTGGTCCAATCTTTGATACGATATGACTATTGATCTTGTAAAAGCTGGCGCAAGTTTACTTTAATATAGAAACGAATTTCATTTTTGTGGATTCTATCGATGTATAAACGCCGCTGAATCATTCACAAACTGAATAAAGCCGCTTTATGTTAAGTTTGTGACTGATTCGCCCGTTTTTACACATGGATAAAATCCACAAAAATTAAATGCATTTCTTATAAGTGTAAATAGGTCATATTTACTTTGAAAATATGGGTAAATCAGCTCATTTGTAGAAATTTGTGCAAAGAAAATAGTTCCGAGATTCATGTTCAATGGATTTATCGTACTCAAATTGTCCTCGACCAATCAAATTGCGCTAAATAAACGTAAGCCTGTTGAGATTGAATTCTAGGGAGAAAAAATAATGCAAGCAAGCTATAGTAAAACACAAGTCATTCGAACACTGTTGACTCTTTATCTTGGCTAATTCGAACTCGTTTTTGAGTCCCTATGAAATTCTTCAGATAGCTCAAGAAAACAAATATTTAGAAGTATTCGAGGATTTTTTTTTCTAGTTTATCATGATAATGTATGTTAAGTGTACCCATTAGAATCGCCTCATCAAGTTTACATAAAATCGAAAGAACATCCCTATATTATTCCTATTTGTCTTCTGACCTGGCTTGTAGTTGCTCGAACTACTCGTACCTGTATCTAAATTTCCATGGTCCTAAAGATGTTAGAGCCACTGATGTTCGACTATATCTGCCAAATCAACATCATTTGGACCGACAATCCCAATGGTATTTTGTTAAGTAAGATAAATCCCTTGGTATTTTACATAAAAATTAGGAAAACATAGTGAGTCTATAACAAATGCAGCGCATGTTGAAACCTAATTGATTTGTACTCCATGCGTTGAATATTTATCAGAAAATTACAGGCAGATGTTGCGATAGTCCATATTTCAGAGTTAGGAATCTTTATTTCAAATTAACCTTTACCACTCTCTGCGCAAATTCAGCAGACGGCAAACTGATTATACTTTTCTTATTTTTCTCAGAAAATACGCTTTAACATTTCATGCAAATTGTCTCCTTAGGAGACAATTTGCATGAAATGTCAAAGCCTATTTACAACAAAAAGGCGAAAATATTAATTTTCAAATTTTTTTCTGCTGAAATTTTTACCCAGTATGCAGAGCGTTAACGACCTTCATAAAAATCAATTAACAGAAATATTCATATCATATTTTTATGTATGAAACAGATAAATTTAGTACATCCACTGCATAAACAAACAAAAACACACGCAGTCATCATAAAACGAACCATTAACCACAGCCGAACAGCGACGACCACGAGTAGCGTTGTAGAGCTACCTGACCCTGGCATCAGAAGAAGTAGGATTATGCCATATTCAGAAAGTGTAAATCCATATCAGTCTACGCATCCACGCACTTTGATCGGAGCTTCTGTCCTCCGTCTATACACATACATGTATACATCTACTTGCACTGTAGACTGGCCCCAGTCTCCAGTGATTAAATATATATTCTTATAATCCTGTTTAGTGCAGCCACTAAAACAAAGGCTATATAATATTATTCGTTTTTTACCTGTTGCATTTAACATTTATTAAACTTTAGTATTATACCCTTGTTCCATATCTCTATGTAAACATGAACAAAATTTGCTCCGGTACTTAGACGTTTACGTCTAAATATTTTGTCTTGTACTTAGTACACTAACGCCTAAAATTCTTACAAGTGGTTGTCCACGTGATTATCATTGACCAATGCAATCAAATAGCGCATCAGACGAAATCCGGTAATGGTTATTTATAGCCGCGCTATTCTTGTCACTGTGACGTCAGAGTGCTGTTGATAGAGGGTTATCTGTAAAACCTAAACTGGGACATTTGGGAAGTTGGCAAACATGCAGATCCAGATCTGACGCCACAGAACGCGGTGTCTGATCAGGGTCTGCACTGTTTGCTTACTGGACGTTAAAGGTTAAATGAAACAGCCACAAATCCCCGGTCAGGACCATTTTCCCAGCCTACACTCAGAGACAATAGACTCACCAGTGCTTTGATCGACCTTGACACGGTCCGATCCATTGTTCCTCAAATAACGGAGAAGTGTTTCAAAGGAAATAATTTTTGCCTTTCGGTGCTTAGTGTTTATGACGGCTCCGTTCCTTGCAACGTTATTATAACTTATATTGAATTCATTACCTCAGAAATATATTACCCTTGGGACGGATCTTGGATGGCTCGATTTGATCAAATTACCGTACTTACTCAGACAGGCCATAGCAAACAGTGTAGACACAGATCAGACGCTGCATTCTTAACGCGTCTGATTAAGGTATTCACATTTTGCCACCCATTCAGCAATTTTACACACATCCATAGGTAGTAAAATGGAGTTGTTAAAGAGAAGTATATGGTAAAGACTAAGGGGGTGTGAATATTTCGGGTAAATAAGGTATCTGAAATTTTGAGCCGAGGGATTGTTTGTGAGCGTGCAAATGTCATACGTACATGTACGAATACGTAACAAATGTGTTACATATGCATACAGTCGTACGGATATGTAACAGTTACGTATATGTATGAGTGTCATATGAAGAATTTAACTAGTGTAAACAATACAAAATCTTCACATCTTATGAAATTGCAAACAAAATCGATAGTTGGATTGTGTAGACCAGGCGTTACGACTGATCAGAATCTATTCTGTTTCCCACTAGGTGTGTCCAATATCACTCTAACTAAAGTGTGTAACATCACGAAACACGCCTATATAAAATTTTGACCCCCTTAAACCCCACTTTTATATAGTAAAACTAGGGTTTACAGGGTTATACATTATTGTTCTTCTTTTGCTAAAAAAACATAGATTGTGGGTACTCATTAGAACCACCTCGGCGAGGCAGTTCTAACGAATACCCACAATCTATGTTTTGAGCAGGAATATGGAAAATATCAGATTTTTTTTATCTGATTTTTTTTTTTTTTTTTTTTTTTCATTTTTTTGGTTGTAAAATTTTCAATATATATTTGAATAGGCATGTTTCCGTAATGAGCCTGCTCAGATATTATAGTAGCAATATGACGGCTAATCTGGGTCAACACATTTCTCATATCACAAGCGCATGTATGTGTATTTGTTTGTGTTGAGATTTTACGGCCTATTCAACCCAATGGGGTCATGTCGAACGCGGTCAGTTTACCTAACCACACGTTTACTGGGCAGGCTTAGTCCTCTAAGTGGTTAACCAGTATTGTGCACATTCTTTCGCCAGAAATTGACAATTGTCCTTCTTGAATCAGCGGAAGGGAGAGAATGACCGTAGAAAATATTTCATGATCAATCTCCACGAAAGAATGTTGCCGACTTCGGCGGGGGTTGAACCCGCGACCTCCTGGTCTCCAGTCGGACGGCGCATCCAACTGAGCCACCGTCAGCATATATGTGTATATCAGCTTTCTATCCATAGTGTCGATTAAAGTTACCCAGTAACAACATTTACACCTTACACGAACACTGATCCTTATAAGCTTCAGCTGTAATTCACATGAAGGTCTTATTATAACCTTACATGATGTGAAAAGAACATACCGTATTTACCCTAAGTATTCGGACACCTCAACTCCTTACCATATATGTTCTAAAATTTGAACCAGTACAATTCACTACCCGATGTTGTGTCTAAAAATTGCTGGATGAGTGGCAAACAGTGTAGACCAAGATGAGACGCCGCGTTCTGCGGCGTCTCATCTGGGTCTAAACTGTTTGCTCAGGCCTGTCTGTCCGAACACATATGGTAAATACGGTAACTTCAAAAATGATTTTTGCAACAAGAAGTTTAAGTTAAAGGCTAATAGCAACGTAGACATTTTCTATCAAGTAGTTGCAATATCTTTGCATACATGAATATTAATATTTATACAACAATGCTTAATATACATATAACATACACGAACAAGTAGCAGCTTTTATGATGATACGTGTTAAATATTTCATTAAACATAAAAGTTTGTTCTACATATATAGATGCCAACACGTTAGTTTTGTAAGCAGGACTATGTGTCATATATAAAAACACGCATACTAGTTAACAAATCGGTCATAGTAACCGTTCCCGACATTGTGACCTCTACTTCATGTAATTAACAAGTGTTTCGTATGTCACCGATGGGTTTCTCATTGGGTCATAATGTCGAGCAGATCGTTCATCAAAGGTTGGCGAAAACCGGAGAACCCGGGGAAAAAACCACCTGACCATCCGTAAGCACAAGTTGGCTTTCCCACATGTGACCCGAGCGAGGCTCGAACCACAGCGGTGAGAAACCTAATGAATTTGAGAAACCTAATGGATTAAGAGTCAACTCTCCTATCCACTAGGCTACGGGGGCCCGCTGATGTAGATGTATATGTAGAAGTTGAATGTTTGATGAGATTTTGCAGTCGGATCAAGATGAATGTTCTGAAACTATATATAATATTTCCTATAAATACAACAGATCGAGAAATGTACAAACATCCCTATGGCGTGTAATGGCTATGTGCACTGTCATGCATTAGAACATGCATAACAATTTAATAACGGTACATGCATTGTTAGTAAAGGAAGGTCGATATTTCATTTAAGGCCTGGTAAATACTTTTGAATTTAATTATTGCAAGAGTCTCAACTGAACCTAACCGGCCCACCTGCGATAAAGTTTTATGATAAATGATTATATTTGTATGTACAAGTAGATTTTTAATGAACACAATATTCAAACACCTGTTACACATGTGTATGGTTCGTACCTATCATACGAACACTTCACACTAAATTGTCCACATGTAATATATACGTACAGTTGTACGCAAACGTAACACTGTACGCAAACGTAACACACCAACATTGCCATGTGTTACATATGCGCACAGTTAACTGACTTACGGGCATTTTCACTAATTGACCACAAGCGGACAGACGGACTGTGAGTGTGCATATGTCACACATACGAATACGTAACAAATGTGTTACATATTCGTACAGTTGTACGTCTACCTAACAAATTGTTACGTATATGTACAACTGTACGCATATGTAACACATGGCAACGTTTATGTATTGCGTTTCCGTACAGCTGTACGCATATGTATTACATGGCAACGTTAATGTTTTACGTTTGCGTACAACTGTACGCATATGTAACATGTGGACAATATAGTGTGAAGCGTTCGTATGATATGTACGAACCAACATATATGTAACACCTGTCCATTACATGAAGTAACGGTCACTATTTCGGGAACGATTACTGTGACCGATTTGTTTCTTAGTATGCATGCTTTTATTTGACACACGGCCCTACTTACAAAACTAATGTTTTGGCATCTAACGAACTTTTATGTTCAATGTAATATATAACGTGAATTATTATAAAAACTTCTAATTGTTAGTGTTAGTTATCTGCATTACGAAAACACGCCTATTTAACTATACCGAAACTTTTACCACCAAAAAAACGAAAATTTTCAGATAAAAAAATTCTGATATTTTTCATATTTCTGCTCAAAACATAGATTGTGGGTACTCGTTAGAACCGCCTCGGCGGTTCTAACGAGTACCCACAATCTATGTTATTGAGCAGAAATAAGAAAAATAATGTATACCCCTGTAAACCCCAGTTTTACTATATACAAGTGGGGTTTAAGGGGGTCAAAATTATATAGGCATGTTTTCGTGATGATATTATAAATTATAATATATATATTAAGAATGTATGCAAAGATATTGTAACCACTTCATATGCATGGTTTCCCAGGTAGAAAACGTCTATGTTGCTAATAGCCTATAACTGAAACTTCTAGTTGCAAAACTCATCTCTGAAGTGTGGTAATGTTATTTTTACTCCCCTTGCAAGGACATAAAAGGACCCTTATACAAATTCCAGCTAAAGCATTTAAGGATTGTGGGCCATCACGAAAACATGCCTATATAATTTTGACCCCCTTAAACCCCACTTTTATGTAGTAAAACGGGGGTTTACAGGAGTATACATAATTTATCTTATTTTTGCTCGAAAACAGAGATTGTGGGTACTCGTTAGAACCGCCTCGTCGAGGCGGTTCTAACGAGTAAACACAATCTATGTTTTGAGCAGAAATATGAAAACTATCAGAGTTTTTTTATCTGAAAATTTTCAGTTTTTGGAGGTGAAATTTTCTATATATTTGAATTGGCGTGTTTTCGTAATGGATCATGTATTTGGTGTAAATGTTGTTACTGGTACACTCTAACCGACATTATCTTTTGTTATGGCAATGGAAATCTACTATAAGCGTACATACACTCGTATATGAGCTGTGTCATGAAAAAAAAATCGTAAGATACATGAGAGCAGTGTAGACCCATATTAGTCGTCATATTGCTATTATAATATCTGATCAGGTTTTTCACCATTTAGAGTGCTATGGGACAAAATGAGTGACAGACAGTGTGGATAATGATCAGTCGCCACATCCGGTCTACACAATCTAACTGTATCGATTTTTCTTTGCATTTTCATAAGATGTGAAGATTTCGTTTTGTTTGCTCACATGTGACACTCATTAACATATTTACCTGTTACGTATGCGTACAATTACACATCTGTTACGTATTCGTATGTGTGATATATGCAAACTCACAAGGTGCTCTTTAAAAGTCAACCTTTCAATCGGTCGACTTTTCTAAGGTCGTGCAATAATAATAATTACAATTATAATAATTACAATAATACTTACACAGCGACCCCAAAAGGGACATTTGCAAAGCGTGTAGACCCAGATCAGACGCCGCAGAACGCGGCGTCTGATCAGGTTCTACACTGTTTGCATTAAATACAGAACTTTTATATAGCATAGCAATAGTAAAAACCACCCGGAAAACCCCTCTATTGAAAACGGACCTGTCCAAATAATTGAGGTAGAAGAGTCCACTCGACACAAATGGGTTAATTTTCGTCTATTTGTTTCGTCTGCAGCATATACCTCACCAAGATATTAAATGTTTTCCTACTGTTGTGCATGCTTGGTAAAAATTTCAGCAAACGACACTTTAAATATTTTTCTTATTTTTCCCAGAAAACAGGTTCTGACATTTCATGCAAATGGTCTCCTTAAGAGACCATTCGCATAAAATGTCAAAGCCTATAAGAAAGCCATCGTCAGTTAGTCGTCGGCTGATTTGGTCCACAGAATGGTAAAGGTTCATTAACGTATTATTTAACCCTTGTCATGCTGAATACATTAAGATGCCACGCCCACTTCTAAATATCAGCCTATCAGATGCCTTTATCCAGATTGTTGACATAAATTCATAAACTAAATGGCAAAACAGTGCAAATCAAGATCAGTTGGCTTCTTCAGAAGCCAACTGATCTGGATCTACACTGTTTGCAAAGGTAGAGTATATCCGGGTTCAGCAGGACAAGGGTTAATACCTTTGTCTGTCTGATAGTGAAAATTAGCAGGAGACAAACAAGTAATATTTTCATAATTGCTATCAAGAAGTGTGCAACATTTCATGGGTTGGGGTGGGGGCGATTCCTCTGGACAGTATTCTCAAGACTATCTATCTATCTATCTATCTATCTATCTTTTCATACTGCAGCGCCCTCTCACGAGTATTATGTGCAGTTTGCTGTCAGTGCAAGGGTAAAAGCCAGGGCCCAGTTGTTCAAAGCGTCGTTAGCTTAACGAGCTCGTTAAGGGTCATTTCGTTAACTATTTTAGCGGATTCAGTATACAATATTCTGATATTTTTTGCTGAAAAAATGTGAGTAGCTTTTGCACTGCAGAAAAAATGTGAGTAGCTTTTGCACTGCAAAAGCTACTCACATTTTTTCAGCAAAAAAATTCAGCATATTTGCGTATCACTCGATGTAAATTTTAACGAATCGTTAACTAACGATGTCGTTAGCTTGGAACAACTGGACCCAGATTGTAGACGGCTAAAAAGTGAAAAAAGTGAGGCATGATAAAAAAAGGTGTTAGTGAAGAGTCAGATTTAAAAGCAGATTAAAAACAGTGTTTACAACTTATGGTAATTTGTGATTGATCTTACAGACTCCTTCTTTGAAGGAGTCAAGATCAGTCCTTAGGACAATGTCTCTTGGCAGAGAATTCCAGAGAACAATTGTAGCCGGGTAAAACGACTGTTGGTAATAACTGGTAGATGCATGGATTTGTCTAAAAGAGAGAGGATGCATGTGACGAGTGTAACGTCGGGGTTTTTCGAAGTAGTCAGGTATTTGAATGGCCAAATGGCCGTATATTATTTTATAAAGCATGACCAGACGACAGTCAATGCGTCGGTTTTCAAGGGATCGCCAACCCAGGTCTTCAATCATATTTGAGGCGCTCTCATATGGGGAGTCGTTATTTTTGACCCATCTGGCAGCTCGTCTTTGAGTCATTACAATTTTACTTATGTTTTGTTTAGTATAGGGACTCCTGACTGAGAATGCATATTCGACCTTAAAGTACAAAGTACAGAGAAAAATAATATGTCGTCTGCTTATTCTTTAAATCAGTAGACGGCTGTATAAATATTTTGTTCGTACAATTTGTTTTCATTAAATGCAGTATATAAAAACAAGTAAAATGTCGTCTGCTAATATTTCAAATCAGCAGATGAATGTATAAATATTTTGTTCGCACATTTTTTTTTTCTGTTAAATGCAAATAATGCGAGACGCCGCTGAGAAAAGTATCTCTTATCGAAGAACAAATTATCGATCTTCGCCACACAATGATCCGCCTTGGCCATAACAAATGCTTTATTAGCTTTAGAAAGAATAGAAGCCACCTGGTAACGAATGACAAACAGCTGCGGTAACGTATGAACAAACGGTTCACGTCAAGCCCGGCCTCCGCTACATATGTACGCAGACTGGCCATGGCAATGCTAATCTCTTAGCGGGGCCGCGGCAAGCGAATCGGTGTCTTCGAGACAAATGCGGACAGCGAAGGCCCTGATCAGACCGCGCATGCCCACATAAGACGCGTTGAGAACTGCAGATCGTACCAATGAAACATAGATTGTGCGAATCGCGCAGGATATTTTTTTTTATTTTATTTTTTTTTTTTTATTTATTTTTTTTATTTTTTTTATGTTTTTCTATGGATACATCTGGAAAAAAAAAGATATATGATAAACAGAGTATTAAATCATGAATAATTTGTCATTTAGGCTTGGCGGGTTTCGCGTAAACAACACGTCCTGACGGATTCGTTTGCGCAAAATCCGCCAAGCATTCGTGGCATATTTTTTCATATCACGGAAACACGATCAAATATTTCTCTATGAAAGTTGTGAAGTTGTGTATGTTCATTGTGCAAACGTTACCATGACGTCTTTCACAGTGTTACCGGAGTAATAAAGAAGGAAAATCTACCCATAAATGTCTAGCGTCTGATAAAAGGGATATTGACAAACAGTGTAAACCCATATCAGGGGCCACAGCAGAACATAGCTTCTGATCAGGGTCTCCACTGTTAGCATTACACACGGGAATTTCTTTAAAATAAGATAATAATAGAAACTAACCGGACACCCCTTCTATTGAAATTGGATCAGTCCAACGAGTTACGGTAGAAGAGTCCACTTGGCATGTATGGATTAAAGCTGATATACAGTCTTAGATTTTACATTATGTTGGAAATGTGAAATTGTCAATCACGCCATATGATGTACAGCGCATGAAACTGGCCCGTAGCTCATATTCCAAAACGAATTTCTAGATCAGCCTGAGCGTGCGTACAATCTCACCACGGCTTTCTCTCTGTTCCTCGCATTGCTCATAGCATCACTAAAACATACCTATATAATTTTGACCCCCTTAAACCCCACTTTCATATAGTAAAACTGGGGTTTACAGGGGTATACATTATTTTTCTTATTTCTGCTCAAAAGCATAGATTGTGGGTACTCGTTAGAACCGCCTCGGCGAGGCGGTTCTAACGCGTACAACAATCTATGTTTTGAGCAGAAATAAGAAAAATATCAGACTTTTTATCTGAAAACTTTCAGGTTTTTGGTGGTGAAATTTTCAATATATCTGAATAGGCGTGTTTTCGTTATGGGTATCCATTGATACTGTACTGTGACACCGATTCTGTTAGAGACCTTTTTCAGACTGCGTTCAGGCGTTTTCTGCTTCTTTTCCCTCAGTCAGATATTTAGACTAGCTTTTAGACCTTTATGTAATGTTTTGTCACTCATTCAAATTTATAATGGTACATTTCTCTCTTTGACGGTAGCAACTTGCCTTATCTTTGAGATCTGAAAAAAAAATCAGAGACTGCCGTCAAAGAGAAAAATGTTCTGGTGGCCGAGTGGTTAACGCTCCTGAATTCGGATCACAAGATCCTGGGTTCGAATCCCGCTGGAGGCGGAATTCAACTCATGGCAGAACGGCGCTTCATTTCATAACTCATTTTTACCCTCAACTGTAAAAGCATGGAATAGTTTACCTTCTACCGCCAAACAGTCCGTTTGTTTGTTTGTGCTGAGGTTTTACGGCCCAGTCAACCCAATGGAGTCATGTCGAGCGCGGTCAGTTTACCTAACCACACGTTTACTGGGTAGGCTTAGTCCTCAAAACTGTTAACCAGTATTGTGCACATTCTTTCGCCAGAAACTGACAACTGTCCTTCTTGAATCAGCGGAAGGGAGAGAATGACCGTAGAAAATATTTCAAACAGTCCGACACAACTAATTCTTTCAAATACTTTCTTACCAAAGACAAAGTACAAACTCCAAAATACTGTTATGCTGGAAGTAGAAAATCTTAAATATTTCACAACAGACTGCGTACAAACTATAGCTCTTTAAAATTAGATCTCTGCTTAAAGAATATGTTTGATTCTCCTTATGTCTTTGTGGCCGTGTCGGGGAAGCGCAACACTTCTTTTTTTCATTGTGCAAATTACCAGCTTCATCGAACTGTACTTCTTGATGCTGTTTCCCAATCCTGTTAAAACTGCTTTTGGTCCCTTCTAAAAAAAGGTCTTCTCTAAATGGAAAAAAAAATGCTCCCTTGGCAAATTCTTTCCATTTAGAGCAGTGGGCTGGGGCATTGTCATGGAGAAGCTTCAAGCCCCGCACCCCGGTTCGTGGACGCGTCGCCATATAGTGGTTAACAACAACAGGTAGAACTTGTTCAGCGTAGTAGATATCAGTGACAGTCTTGTGTTCAGGAACTGGAATTCTGGCCACAATTCCTCTAGCGTCAAAGAATAATGCGTATAAGAGTAGAAGGAGACTCGGTATTCAGGAAAGCAAATATAATGTCATAAAAGTTTTTCTCCCTTCTCAAAATGGTAAAAATTCTAATTTCGCCTAAACTCTTAGCGTTCTCAGTATAAAAATTCCAGCAGACGACATTTTAATTTATTCCCCACCTCCACTCCCGCCACACACACACACACACACACACACACACACACACACACACATACAAAACTTGCATGAAATGTCAAATCCTGTTTCTGGGGGAAAAAATAGAAAAAATCTCATCAATTTGTCGTCTGCTGAATCATCCAAGAGAGTGGTAAAGGTTAATTCAGCAAATTGGTGTACTCCTATATCGAAGGTACTAATTCTTCTTCAGTATTGATCACTGCTTTATCGACCTTTTGCATTCTCAGGGCGAACTTACAAATGTCAAATTTCCGTATTTGTCACAGGTAAACAAAGATTACATGTAAAACTATTTATGCCATGCCATGCCGTGCAAAAACGCGTCTTCGGGCGTGTGAAGATAATCTGATCAGGGCCTTCACTGTCCGCTTAAAGAATCATCCGATACTACGGAATGTATGAACTTATGAACGTAGGCCCGGATGATACTTACGCATTGCGCATGATGCGCAGTTTCGAAGGCACTTTTTCGCTTGATGTGGCCCATTTATTCAAAGAGAAAATTTAAATCAATTGCAACATAAATGTCAATCAAAGCACTGACAGCACTGGTTGGTCGATTGTCTCTGAGTCTCTGAGTGCAGGCGAGGAGAATGGTCCTGAATGGGAACTTAATACTGTTTCATTTAACCCTTAATGCCTGTAATTTAAGCAAACAGTGTACCCTGAACGCGGCGTCTGATCTGGGTCTGCACTGTTTGGCAGTCCCAGTCCAGGTTTTACAGATAACCCTCTTTACACGGCACTCTGACGTCAAAGTGACAAGAATAGCGCGGCTATAAATAACCGTTACATGGTTGTCGTACATACCTGCGATTTGATTTCATTGGGCAATGATAATCACGTGGACAACACCCTTACGAAAATTTTACTTTGGCTAGACTGTAAATAATCTAACCAAAAACCGAAAGGCAAACACATTGTACAATATTAACCTATGTAAGCGGAGTTGTTTCTTCTGCCTCAATCTTTGGACATGTACATTTCAAAATTTTACACCACGAAAACATGCCTACATAATTTTGACCCCTCCTTAAACCCTACTTTTATATACTAGAACTGGGGTTTAAAGGGGTATACATTATTTTTCTTATTTCTGTTCAAAACATAGATTGTAGGTACTCGTTAGAACCGCCTCGGCGATCCGGTTCTAATGAGTACCCACAATCTATGTTATGAGCAGAAATATGAAAAATATGAGAATTTTTATCTGAAAACTTTCCGTTTTTGGTGGTGAAATTTTCAATATATTTGAATAGGCGTGTTTTCGTAACGAAGGTGTCTGATTTGTTTTCATCAAAATTATCTTTTTTTTGCAGAACTTGCTGCCTATCTAACCGATGACTCCTTTAGCGTGGGTGACCCAAATTCGTTTTGAGTCCCTAGAAAATTCTCCGATAGCTCAAGAAAACAAATCGTTAGGGATATTCTAGGATTATTTTAGGATTATTTACTTATTTTATCAAGAACATGTATATTGTGTGTACTCATTAGAATCGCCTTATTAAGACGAACATAACGAGCACACTCAACATACCATTATTTTATAGAAGATCGAACAGACATCCCTAAATTATCCCCATTTGGCCTCCTGACCGGGCGGTATGATTACCCTCAGTGGCTCGAACTACCCATGTCTGTAACAAATTTCCGTAGTCCCAAAGATGTTCGAGCCATTGAAGTTTGACTGTATATGAGAAATTGCCATATTTATTCTAACATATAGCATCTGCTGAGACACAACATTACGAAAACACGCCTGTTCAAATATACTAAAAAATTTACCACCAAAAATTGAAAATTTTCAGATAAAAAAATTCTGATTTTTTTTTTTCATATTTCTGCTCAAAACAAAGATTGTGGCTACTCGTTAGAAACGCCTCGACGATGTGGTTCCACTGAGTACCCATAATCTATGTTTTGGATCAGACATAAGAAAAATAATGTATACCCTGTATAATCCGGGTTTTACGTTTTAAAAGTGGGGTTTAAGGGGGTCAAAATTAGACAGTCATGTTTTCGTGATGAGAGCCAGCAGGTTGAAGGCGTAGGAGCACGACTGTTTACACTTGTTTAACCGCTAATATTGGTACCAAGCACATTGATTACAAACGAACCGCCTATTTTATAATGGAGACAATGTTAAGAGCGTCATGCAAAAAGGGTGCTAGGCGCTTTCGACGGCCCAGACCCGGCCATTTGCGCATGAGCAAAGACCAACAAAACATTCTCTATTTGCTTACAGAATGTTTAGATGCCAAAGAATCTACAGACAAAAAAAGCCCAGCGAACACAAATAAATTATATATAAAAATTGATACATCGACGTTGATGTGACGTTGTATTTAGCGTCACGACCTTGATGCGATGTTGTATAAACGTCATGACAATGCGACACTGACACCGTTGATGCGACATTTATAAACGTCATGACGTTTAATTACATTTTCAGCAGTAATTTACTGAGATTTATCAGTGAATTAATTCACCGAGTGAATTATTTCATTTCGAACATTTTGACGTCATAATTACTAGACGACGTTGCTGACGTTGTTGGTAACAACAATAACAATAGTTGACGTTTCGCGGAAAATTTCATAAAATCACGGAAATCAGACTGCAATTTTCAAGTCCAGTTGGCGTTTTTGAGGCAAGACCTGCAACACAAATGTAAAGTATGATTTTCTTAATAATCCAGTTCAACTTTCGTGACGTTTTTTCTGTCCATATTTCAAGCACATGATGATTTTTGCATTTTAGTGAAAACAAGATGGCGACTGATTTTCAAATTAAACCACGCCTCTTGAAATTCATGCAATGACTTGAACTATACTGAAAGGAAAAAGAAACGCAGGGTAAATTTTATTCCTAAATTTCATTCAAGTTTGAAAAAGTTTGTTAAATATTTTACTATGATTACAAAACGGTACATGTATGGAACAAAAGTTCCAAATTTCATTGGTTTGTGATCAACAAGTCTCGAGTTATTGAAGTTCATTGGTAGCTACCCCCCAAATCTTGAAATCAAAATCAAACTGAAAATCAATATCGGGTGTGCACCCCCCCCCCCACCCCCCTTGCTGCCGTTGCTGCCCTAATTCTCCTTTGGATAGAGTTAACCAAAGCATTGACAGTTCGCATCGGGATGTTATTCCATTCATTGATCAACGCATTCCTTAGTTGTGCGAGAGTTGCGGGGGGATTTCGGCACTTCCTAACCCTTCTGTCCAGCTCATCCCACATGTGCTCTATTGGGGTCAAATCTGGACTGTACGGTGACCATGCTAGTAGTGCGATGTTATTGTTTGCCAGGAAATCCTGACAAACTCGGGCAACATGTGGTCGGACATTGTCCTGCTGCAGAATCAGATTACACAAGCGGGACTGCAACAGGACGCAAGATCTCATCCCTATACCTTACTGCGGTCATATTGCCTGCAACAATAATCAACTGTGATTTTATCCCGTGAGCAATGCCTCCCCAGACCATAACGGAGCCACCCCCAAACCGATCCCGTTCGACAACACTGGCGTCGGCAAAGCGTTCTCCGCGACGTCGGTACACACGACATCGACCATCTGCGCGATAGAGAGTGAACCTAGACTCGTCCGTAAAGAGAACTCGTCTCCACTGCCTCATCGGAAATAGCCTGGGCGCATGCGCCGTCAACCACGCCATACGACGCAACCTACGTGCTTGGGTCAGAGGCAGACCAACGTATGGACGACGAGCTCGAAGACCAATCTCACGCAATCGACTTCCAACAGTCTTCGGAGAAATTTGTCGATTATGCGTACCTACTGTATTCAGGGCAGTTTCGGTAGCAGTGAGATGACGATTCCGCAAATGTGTCAGACGGATTGTCCTGACGTCGCGACGTCACGCGTGGACGCCCAGACCGCGGTCGGTCTGCTAAATGCCCTGTCTCCCTTAAACGTCTACCAAGACGTTCAATTGTTGAGACGTTAACCCCAAAATGATTGGCAACTTGCTGTTGCCTCTGACCCTGCATCAGCAACACAATTGCCCTACCACTCTGAACATCAGTCAATCGTACCATGATTGAAAAAAAGTTCAAAGTAGCGTAAAAATGAAAAGAAAAATCGATAAAAGAATCGAAGAGCATTGTGTATCGTTGAAGAGTACCAAATGGTGTGAGGAAATCTTGTGCTGAAGGTTTAAACATGCTTGTTTTGCACGAAATTTTGGCTTTCCGTATTGTCCGTGCAATGCACTGTGTAGTGCACGGTTGAATGATTTCACACACTGGGTAGACAGCACATCGACCAAAGACTCGTATACCCGCGGTTCACATTCACAGGACAATCTGTAAAAGTGTATGGCTATAGTAAACACCGTAAAAAATGGTTAAAATAAGAAGGAAAAAACTCTATCCTGCGTTTCTTTTTCCTTTCAGTATATTTTGGTAGGAAATCATAAATGTAAAAATTCAAAGGTAAAACATGGATGAAAATGTAATAATCGGTTTATTTGGTTGTTTTGATCGACTACGGAGAAATAAATCACTCGTGTTCTAAGGTTTGCTTGTAAAAAAAAAAAAAAACTCATTCGCTTCGCTCACTCGTGTTTTACGCGCAAGCCTTAGAACACTAGTGAATTATTTCTCCGTAATCGTTCCAAACAACCCAATAAACTCTATTTTATTAACGTCATGATGTTGCATCGATGTTTGTGCGACTTTGTATAAATGTCATTTGCCCGCTGGGCGGAGACCATATGCACCTATAGTCTAAGTAACCGTTTTTGTACACATGTACAGTCGACTATCGTTATCTCGAAGTCCAAGGGACTCTCTGAAATACTTCGAGATATCCATACCTCGACATATCAGATTTGCAGAACTGAGGAAAAAATAAAACGAACAGCCACATTTCACAAATGAATATGCAATTTGACTGCTGAAGTTCGAGATATAGTGAAAATATTGTGGAAAAGAAGAGAAATTGCTTAGGAGCAATTTCTCCTTTTTCCCACAATATTTTGTTTTACCTGTTGTTAGATTTCTCTGTTTAAACAGGGTACAAATTTTTCACTTCGAGATAAGCGGTTGTTCGAGATAAGCAGAATCGAGATAACGAGAGTCGACTGTATTTTAGGATTTTGCACACACAGAAAATGATACAGTTCCGAATAACTAATGCCATGTAGCACTTAAAAATATTAGGAAAAAATGAATATACCTTTTATATCTTAGTTTCCAGCTAAGTGTCAGAAAACCGTCAAATTATTTTTGGCATTTTTAATGCCGTGGTCTTATTCGACGTCTCTTTGTCATTTAAGAAAAATGAAGGCAATTTGTTTAACGTTAACCGAACTATAATTTGCATCGGGGCACGAGCAAAGAAAGTGAATAAACTTTGCTCGTCACCCGATGTTGTTCATACTTAAAAGAACTTTAAATAAATTGCCTTTATTATTTATATTATATTATTTTCCACCCTTCATTTGACAACAAAAAATCTGGTTCGAGAGCTTAAATTGAAACAAGAAAATAATTGCACGCAGTTTTCCTATTATCAGCGGAACAGTGTCGTCGTCCGATCAACTTGGAGAGAACCAATGCTTATTTTGATGTCGCCGATAACATTACGCCCCTATAAAAAAGTTATATAAGCCATATAGGTCTTTTTTTCTGTAAATGTACTAAGAATGTAAATATTTTCGAATAACGTCATGATAACCTAACGCTACTGGCGTCAGATGCGGACAATGATCAATTATTACGGGTTAAGAGTATTATATTCTGATATTCTTATGCGATTAGAAGCTTATTGTAGAAATAACCATACCGACTGTTTCAGAACCTTGAGCCAAGGGAGTTTTATGGGGCTGTACACTACAGCCTCGATCTCGATACATTTCCGGAAATTTTCCACTCGGCAATTATCGGAAATTACGATTGTGAAAAGTCCGATCAGAGTCTTCGTTGTCCGCAGGAAGAAACTGCGCATCCTCCGCTATCCAAAATGCGTCCAGTGAAGTCTGATCAGGCCCCGAGGTTATAAAACTTTTTTCATACTCAACTCAGCTGAGCATGAAATTTTTCTTCGCTAATAATTATGAAAATGCCAACAAAAGTTGACATTTTCATATTTATTAGCAGAGAAATTTTCATGCCCAGATAAGTTTAGCAAGAAAGAATTTGCAATTGTTAGGAATTTGAGATTTATTAGCAAAACAAATTTCATGCTCAGCTGAGTTGAGCATGAAAAAAGTTTTATAACCTCGGGGCCTGATTGCGCGAATGCGCAAACTGATCCGAATCTTCGCTGAGCGCACATGCCGAAAGGTACGTTTCCTGACATTGCCGAGAGGTACGTTTTCTGACGTTTCGGATCAGTTATGAGATTGTGAAGCCGAGAAATTGCCAACTAACCTCAGACTGTCCTAAAACAAGCAAAGATCAATAAAAGCGCTTGCGAAGTTGGAAAGATGTTCAATAATATGGACCGACTAATACTTTGCATAAATTAATCTAAAGAATTTTTTTATCATATCCAAAGAACAATTTTCACTTCCTGTGATAAATTCGATTCTCATCGATAGTATCAGGATCAGTCAGTCTCCACACGACATGAACCGGGACCAGAGGGGTGGGGGATGAGGTGTGTGTGTAGGGGGGGGGGGGGGGAGGAGGTGGATGGCATACAACCTGAGCAACATCTACAGGCCTTTGTTTACTAATAGAAACCAAGCTAGTGGTGAGCAGTTCAAGTCGAGTGACATCACGAGGTCAATGTCAAAGTCTGATGACGGTTCTCGATGAGAAGCGAAACTGTCACAGTAAGTGAAAATATATATGAAAAGAATTCTTTGGATTAATGTGATATTCTATCCTGGTGAATCAATTGAGTGAATTCGCATAATTATATTAAATTGTATATTTTATTTTTTTTTATTTACACAATATTTTAAGAGGGTGACACATTTAGCTAAAATTAGCCATTCTACCAAGTGGCCCTCTACTAACATACTAAATTCTCTAAAAACACATGTTATAGCCCCACAGAACCTCTTTAGTTCAAGGATCTGATTAATTATGATTATTTCTTAAATAATTTTTTAATTGAATAAAACAGCAGAGCGTTCTCAATCTTTAGTACGTTAATGACAAAGTTTGAAAAAATCTGAAGAAACAGGAGACGAATCGCAGAAATAACACGAGTCTCTCCAAATAAAAGCAGTCACAGATAGACCAAACTTTCTTCAAGTCTATAGGTAGATCAAAGAAAGCTAACATATCTCCAAGTCTATGAGACAGATCACAGAAAGACGAACATACGATAGGTCACAGAAGGACCACAATTTATTCAAGCACGTGCAATAAATCACAGAAAGATCTACATTTCTTGAGGAAAGTGGAACATTTCTCCCGATTCATGATCCAGCTAACACAAAAATCAACAGTTCTCAATGTACATGATTTAGATCACAGAAAAATCAATATTTCCCCAAGTACATGAACCACATCATAGAAATACCACTATTTCAAATATATGCGCCAGATCATTGCATAACTGCCGTTTCTCCACGCAAATGATCCAGATCACAGAAAGACTAATATTTCTCTACATACATAATCCAGAGCTCAGACAGACCAACATTTCTCTAGGTACAGCTGGATTACAGAAAGACCTACATGTCATCTGGAATATTAGCTAAATCACAGACTGACCAACATCTCTCCAAATATATGATCCATATCACAGACAGACCAACATTTCTCCAAGTATATGATCCAGATCACAGACAGACCAACATTTCCAAGTATATGAGCTAGATCACAGACAGACCAACATTTCTCTAGGTACAGCTAGATTACAGACAGACCTACATGTCATCTGGAATATTAGCTAAATCACAGACTGACCAACATCTCTCCAAGTATATGATCCAGATCACAGACAGACCAACATTTCTCCAAGTATATGATCCAGATCACAGACAGACCAACATTTCTCCAGGTACATGATCCATATCACAGCTAGACAAACATTTCTCCAGGTACATGATCCATATCACAGCCAGACAAACATTTCTCAGAGTATATGATCCAGATCACAGACAGACTAACATTTCCACTTGTATATGAGCTAGATCACAGATAGACCAACATTTCTCCAAGTATATGATCCAGATCACAGACAGACTAACATTTCTCCAGGTACATGATCCATATCACAGACAGACAAACATTTCTCCAAGTATATGATCCAGATCACAGACAGTCCAACATTTCTCCAGGTACATGATCCATATCACAGCCAGACAAACATTTCTCCAAGTATATGATCCAGATCACAGACAGTCCAACATTTCTCCAGGTACATGATCCATATCACAGCCAGACAAACATTTCTCCAAGTATATGATCCAGATCACAGACAGACCAACATTTCTCCAAGTATATGAGCTGGATCACAGACAGTCCAACATTTCTCCAGGTACTTGATCCATATCACAGCCAGACAAATATTTCTCCAAGTATATGATCCAGATCACAGACAGACTAACATTTCTCCAGGTACATGATCCAGATCAAAGACAGACAAACCTTTCTCCACGTACACAAACTAGATCAACGACAGACTAAAAGTTCTCCAATCGCATGAGCTAGATCGGAGGCAGACTAACATTTCACCAAATACATAATCCAGATCACAGACAAACAAACATTTCTCCAATTACATGATCCATATCACAAACAAACTAACATTTCTCCAAATACATGAGCTAGATGACAGACAGACCGACACTAACATTTCTGTAGGGACATCCCAGTCAGCATTCAACGTAAATCTATATCGGGCCGTCATCGGCCCGTCAGGGTAGCTGACGGGCCGATGACGGTCCGATGTAGATTTACGTACAATGCTAGCTGGGATATGATGCAGATCTCGGATATACCAACATTTATCCAAGTACATGTGACAGATCACAGAAAGACCAGAGAGATCTCCAGGTACATGAGACAGATCACAGACAGGCCATCGTTTCTCCCAGTACATGATCCAGGTTACAGACAGACCAGCATTCTTGTATGCAAAAACCTAGATGACACCGTGGTGATTAAGACAACCTGTGAGTTCATGGTTGACTTTGGAGCTTCGTTGATCATTTGTTTGATCCTTCCATTCTCATCACCAAAAAGCTCAGAAATGACATAACAAACTTATACTTTTACGATTAGTGGCCTCTTCTACCATAACTCTTTGGCCCGGTCTATTTCAGATACCAGGACGTCTAGGTTTTATAATTACCATTTTTATATAGAAATGCTCGTATTGCAGCGTCTGATCTGGGCCTGCACTGTTTTCTTCTATTTTTGAGGGGGGGGGGTCGGTGGGGGGGGGGGGGCGGGGCGGGGCGTGGGAGGGGGAGGAGATGTGGGGTGTCTTCAGACTAAAATGGATTAATATACCGATTTGACGATGTGACGCGGCGTTAA
Organism: Anodontia alba; assembly: GCA_964016985.1. Taxonomy (NCBI): domain Eukaryota; kingdom Metazoa; phylum Mollusca; class Bivalvia; order Lucinida; family Lucinidae; genus Anodontia; species Anodontia alba. The sequence continues at coordinate 1,947,426 of OZ024824.1, forward strand.
ACATGAAATCACCATCATCATGTACCTTGACAAAATGGAGTGAATGCATTTTCGTGTTTTGAAATACGCTATACCCTATCTATCCTAAGCATTCGGACACCTTTACTTCTTACCATACTTGCTATAAAATGTGCACGGGTCCAGTTATACTTCCTGTGGCTGTGGCTTAAGGGGAAAAAGGGGAAAAAACGATGTTGGAGCAGAATGTATCTGAGATTCACGATATTGACAAACCGTGCATTTTGATGCAAGTTTTATCAAAAATCGGATAAAAAAAGTAAGTTATCAAGGTTTGAAGCTATCAAAATAGCTTTTATGGGCGCTGCCATTTTGAACATTTAACGAGGCTTTATGACGTCATAAAGCCTTACTTAAACATGAACTACTAAATAAATAAGATTCGCAATGCTATTCACACTCTACATTTGTATATCATCACGAAAACATGCCTATATAATGTTGACCCCCTTTAAACCCCACTTTTACAGAGTAAAACTGGGGTTTACAGGGGTATACAATATTATTCTTATTTCTGCTCAAAAACATAGATTGTGGGTACTCGTTAGAACCGCCTCGCCGAGGCGGTTCTAACGAGTAACACAATCTATGTTTTGAGCAGTAATATAAAAAATATCAGAATTTTTTATCTGAAAATTTTCATTTTTGGTGGTAAAATTTTCAGTATGTTTGAATAGGCTTGTTTTCGTAATGGTAGTTTCTGCTCTAGAAATTTATGGATTTTGCTTAAAAACCCTATTAATTTCTTTCAGAAAGAAGAATTTTATTTAATATTTTGAAATTTTGGATTAGGAATAACTGATCCAAAGTATCCTGACTAACTTTTGATCCAGCCTCAATTGTAGACAATAGTTTAACACTAGTTTCACTGTATCGGCAACGCTCCGAACGTCGGATTCCTTCACGTGACTCATTATTTTTTAATTCGGCCAGTAATTTAATCTTAGCTACAGAATCCTTTAGCGACTGAAAGTCACCCTGGAGATCCTTCACTTGACCATCCGGCCTCAATGGCGGAGGGATGGCGGCCACGTGGCTTTGAGCATTTGGAGGAGTGTTCTCAGATAATCCAATGTCCCTATAACCAAGATAGTCTGGGCCCAGTTGTTCAAAGCATCGTTAGTTTAACGAGCTCGTTAAGGGTCATTTCGTTAACTGTTTTAGCGGATTCAATACACAATATTCTGATATTTTTTGCTGACAAAATGTGAGTAGCTTTTACACTGCAAAAGCTACTCACATTTTTTCAGCAAAAAATTTCAGCATATTTGCGTATCACCCGATGTAAATTTTAACAAATCGTTAACTAACGACATCGTTAGCTATGAACAACTGGGCCCTGGAATTCATCTTCTTGCACCTAAGTCCCTTTCTGTTAATCTTTGTTTATAATTATCCAACCGTTCATTTACTAATTTTATTAAATTGTCGATTTTTCTTCATTCACACAATTTGTGTCCTGTCTCGTGAGTGAACAAGATGAGAACAATGTAAAGGTGAGTGACGTATCACAAGCCAAGGGAAAGTACTTGTGTTCACATGACTATTATTTTTAACCACATTAATTTCTTTCAGAAAAAAGACTTAATTTAATATTTTGAAATGTTTAAAACCTCATTAAATATTCAAAATGGCGGCGCCCTTGATCATGGTTTTGAAATATTTTAACGTCTTTTCCTTAGTTTTTTACCGTTTTTTTTGTCAAATTTACATTAAAGTACATGATTTGAAAGGACCTTTCGTCTCAGTTACATTCTTTACCAACCTTGCGTTTCCCTTCAAAAACTGCTGTTTGAGTGGTAAACAGTGCAGATCTTGATCAGATGCCGCGTTCTGTGGCATCTTATCATGGTCTACACTGTTTTATCAATCCTTTCTCTCCGAATTCTTGTGGTAAATTAGGTACATGTACATGTATGTACTTAAATTGCAAAGAAAACTTTCTGCGTTTTCCTCCTCGCTTCTACAAATGAGCCACATCCTGAGAAAACGTGTCTTTCACGGCGGGGCATAGTTTTTTTAAGAAGTTAAGATTCTAATCAGCCAGCAAAATGCACAATCTGAAAAAAGAGTTGTTCTAATATCGCACATATACAGCGGTATCAAATGATTTCGTAGTCCCTGATCGGACTGCGCCGATATGCAGGCTGATCCGTGCTTTCACTGTCCTCATAAGTCCAGAAGGAATTGTTTCATACGACATGGCTCATCTATATTGGTGATCAGAGATCCTAAAGGAAGGAAATCGGTGGATTAATTATGAGTGGACTGTATAAACAGCACAAATCATTAATCATACCGTTACCTACTGCACAGCATACTAGTCTATTAACCATTTGCATGCTGGGTAAAAATTCAGCAGAACTAATTATTTTTTTTTTCTTTTCTTTTTTTTTTTTTTTTTTTTTTCTTTTTTTCCCCCCTGAAATTTATCCCATTGGGGAATAGATAACTACCCAGCGGGCATTCAATGCTGTATACAACGTAGACTCAACGTTGATGCCGCATCATTTCACACGTCGACTAAACGGCGATGTAACGTTATGACGTTGCATCGACGTTGAGGCGACGTTGTATAAAGTCATCTGCCCGCAGGGTAAATGTCACAGTATACTGGTTCCCTTCATAAGTTTCGCTAGTTGTACAGGACAAAGGCTCTGGTTACACTAACTTACGTAAGCTTTATAATACTTTCAAATGCCCCCACTATGCCCCCACCCTATTCCACCCAACCCCCACCCCCTGCCTTCCTTCTCCCCCCAAAACAAACTGCCTCAAATTTGCAAGAAAGGACAATTCCTATTTTCTGGAAAAAATAAGAAAGGTATTTTTAAATGTCGTGTGCTGAATTGTTTACTAAGATGCCCACTCGCGTTCATTCATGGAAGCACGGACGCACAAACTTAAGACTACCAGTAACCATTAAAGCAAGTGTCAGCAGATGACTATAACATTAGCGTAGTGTGAATAACCCATCCACACATCTGAACTATTATTAGCAATTGTAAATGCCAGCATGATCATAGCCCCAGATGAACAGGGTGGTTCCATATAATATTTTTCTTATTTCTCGATGAAAGATGTGCTCAGGGTACTCTTAGAAGCGCCTCAGCGAGGTGCGCCTGGTGATCAGTTCCATATAAGGTGATAATTGAGGTTATGAGCTCTCTTACAAACACATCAAGTTAACTTACTCATAATGCCTTACTCCTCGCAGCCCCTATCAACTTATGTGCTGTTTAAAATGTGGAATGGGTGGGACTGAATTGTGAATAAATGAATTTGTTTTGTAGCTGCGTATAAAACCTAAAAAAAAAAACAAAAAAAAAACATATGGAACCGTTTAAATCCACTGAAAAGGGTCGAAATCTAATATTATGCAAGCATATCAGAAGTGGTTCCGTAGTTGAAAAAACTTTAATCATAATCAGCTGACCATAAATAAAATCAGACCACTGCTTAAAGTATTTTTTGCAGAAAATAAGACATGAACTTTCATTCAAATTGTCTCAGAAGACGACACCTAAAATATTTTCAAAATTCACACTACATACGAGGGGAGTTCAATAAGTTCTTAGAACTCAGGGTTCAACTCACAGATTGGAAGATGGTTTCAATATTATTTTTCAATATAATCCCCCTTTACTTCAATGCATTTGGCCCACTTTTCTTTTAAGCAGTCTATGCCTTTGAAATAAAAGTCGTCAATGTGGTCCTCAAACCAAGCCTCTGTAGCAGCCTTGAGCTCATCATCGTCCCGAAATCTCGTTCCACGCAAGTAGGACTTCAAATTTCGAAACAGATAATAATCACTTGGGGCCAGGTCTGGACTGTATGGCGGGTGATTTAACTGCTCGAACTTGCACTCACGAATAGCCGCTTGTGCAACTCTGGACTTGTGCACAGGGGCATTATCATGCAAAAGAAGGACACCAGCAGCTAGCTTTCCCCTTCGTTTTTCTTTAATAGCAACCCTTAATTGTTTAATGACATTGGCATAGTATTCTCCGGTAATTGAAGTACCAGCAGGCTTGTAATCTATCAATATAATCCCTTTGGAGTCCCAAAACACCATGGCCATTACCTGGCTGATGGTTGGGTACGAAATTTCTTAGGCGGGGGTGAGCCAGGGCGCTTCCATTGCATGGACTCTTTTTTAGTATCTGGGTCCCAGTGGTGAAGCCAAGTTTCATCTCCTGTTACAAGACGAGTGTGAAAGTCTTCTGGATTGGCGTTGTACACTTCCAGAAGTTCTTGACTTGACTCCACCCTTTGCTGACGATCTTGCATGTTCAGGTTTCTGGGTACCCACCTGGCAGATACTTTTGACATGCCTAAATGTTCATGGATTATAGTGTAAACACTTCCATTAGAAATACCACATTCTGAAGCAAGTTCGGTAACTTTGATTCGGCGATTGTTTAGCACAAGTCTCTCAACACGGTCGATCATCTCCTGGCTGATGACATCAGCAGGGCGACCTGGCCTTGGGTCATCTTCTAAGGAGTCTCGCCCACGTTTAAATTCTGCTGACATTTTGCCACTGTGGAATACTTTGGGCTACTATCACCATACACATCAGCCATGCGCCAGTGGATTTCTTTGGCCTTTGCATCCTCCTTAGTGAGGAACTTTATGACTGCTCTGAACTCAATATTCTGACTTTCCGTTTTTGCCTATGGGTATAGGTTTTCAAACAAAAAGTAATTGCAAAACATGTACGTGTTGACTGAACGGCTGTTATCATTCAACTGACAAAGGATTACACTGCACAAAAATGAAAAAAGTAATTTTGAATTGTATAGAAAAATACCGAGTTCTACGAACTTATTAAACTCCCCCCGTATAAACTAGGAGCCATCATGGCAGCAGAAATGTTTTCTTGGCGGATTATAGAAAAATATCAATATCAATACATTTTGGTAGCAAAAATTCTGTTTGTTCTTTTTTTTTTCTTTTTTTTTTTTCAATTTCATTGTCACAGCAGTGCCATTTAATGCATGTCCCATTATAATATTTTCCCTAATACTGGTACAGGCATGCACGAGCAAATAGTGAAGATCCATACCAGACATCACAGAACGCGTCTGATCAGGATCTTTACTGAGTACCACTCACATACGGTTTTGAGAGACATCAAATGGTAGTAGAATTGGTTTGTTCAAAATTTAGGATAAGCAGGGGCGGATACTGGAGGATTTCTGAGGGGTTCGATTAAATCAAAATACCTTGCTTTACGTATTCGGAAAGGCAGGCCTGCGTAAACAGTGTAGACCCAGATCAGACGCCGCATAACGCGGCGTCTGATCAGGGTCTACACTGTTTGTAAATCATCCAGTCTATACAAATTCAAAAGTAGTAAAATGGGCTTGCTGAAGAGAAATATACGGTAAAGAGTAATGGATGTGAATATTTTGGGTACATATGGTATTCCAAATTTATCAAATTTTCAAAAACGTCCTATGAAAAAATGAAATATTGAATCAATAGGGGGTTCGACGGACAACATCCAACCCCCTCTTAATCCGCCCCGGGACTAGTATGGTGAGGAGTTAAGGTGTCCCAATATTTAGGGTATAAATGACACTTTGTCTGCTTATTTTTCTCGTCTTGTGCTGACGTTTTTGATAGTTTGTCATTGGCAGCCGGCGATACAGGTGTTAATGTCGAGTCAGTACACACAATACCACTGTCAAATACACTTCCTGGTAGTCAGTTACAAAAACTCCATACCGGTACGATCAATCATTATAGACAAAAACAATTTGCATATATTATTACTGAAAATACCCTAAGTTTTGGGGCACATTTTTTTACCCTTTTGTTGCGAGTGGACTCTACTAACTCAGCCTTTTTGGACGGGTCATTTTCCAATAGAATGATGTCTGGTTGTTGTTGTTATTTATGATTATTATTACCATTTTTATAGAAATTCCTGTATTTAATGCAAACACTGCAGACCCTGATCAGACGTCGCGTTCTGCTGCGTCTGATCATGGTCTACATTGTTCGCAAATGCCCCTTTTTATTGGACGCCAGGCATAAGTGTGTAAACTGCTTTCTAGAACGGACACAGTTAGCTGACTACCAACTTGTTCCTGTGTTTTAAACTACTGGTTTGTCATTGGCGAAATATCAATCGGTACTTTCTTGTGAAAATAATGATAATAATAAAATAAAATAAAAATATCAATTTGACGTCTGTTGTGCAGGCCGCCCACTTGTTTTCAAACAACTAAGAGTTAAATAATGTATTTTGTCGCAATAAGTCATTAAATGGATTGTGATACCCATGATAAAATACATGATCGACGTTCGTACATTGTGGTCAGCCTCATTATAACATCCGTGAGATATGGTCATAATGATTATTGCGACAAATCGGTTATTGCACAGTTTTAAATTTCGAGCCTAACGGCTCGAAATTTAAAACTATGCAATAATCTATACTTGTCATGTGTCTCAAACAGTTGACGTCCAAATATTTTCCGCGCTCAAGAGCAGACGACAAACACACATTTATGTGACAATGTCCGTCTAAAACCCATGTTATCCGTGGTTATTATGCTATTATTCGACATTATTATGTCTTAGCACGCTATGGGGAAATGCAGCAGACGACAAATTGATGACATTTATCTTATTTTCCTCCAAAAAATAGATTAGGAGACAATTTGCTTGAAATGTCTATTCCTATTTGCAACGAAAAATAAGAAAATATTTTCAAATGTCGTCTGTTGAACCTTTTACCCAGCATGCTGAGAGTTACTGTTTGCGTGACACGGACGCCAGCAGACAGAATTCTATTTAAACCATAAACCAATACAGCGCTGGACAATCTAAACCTAAAATGTAATATTAAAAATCAATCGCAAACCCGTCTAAATGAGACAAACAAATTGTTGCCACAAAACTGATTACTGTCGTAAAACCGATTAATGTCGTAAAAATGATTCCGTAACCACATTTTGCTATCCCGCTCAACAAACGATTCAGGATAGTTTATGTCCGATGCAGATGACGTCATTTATATATTTCAAACAGGTCAGAGGTCGACATTTTTCATAGCAGCACTACATACGTATATATGGATTTTCATCTATTATTTCGCGAGGTATACATGATTTTTTTCCCAAATAAAAGACATACATGTAAATTAATAAATACACGTTTCTTATAATCAAAACAAGAATCATTTTCAAAAAAGAAGATAAGCGACGATGAATAGAAGATACTGAAATTTTCGGGCAATTTTTCCCATATTAAAATAGAAGTTCTTAAAACGAAGTCAATTATTCTACATATTAGCGTAACGTCAAAAATACGACAAATGATACTAATGAATATGCGAATGCGCAGTGTATTCGGAGAATTTGCTAACAGCAATTGTTCAGCCAGCACATCACATCACGTAAACATACCTATATAATTTTGACCCCCTTAAACCCCACTTTTATATAGTAAAACTGAGGTTTACAGGGGTATACATTATTTTTTCTTATTTCTGCTAAACCATAGATTGTGGGTACTCGTTAGAACCGCCTCGGCGAGGCGGTTCTAATGAGTACCCACAATCTATGTTTTGAGCAAAAATATGAAAAATATCAGATTTTTTATCTGAAAACTTTCAGTTTTTGGTGGTGAAATTTTCAATATATTTGAATAGGCGTGTTTTCGTTATGACCTCGGTATGACCAGTGTCTCTTTGTCGATATGATCTACAGAACCTAATGATACTGAAAGTTGGCAGCGAGCGCTGCGTTTGCGTGGATGAGTACCGTAATTACGTACACCAAGACAAACCTCTGCAAATATGACAGACCCAGATCAGATGCCACTGAATGCTATGTCTGATCAGGATCTACAATCTCGTTCAGTTTAAGACACATTTTGAACAGGTAGTCAAATGGACCTGTTCAAATTTTAACTCCTCTCTTGCTGAACACGACAGGCCCTGCCTTAGCAAACAGTGTAGATCCAGATCACTTGGCTTCTGAAGAAGCCAACTGATCTGGTTCTGCACTGTTTGTCATTTAATATGCGAATTTCTATCAAAAACCCAGATCAAGTAATCTGATTGGCTGGAAGTTAGAAGTGGGCGTAGCATCTTAATTTATTCAGTAAGGCAAGGGTTAGGATAAGTATAGTAAGGAGGTAACGTTTATCCTGCTGAATAAAATTAAGATGCCACGCCCCTTTCTAATTGTCAGCCAATCAGATTACTTAATCCAGATTGTTGATATAAATTCATATACCGAATGACAAACAGTGTAGATCCAGATCAGTTGGCTTCTTCTGAAGCCAACTGATCTGGATCTACACTGTTTGCAGAGGCAGGGTATATCCGAGTTCAGCAGGACAAGGGTTAAGGTTTCTGAATACGGGAGGTAAACAAGCTGATCGCGGATTGTCGCCATTCGCATATTTTCAGGACGAGGTTCCTTGTATTTTTTATTTATTTATTTATTTTTTATTTATTTATTTATTTATTTTTTTTTTTTTTTATTTTATTATTTTTTTTTTTTTTTTTGTTTTGTATTGTTTTGTTTTTTGCTTTTATCGACCATGTTTAACATTGCTCTGCATCGGTTTGCTAGTTTGTGCGTATTTTTGCTTTACGATCTTTTCTAATGATGCCTTTTTTCACCTGTATTTTTTTAAATTATTCCGTTTAAAATTTTCTTAAAATCTTCAAAATTGCACAAGAGTATCTTTAAATCTAGTAACTTGAGTAAGACAGTTACTCTGCTGTGTGTCTCGACGGCGAACAAATTCCGAATCAAGTCACTTATGTCGGTTTACGACATCGCCAGGCTTTAAGTTAAAATGATGTTTTGTGACAAATTCCCTAGCCAATGAAAAAACAACAATATTTTTTGTTATAAAGCGTTTTCATCAGAAATAAAAGTATTGAGAAAGAAGAGAAAAAATATGTATTTTCTTAAATATATTTTAAAAAAGAAAAAAAAACGGTCTAATTTAAAAGTTCAGTTTTAATGTACACTCTAACTTCTCATGAAAGTGTGTTAAGGCGAAAAACTAAACATGTGACAAGAAAAACTTGGATAACTTTTGCATTTTTTTACTTTTACAATAAACTAAGAGTATTTTTTATAAATATACCCAACAAATGCATTTTTTTATTCTTGATCCTAAACATGCTAAAATGAAAGCAAGCATTCATATCTTCTGAAGTGAAGAACTTATACTAAAACACCGTCATAATTTTGTCCCATTTGGTTTTCCGCTTGGTCCTTGCAAATAGGCATATGATTTATCCTTTATAATGCAATGTACACCATTAATTCTATCATTTTTTTTTATTTTACATAGAGGAGGTTTTTGTTTGATTTTCAAACTTGGTTTTTGCACTCAATAAAAGTTGAATTAGAGGATTTGACAAAAAAAAAAAAAAATAAATAAATAAAAAAAAAACATGTCATGGAATCTATCATTACTTCAATGCTAGTACATTCTTCTATGCAGAGGCTGACAGAATTAGGTCACAAATGATCTTATAAGACTTCGTCTACAAATAATAATCTCAGTCAACTTATAGAAATATTTTACGAATGCGTAGTAACATTTTTTGTTGTGACAAATCCAAAATAGACTGGTGCTTCATACATGTAGCAACGATATATAGACAAATATCAAGAAATGTTTGCAAATCTCATTAACTTCCCCATTTAAAGAAGTGAAGAAATATAATGACAGAAAGGTAGACTGGCTCCAGTCTCCAGTGACTAAATATATTTTCGTGTAATCATGTATGTTAGTCTACTGAAATAAAACCAAAATAATATCATGACTATAAAGGCTGGTCACTAGTATATATAAATGTCAAAACATTAGTTTTGTAAGTAGGGCCGTGTGGCAATTAAAAACGTGCGTACTATATAAGAAACAAATCGGTCACAGTAATCGTACCCGAAAAAGTTACGTCAACTTCGTAATGAACAGGTCTTGGTTTAAACTTTATTTTGTTTGATTCAGTTGCATGTGTAAACAATAAACAATAGACTATTTAGGATCTCACATTAAGCCAAAGGCTTGTACAAAGGCCATCTCCTGTAAAAATGAACAGGTGTTACATATGTGTATCGTCTGTACATATCATACGAATGCTTCACACTAACTTGTCCACATGTTACATATGCGTATAATGAATGCAAACATAACCCATACAAATCTACACATATGTAACACATTTGTTACATATTCGTATATATGATATATGTACACTCACAGAGGCTCGAACCCGTTTCTAGAACAAATTTCCTTAAACCCCACTATTATATAGTAAAACTGGGGTTTACAGGGGTATACATTATTTTTCTTATTTCTGTTCAAAACATAGATTGTGGGTACTCGTTAGAACCGCCTCGACGAGGCGGTTCTAACGAGTACCCAAATCTATATTTTGAGTAGAAATATGAAAAGTATCAGGATTTTTTATCTGAAAATTTTCAATCTTTATGGTGGTAAATTTTGAATATATTTGAATAGGCGTGTTTTCGTAATGGAGTTATGGAAGTTCCACTATAGTATGTTATTTAGTTGGTTCATACTGCGGATTTTACTCTGTTATTGCAAGCAATATGATCTATTAGAGCCATTTGTGCCCCACCACGAAACAACGTACCCCCTGATATGTGCGCTCAATGATCACTCAAACTAGCCTGCGCGTCTGCGCATTCTGATCACTCTTCGTTATCCACATGAAGAGACTGCATCATTCAAAATGCGCCCAGTGAAGATTCTGATCAGAGTCTGATCTGAATCTTCTCTGGACGCACGTGTGCGAGGGGTCGTTTACGGACTTTGTGGCTCACTCTATTTCTCCTTTCTGCACAACTGGTCAGATAGGAGTATCCCAATACTCTGAGGACCTCCAGATGCCGAAACTCTTATTAAACCCAGAAAACTAATTCGCCGTGCTAAAATTGACTATCTTAGCCTTAAATGTAATATTAAAATCGATGACAAACAATGCCAAATGAGACAAACAAATTACCCTCGTAAAACAGATTACGGCCGTGTGGTAGAATCTCAAATTATACGAAAATGACATTTGTCTGATACTAAACAATAGTTAACATCACAAATCTCAGGAATTTCTTAGAATAGGCTACAGAGCTACGGACTGGCAAAACAAATTCTAACGTGTCTTTAGACTGGCTCCAATCTTTAGTTACAAATTATTTTTGTTTCTTACAATCCTGATTAATACATTCACTAAAGTAAAACAAAAACAATGTCATGATTTTTAAGCTGGTCACTATTGATTCCACTTTCAGAGAAAAAGTTTAGTTTCAATTGATTCTATTTATACAGATAATGTATATTTATGACTTTAAAATATTTTGTTCTTATAATCCTGTTTATTAATACATTCACTAAAAAACCTAAAACAATGTCGTGATTATAAAGGCTGGTCACTATTGATTTCACTTTCAGAGAGAGAGAAAAAAAAAGTTTAGTTTCATTTGATTGTATAAATACAGATAATGTATATTTATAAAGGCATAATTTATTTTTATACATTTCCACCTACGAATTAAGAAAAATTTTAGCCTCAACGTCGGAAAAACTACCTTCTACATATGCGCACAGCGAAGAATCAGATCAGCATGTACATTCGCGTAGTCTGATTAGAATCTTCACTGGGAGCATTTTTTCATGTCGATCATTACGAAAACACGCCTATTCAAATATATTGAAAATTTCACCACCAAACACTAAAAGATTACAGATAAAAAAAAAATCTGATATTTTTCATATTTCTGCTCAAAACATAGATTGTGGGTACTCGTTAGAACCGCCTCACCGAGGCGGTTCTAACGAGTACCCACAATCAATGTTTTTGAGCAGAAATAAGAAAAATAGTGTATACCCCTGTAAACCCCAGTTTTACTATATAGAAGTGGGGTTTAAGGGGGTCAAAATTATATAGGTATGTTTTCGTGGTGAACGAATACTTTTCGTTCAGAGCAAAATGTCAAAAGGTACGTTTTCTCACGTTGTTGCACATTTGAAGTTCAGGGTCCAGGCCCCGAGGTTATAAAACTTCTTTCATGCGTATCTCAGCTGAGCATAAAATTTGTCCTGCTAACAGATCTCAAATTATTAACAACTGCAAACTCTTTCTTACTAAACATAGCTGAGCATGATTTTTTTTTTTTTTTTTTTTTTTTGCTTACAGATATGAAAATGCCAACTATTGTTGGCATTTTCAGATTTGTTAGCAGAGAAATGTTCATGCTCAGCTGAGCTGAGCCTGAAAAAAGTTTTATAACCTCAGGGCTAGATTTACAATCGTTCCACAAGATAAAGGTTGCTAACGGAGCGACTGTAGATATAACGAAAATCACAAAAGCTTCACTTTTGTTTCAAAGTACTTTCCCAGACTGCTGTTTTGATAATTGTCTTGTCCGTAAAATTAATTAGAATAAGTGTTCTCGTTCTGATACTCTAAGTTAAACGAAAATAATTTATGCTCTCACTGTGTTTCGAAAAATTTACACACTCATTGTGAAAGTAATATACGTGCTTAGCATAAAAAAAAAAAAAACTTTTAAAGTAATTAGAGTACAATCACTATTTAATTGATAACCTTTTTTTACCTCCCTTAACCTAACTTGGCTACATAGCCTAGTTAGAAAAATTATGTAATTAGACAATATTTTCTCCTATAATACTTTATTGCACAGTCCTCAGAAGCATTTTATAGCAAACTAGGGGCAGTTTAATTTCATTAAGGAATAGTATTTTCAGACAACAAAAAGTAAGATTATATCAAAATTAGCCCCGGGACCATCTTTAAGGTCGACCTTAACTTGGAGGATAGAGACTTACACTCTCATATGAAAGCTGACTTCCAACAATGAGATCAATAAGTACAGTTAGATATCGTCTACTAAGCCTACATAAAATTATTCATATCTTTTGACTATAAATATCTTATTGCGCATTTTAAATTTTCGGATCTTAAGTTAAGGTAGACCTTAACTCTAAGAAATAATTGTAAACCTGGTCCCAGATTATTTAGGTTTCCACCTAAATATGCAGAAATATGAAAAATATCAGAATTTTTTATCGGAAAATTTTCCCTTTTTTGGTTGTAAAGTTTTCAGTATATTTGAATAGGCGTGTTTTCGTAATGTCAGGCAGTAAACCAGGGTACGCTCCCTTGAATGCAAAAAACAGCCTCAGTGTTACTTTTTTGCTTCACAGTTGCACATGCACATGAGATACATTGTAATAAACATTCTGGTTTCCTTTCTGAACACTGTTTTCTTTCTCATCTGTGACGTTAATCTGAATACGCAAGATTTTGTATGTACACTAGGAATTTGTTAAGTATCAACTGGGCCTCCGTAGAAACATGCAAGTTTTCGCGAAATGAAATGTAAACATATCTGCTATACAGTTGTTTTATACACAGGCCGGTTCAAACTGTCTTCCAATATCAAAACAAGAATATCGGTGAAACCGATGGATGCTCCCCGAGCATGCAATAGTCGGAACAGGAAACATTATCCTAGATAAAGAGCGGTATACTGTGTATACTCACTGTACTTCAAAATGGAGTATCACAAAACCTGTTGGTGGACAGATAAGCTTGCCTGAAGGCACTGTCATACAAACATCAGCAACATAAAAGTTGGAATAAATGAAAGGAATAAATCTAGGCACTAGAGCAAAAACAAAGTTTTTCTAAAAATAGCCACAGTGACCTTGACCTTGAGCCCAGGACCCTGAATGTCAAACATGCTCAAGATATTATCATACCCAACATTTGTTTGAAGTTATATCAAAATCCATCAATAAATGTAGGCACTAGAGTGTTGACAAATTCTTTTCTAAAAATAGCCAGTGACCTTACACTGCAGCTTTAAACAAAGTAGCATGACTCTGTGACAAATCATCTAACCAGAAAGATTGAACAATATGCGCATCCCCTATTGCTGCTTAAGATTCCATTAAAATTTCGTTGAATTTCTGCCAGTATTTGCTAAGAATTTGCGTGGACACGAACAGTACCCTATATATTCATGCAGAACTCATCAAAGGGCAATAACTCTTGGAAAAATCATCGAACCAGAACACGCAGGTGAATGTCGAACATGCTCAAGATATTTAAAAGCTGCAGTGACCTTGACATTGAGCCCAGGACACTGGAAATTGAAATTGCTTGAGATGTTATCATACTCAACATTTTTGTGAAATTATATTAAAATCCATCAATAAATCTAGGCACTAGAGCAAAAACAAAGTTTTTCTAAAAATAGCCACAGTGACCTTGACCTTGAGCCCAGGACCCTGAATGTCAAACATGCTCAAGATATTATCATACCCAACATTTGTTTGAAGTTATATCAAAATCCATCAATAAATGTAGGCACTAGAGTGTTGACAAATTCTTTTCTAAAAATAGCCAGTGACCTTACACTGCAGCTTTAAACAAAGTAGCATGACTCTGTGACAAATCATCTAACCAGAAAGATTGAACAATATGCGCATCCCCTATTGCTGCTTAAGATTCCATTAAAATTTCGTTGAATTTCTGCCAGTATTTGCTAAGAATTTGCGTGGACACGAACAGTACCCTATATATTCATGCAGAACTCATCAAAGGGCAATAACTCTTGGAAAAATCATCGAACCAGAACACGCAGGTGAATGTCGAACATGCTCAAGATATTTAAAAGCTGCAGTGACCTTGACATTGAGCCCAGGACACTGGAAATTGAAATTGCTTGAGATGTTATCATACTCAACATTTTTGTGAAATTATATTAAAATCCATCAATAAATCTAGGCACTAGAGCAAAAACAAAGTTTTTCTAAAAATAGCCACAGTGACCTTGACCTTGAGCCCAGGACCCTGAATGTCAAACATGCTCAAGATATTATCATACCCAACATTTGTTTGAAGTTATATCAAAATCCATCAATAAATGTAGGCACTAGAGTGTTGACAAATTCTTTTCTAAAAATAGCCAGTGACCTTACACTGCAGCTTTAAACAAAGTAGCATGACTCTGTGACAAATCATCTAACCAGAAAGATTGAACAATATGCGCATCCCCTATTGCTGCTTAAGATTCCATTAAAATTTCGTTGAATTTCTGCCAGTATTTGCTAAGAATTTGCGTGGACACGAACAGTACCCTATATATTCATGCAGAACTCATCAAAGGGCAATAACTCTTGGAAAAATCATCGAACCAGAACACGCAGGTGATATGCACATCCACCTTCCATACTTAATATTCCCATGAAGTTTCAATGAAATCCGACTAGTAGTTTCCGAGAATTCGCGTGGACACGAACAGTACCCTATATATTCATGCAGAACTCATCAAAGGGCAATAACTCTTGGAAAAATCATCGAACCAGAACACGCAGGTGATATGCGCATCCACCTTTGATACTTAATATTCCCATGAAGTTTCATTGAAATCCGACAAGCAGTTTCCGAGAATTTGCGTGGACAAGAGCGGGACGGACGCACGGACACACGGACGCACGGACGAAGCGGCGACTATATGCTCCCCCGAAATTCTTCGGGGAGCATAATAAATTGTATATCTTTCCGATTGAAGGGTTAGCAATAAGCCAACGTTTAACAGAAGCAAAGTTTGGATAGGAGAAATTTGAGATAAAATGTAGTTAAATATATCGGCTATTGACACTTTCAAACTAACTGAAATTCTATTATCACATTATTAAACCCAAGATGACTGGTTATACCCATTTGATTTGCTACCATGTCGCCAAGGGAGTTAAATTTGTGACGTCGCATTTGCATTCGTTCACAACATACACCTTTTGAAAACGGGTCTATTCTAAAAGGAAAGAATTTGCTCCCACGGGGAGCAAAATCTTTCCTTTTAGAATAGACCCCTCTTTAGAATGGGGCAAGCGTAAATTTGACAGAGTTGTCTCCCTTAAAGGTGTATCAGGTCCCCTTAATTCAATAAAGTTAACTCTGTTGATACGTCTGTCTAGATTAAATATATAATAATTGTAAATATATTTCCAATCACACAATATTTGTTTACTTAATTTACAGTACAAACCGGGCTATTTGTAAGCTTCATTGTCAAATCGTGAGAACTTATAAGTAACGTAAGGACACTCGATCCTACCCAAACTGTGTTTAGTTAGATATGAGCCGAGCGATTTGAAACTATGTCATCGGCCATATACGAATAGCGAACGCCTAGATCAGCCTGCGCGTCCGCGCAGTCTGATCAGGGCATTCTCTGTCCGCTAACAGGATCACTGGACACTATAGAATGTATCAAATGAGAGTAAATACATGGATGAGACTGCGCATGCGCAGGATGAATCAGAATCTGTGCATTTTGCGCATATTCGAAGACACATTTTCGCTTGGCGCGGCCAATATAATTAGTGGAAATTTCAAGACGTTTAAGTTTTCCTAAAAGAATTGCCATCTTTGCAGCCCTTTTTTCAATGTAGTGATTTTTTTATTTATTTATTTATTTTTTTTTTTTTGGGGGGGGGGGGGGGGGGGAAGGGGGCTGGGGGCTAGGATAACGTTAAGCAATCAAGCCCAACCCCATCCCTAACCCCACCCATCAAATTTAGTAAAATGGTATCTGATTTTTCAGTCCTGTCTCTATGGAAGCCTCAGTGCTGCCATTCAAGAATTTTAGAAAGCATTAGTCCATATTGTCTAATCAAGAGTCATTCTTTCTAAGGCATTTGGTGCTAAATCGAAAATAAATAGAAAATGGACAATACCAGGTAAATGAAACTTTTATTGATAAACTATCAAACAAACAAACAAACATAAATAAAATAAACTATTTAATAAACTTGCTATGTGTTTAATAAACTTACCGGAGTATATAGAATTATCAAATAATATATCAATTTTCCATAAACAATGCATACAATGGATGAAATCTTAGTCTTTTTTTTTCTTTAATATACATGTATATAGTACATGCTAATCATATAATGACTTTTGTACATTCTGTCGTGAGAGTGTGCATATAATATTTATTGTTTAAATTGTTTGAATATTTTAGATGACTGTTTTCTATACATTACTGACATGCATATTTGTAAAGATTTGTATGGGCCTCAAGGAAGAGTAGCTTGTAGCTAATTGTGTTACCCACTAAAAATAAAGTTATGATTACGGAAACACGCCTATTCAAATATATACTGAAAATTTTATCACCAAAAAAAGAAATTTTCAGCTAAAAAATTCTGATATTTTTCTTATTTCTGCTCAAAACCTAGATTGTGGGTACTCGCTAGAACCGCCTCGCCGAGGCGGTTCTAACGAGTACCCACAATCTAGGTTTTGAGCAGAAATAAGAAAAATAATGTATACCCCTGTAAACCCCAGTTTTACTGTATAAAAGTGGGGTTTATAGGGGTCAAAATTATATAGGCATGTTTTCGTGATGTTTATTATTATTATTATTGTTATTGTTACTATTATTATTATTATTATTATTATTATTATTATTATACATAATGATGGAAAACGACCAAGTGTATCTATTCCCCTTCCCAGCGGACACGTGGTGTTTATAAAAAGTCGCATTAACGTTTTTGCAACGTCATGGCATTTAAATAACGCCGCATTAACTTCGATGCTACGAATAGGCGTCCATACAACGAAACATTAACGTCGTTGCAAGGCATGACGTTTATATAACATCGCATTAACATCGTTGGTACGTCATGACGTTTATACGACATCGCATCTACGCCGATGCAACGTCATGTTGCATCAACGTTAATGCCACGTGTGCCCGCTGGGTTAATTCCATGCCGCTCTTCTGGAAGTCTTTTGCGTGCATATACGTTTTGTTTTTCAGTCGGCTCAATATGTTTTACATAATCCATGTGTGTGTTTCGAGGAAATCCGGAAAATAAGAAACATCTGTTGAAATCCATCAGTTCACTGATTCCTTGATACATCTGGTAAAATAAGACACTAGGAGAATCTCAAAGGCGTAGCTAGACTTAAAATAAAGGGTGCGTCCAAAGTATTTGGAAAACTTGGGTCCACCATACATATATTGTGGGTACTCGTTAGAACCGCCTCATCGAGGCGGTTCTAACGAGTACCCACAATCTATGTTTTGAGCAGAAATAAAAAAAATATCAGAATTTATCATCTGAAAATTTTCATATATTGGTGGTAAAATTCTCAATATATTTGAAACGGTATATTTTCGTAATGATGAAACACAATATGCCTGGGCATAGCATTTCCTACGAGAGTATATGTGTTCACAGCGAACACCCAGATCAGCCTGTGTATTCGCGTCTTCGCCGTCCGCCTGAAGACATTTTGAATCCAATGAATCTGAAGAGACTGCACAGATGCACAGGCTGAGCTGAGTCTTCGCAGAGCGCCTATGCAATTTTGTCAGTAATGCCATCAAGAAAACTTGCCTATGTAATTTGGACCCCCTTAAACCCCACTTTTATATAGTAAAACTGGGGTTTACAGGGGTATACATTATTTTTCTTATTTATGCTAACAACATAGATTGCGGGTACTCGTTAGAACCGCCTCGCCGAGGCGGTTCTAACGACTACCCACAATCTATGTTTTGAGCAGAAATGTGAGAAATAGGAGAATTTTTTATCTAAAAATTGTCCTTTTTTTTGGCTGTAAAATTTTCAATACATATGAATAGGCGTGTTTTCGTAATGCTGTGGCCCAGCTCAAATGTTGTTAGTTGCTAACGACCAACCTATGCTTTAACGACATTGCTTTTGGGTAGAGCCTAAGTATACATACACAAAATTACCTTTAGGCTGTTGTCCACGTGATTATCATTGACCAATAAAATCAAACCGCGCGTTTATACGAAATCAAGGTAAAGGTTATTTATAACCGCGCTATTCTTGTCACTGTAACGTCAGAGTGTCGTATAAAACCTGGACCGAAGCGCTGACAAATAGTGCAGAACCAGATCAGACGCCACAGAACGCGGTGTCTAATCAGCGTCTGCGCTATTTGCACAAATTACAGGAAGTTAAGGGTTAACTGAAATAGTCTTTAAGTCCCTCTTCAGGGCCATTTTCCGGCCTACAATCAGAGACAGTTGACCTACCAGTGTTCTCAGTGCTTTGATTCGTTGACGGGCATAGGTACACTGTGTAGACTTTATGCCCTTTTTTTCGATGGAAACATTTTTGTGACTTCCGGTTTGTTTTCTGAACACCAAGACCCTTGAAAGGGGTTTCTCTAAAAGGAAAGAATTTGCTCCCACAGGGAACAAATTCTTGGGAGCAAATTCGTTCCTTTAGAGCAGACCTCCTTTCAGCACAATGAATGCACAGAGTTGGTTCTTTGTTGAATTTAGGGCACATGTAGCCTACCATACAATATGTTCTCATTTGTTACATTGGCGTCAGTGTTTGGTTTCAAGGGGTTAACTACACTGTAGATTTTTCGCCATTTGTGACAAAGGGGGGACAACTGATGTGACTTCCTGTTTGTATTCCTATACACCAAGCTCCTTCAGAAAAGGGGTCTGCTTTAAAAGGGATGAATGTGCTCCCGAAGGGAGTAAATCCTTTCGTTTTAAAGTAGGCTTTTTTTTCCAAAGGGAGATAAAAGAATCTAGACGGCACTACCTCCCCTGAAATTGCATCCATTCCCCCTTCAAGAAAAACAAGAGAAAGACTATACATTTATACGCGATAAACATGCGTATTCACACAGTCTGATCAGACTCTACGTTACCCGCTTACAGAATTAACCTTTGCCACTCTCTGGGCTAATGCAGCAGGCAACAAATTGATGATATTTTTCTTATTTTCCCAGAAAACGGGATTTGGCATTTCATGCTAATTGTCTCCATTGTATACAATTTACATGGCATGTCAAAACTTGTTTCAGGGAAAAAAAATAAGAAACATATTTCAGAATATCGTCTGCTGAAATTTTCGAGGACGCTGAATAAATGTTCAATCGACGTTTAGTTGAAATGACTTTACGCTGAAACAACGTCGTTTCAACGTTGATTCGACGTCGAGGACATCAACATTAAAACGACGTTGTTTCAACGTTGTGTGCCTGCTGGATAAGAAACTGAACCTCTAGCTTTGACGTCTAGCTACGCCACTGAAAAAAGCCTCTTTATAAACATCATTTTTGACATAAAACCATGTTGTTTAGATTAAAATAAGCACGTGAATCTTGTTTGAAGTAATAATCTTGCCGTCTCAGAAATTCCAGAATGTACTTAAATGCTGCGAATAAAAAGGTTCTCTGATTTATTTAATTAAATCGAGATATTTGGGGTTAACCCATTTCAGAATGAATAAACTCCCCCACACTATATATTGGAAGAGCCGAATTTCAGTTTTAGGCATATATTCCTGGACAAAAAAATGGTTAATTATTTGCAATCAGTGGAGACCCTGATCAGGGTATGCACTGTTTGCCAAATACCCTTTTGGGGATCTTCAGACTAAAATGGGTCAATACTTCCTAAAGCGTTACAGCTAAGGCTGGCTAATCCGAGTTGAAAAGATAATCGGTTATCAGTCCTGCCATTGTGATCGATAATCGATTAGTAATCATTGAAGATTTGGTCATAATTTTACCTGTCTGAGCATGATTCCTACCATCTGATATACAGTCGAACCTCGTTATCTCGAACTCGCTTATTTCGAATTACCGCTTATCTCGAAGTGAAAATCTGGTCCCTGTTTTAACATGAAACTATGACAACAGGTAACAAAATAATGTGGAATCTTTCCCACATTATTTTATATATGTATTTCTAACTTCAGAAGTCAAATTACATATTCATTTGTTAAATGTGGCTGTTCAATTTATTGTTTTCCTCACTCTCTCAACTCTGATATGTTGAAGTACGGATATCTCGAAGTGTTTCAGTGAGTCCCTTGGAGTTCGAGATAACGAGAGTCGACTGTACTTTATTGTATGCATTTGACCAGACAGGCCTGAGCAAACAGTGTAAACGGTCAACACTGTTTGCCACTGTTTGCCACTCATCCAGCGATTTTTAGACACAACAGTGGAAGTAAACTGTACTTGTTCAAATTTTAGATAAAGTAGGGTAAAGAGTTGAGGTGTCTGAGTACTAAGGGTAAATACTGTAAAGTAACAAACACAGAAATCAAATGATCGATTATTAGCAAATCAGAGTCAGATCTACATAAACTACATGTACATACATGTATGTACAGTTAACATTACGAAAACAAGCCTATTCAAGTATACTGAAAATTTTACAACCAAAAAATTGAAAATTTTCAGATAAAAATTCTGATATTTTTCTTATTTCTGCTCAAAAACATAGATTGTGGGTACTCGTTAGAACCGCCTCGCCGAGGCGGTTCTAACGAGTACCCACAATCTATGTTTTGAGCAGAAATAAGAAAAAAAAATGTATACCCCTATAAACCCCACTTTTACTATATAAAAGTGGGGTTTAAGGGGGTCAACATTATATAGGCATGTTTTCGTGATGAACAACATATCTTAAAGGCAAACTGTATTAAACAGTTACCCCTCTTATAAAATAGGCCATTTTTTCTGATCCCTTTAAAGGAACTGGTGCGGAAATTTACCTGTATTAAGAAAGAACCTGTCTTAGGCAACCTGTTATATTCCTTTTTTCTATATATGGCTTCATTTATACTGTCAGGGGAATTAACTCAGGGAACATAAAACGAAAGTTGATGTTTCTTATTTTAATTGTTTCAAAACTATAGCTTTCATAAATTTCATATTAAATGACCACGAATGTAAGATTCTGTTTATCACATGGCCCTTCAGATGACAAAAAATGCACAAAATATATTAAGATAACGGATAACTCGCTACCAAGAATTCAATACTACTACGCAACAAAAATAGTTCGTATATTATTTGATAAGTACCGAAAATAACTAGAAACAAGATAAATATGCCGTTTATTACTTCGTTAACTGAAATAAATAATGATGATTTTTCTTTAAGCTAATAAATATTTCATTTGAATAAATCAATTCAAAACTAAATATTCCATTGAACAACGTCATTCAGCGAGGCAATACGACACTGAGAATAGTAGGGAAACCCCGCCACAGTCAGCTGTCGTTTTTAAAGGTCATTGACCTTGATCAATACAGTTTATACGTGGCTGACACACTCAAGTAAATGGCAGATTTTCAAGGATATAAAATGTCTAACTGCAGCTTGGATTTTAATTTTACACAATTATCGACTGTCAGAGTCATGTTATCCTCCAATGCTTTTTTTGGAGGAAGTGAACATTTTTCATTGACTGTTTGATAACATAGATGTTGAAAGTGCCTCCAAATATGTTGCCGGAAAAGATCGAATTTAAACCACCACCAATATTTCTGGTAACCGTATTATTCACACTGTGATTGTAATGTGGCTTTTATTTCCATCGATCTGAACTTTATCGTTCGTCTCAAAACTGAAGGCAGGATCTGTTTCAAAAGTGAAAGTTGTACAATCGGCGAACGCGGACACCATCTTGGTTGCTATCAACAAGCGGAGTAATACGAATATTAATGAGGGTAATTAGACTAACCAATGGGAAGCCTTGCAAGTGTTATTACTTGTGTAGTCGTATGGGTTTTATGACATGGGTTATTTCACTGAAAACGACGGTCATGTGATAGATCTAATTCAAAACAATACTGTGAAAATTTCAGAAAATTTTAACAAGTAGGATTTGTTGAAAACCCACCTCAAATCTACCTACCCTATCACTTTTTGCACAATTTGTTGCCGTTTTTACTTTAAAGAAATCGATTTTTTTAAACTTATCTCGGACACAGTATAGATCTATATTGTGTCCGAGAACTTTTCTGCGCGTAGGTAATAATAGGTTTTCCCTTAAATCATGACAAAAGCTTGCAAATTCACTTCTTCTGTGTAAAGCGCCAGGCAAAAAAGACTTTCTGAAAGATGTCGAAAGAACAGATGTGTGCATACGTCAAATGGGCAGTGCCATGCTTAAACAGACACGCGGATGCGCAGGCTGACCTGGGCCTTCGCTGTCCGCTTCGGGAAGGGCAGTATAGGGCAAGGTAGGTAACGTATAGGACATAGAAGAGATGTGAGCTAACGCACTGTATCTTAAGCTTACACATCCTTATCCCATCTTTTGATGTATTTTGATGTAATTCCCCCTCCCGCCCCCCTCACCCCCCCCCCCCCCCCCCCCCCCACCACGGGTTAAAGGCGTTGGGAGCTATTTGCCAGTATTTACCGTAAAATCATTTTACGAGATTTTTTAGTGTGAGTCCTTCTAATGAATACACACTACATACTCTTTTATGGAGAAATAAGAGAAAATATTTCAGGATACCCCTCTTATCTGGAGCTATGCTTGATATTTCATTCAATTTCTCTCTAAGACAATTTGGAAAAAGAAAAAAAAGTTACAGTAAAACCTCGATGGCTCGTTAATTGGATGATCCGAATTCGTTTTTGAGTCCTTCAACGAAATTCTTCCGATAGTTCAAGAAAACAAATATTAAGAGACGTTTTTTTGTTTGTTTTTTTTTTTTTTTTTTTTTTTTTGTTTTTTTTTTCGTGTGTTTTTTTATTTTGTCAAGAAATTGAATGTTGTGTGTACCCTTTAGAATCGCATCATCAATGCAATCCTAATGAGTACATTCAACGTAGCATTATTGTATGTATCAAAAAGACTCCCAGAAGGCACACATTATCAAAAGGACGTCGTATCAACGTCAATGCGACGTGATCACGTCGCATCAACGTTGATACGACGCCATTTTAACGTTGTGTGCCCACTGGGGTACTCCCCTAAATAATCACCGTATACTTCCTGACCTGGCGCCATGATTAAGCCTCAGTGGCTCGAACTACCCATGTCTCGAATAAATTTCCATGGTCCCAAAGATGTTCGAGCCATTGAGATTTTAGTGTATTTTCATCTGATGATTTAGCCTACAAAGTGCTCAAACTTAAGCTGTATACAAGTATCAGGGCCCAGTTGTTCAAAGCTAACGATGTCGTTAATTAACGATTCGTTAAAATTTACATCGAGTGATATGCAAATATGCTGATTTTTTTTGCTGAAAAAATGTGAGTAGCTTTTGCAAAAGCTACTCACATTTTTTTCAGCAAAAAATATCAGAATATTGTAGATTGAATCAGCTAAAACAGTTAACGAAATGACCCTTAACGAGCTCGATAAGGTAACGACGCTTTGAACAACTGGGCCCAGGTTTTACAGAAAGCTTGGTCTACGCTTAGCACAATTTTTCTACGACCAAGCTTAGTTGTGGAAGCTAATCCTAATAACGTTGAGCAGTCCATGGAAAATAGCACTAAACCAGTCCAAAGATTCAAATATTCAAAATTTATTCTGCAATTAATCCAAAACAAATCGGATCGTAACAGATACATTTTTTTTTTTTTTTTTTTTTTTTTTTTTGATTTGAGTTTTACGTATTTCAAGAATATTTCACTTATATCGAGCCGGTTGTTCATCAAAGGTTGGCGAAAACGGAGAACCCGGTGAAAAGCCACCTGACCATCCGTAAGCAGAACTTGGCTTTCCCACATCTGACCCGAACGAGGCTCGAACCACAGCGGTGAGAAACCTAATGTATTAAGAGTCAACTCTCCTATCCGCTAGGCTATGGGGACCCGCATCTGACAATTTTTAAACTACAGTCGACTCTCGTTATCTCGAATTCCAAGGGACTCTCTGAAATACTTCGAAATATCCGTACCTCGAAATATCAGATTTGCAGAATTGAGGAAAAAATAATTCGAACAATCACATTTAACAAATATATATGTAATTGGACTCTTGAAGTTAGAGATATATTGAAAATATCGTGGAAAAGAGGGAAAAGAGGAGAAATTGCTCCTTAGGAGCAATTTCTCCTCTTTTCCACAATATTTTTTAGCTGTTGCTAGATTTATATGTTTAAGCAAGGACAAGATTTTCACTTCGAGATAAGCGGTTATTCGAGATAAGCGAGGACGAGATAACGAGAGTCAACTGTATTATTATATAACCATCATATGTTTTATTTCATGTGATCAAAGTATAGTAAACCGATAATGCTTTGTATCAAATAGAAGAACTACACCTGATAAGAAGAGTATGATTCCACTACTTACTACTCATGATGCATGGTTCGGGTTTCAAAACATTCATTAACGTAATTTTTTACCAATGGATTAATGTGTGTTTGTTGTGAACCAAGTAGAAACAGAAATGTACCTTCCAAAGTTGACAACAACTTTAGCAATGTCATCAAACAACACTTTGACAATAACCCAGCAGGCACACAACGTTGAAACAACGTCGATTCAACGTTGATTCAACGTCAAGACGTTAAATCAACGTTCAATCGACGTTGTTTCAACGTTGTGTGCCCGCTGGGAACTTTAGCGATGCCATCAAACAATACACAGTCCATGAACTTTCATAAAGTGCTTCCGGGC
Source organism: Anodontia alba (assembly GCA_964016985.1). Classification (NCBI taxonomy): domain Eukaryota; kingdom Metazoa; phylum Mollusca; class Bivalvia; order Lucinida; family Lucinidae; genus Anodontia; species Anodontia alba. Next base: position 1,972,939 of record OZ024824.1, read on the forward strand.
CAATAACAAATACTAAGATTGTCGTGGCATAGAGAATGAGACGACATGTGGACGTCAATGACCGCTGATGGCTTTTTAATATTTTGATTCAGCTTTCATTGTGTGCATTAAAAACATCGTCACAATATGATCTTCAAGTTCACGCAAAAATCAAGGTCATTACGAAAACATGCCTATTTAAATATATAGAAAATTTCACCAACAAAAACTGAAAATTTTCAGATGAAAAACTGATATTTTTCATATTTCTGCTCAAAACATGGATTGTGGGTACTCGTTAGAACCGCCTCGGCGAGGCGGTTCTAACGAGTACCCTAAATCTATGTTTTTAGCAGAAATAAGAAAAATAATGTATACAGTGAATCCTGTGTAAGAAAGCAACCTTTGAGACTGACTTTAGTGGCTGGTGTGGAAAGGTGGCTGTCTTATAAAGGTACATGTCATGTAATTTTGCTAGCAAAATTACATGACATGTACCTTTATAAGACAGTCACCTTTCCATATCAACCCTCACTGTTTAAAGTCTGCCTCAGAGGTGGCTCTCTTACACAGGTTTCACTGTACCCCTGTAAACCCCAGTTTTACTATTTAAAAGGGGGGCTTAAGGGGGTCAAAATTATATAAGCATGTTTTCGTAATGGATTTCGTAAGAAAAGATAAACAATAATAGATTTTTAAAAAAGGAACAAGGTTAGATTTTTGAAAAAGCTTAGCAAATCTTTCGCGTTGTTTAAATAATGCAGTGGCAAATAATGAGGTTGGTGGAAGTAAAACAAAACTTGTCTTCTTGTCATTTATCTCTGTTTAAACGAATAATCAGCTTTGTAGATTGCGAAGGGCATGTTTGTGTGCATTTGGTATTTAGACGCACCATAATTCGGGTAGTTCTTGTTACCTCATTTGAGTCTTACCCTCGCGGGGGTGGAGGGGGTGCGGTTAACTTCCTATATATGGCATAGTACGGATGTGCGTGCCGAATGGCCCCCTTTTTCAGCGCTGCCAGGTATATGATTGGCCCCCTTTTTTCAACAAAAAGTATATGAATGACCCGATTTTTCTGGATTCCTATGTGAAAGGCCCCATTTTTCTGACATCCTGGTATATGCACATATTTTTCACTCAGAGATTTTTGAGGCTGCTTGTTCTCTTGGTAATTTAATGAATTGACTAATCTTTGTCGCTTATCTTCTGTTTTGAAGATGCTTCTTGTTATTTACTCGTAGTTTTCCAGTTCGACGAGAGAAATATTTGAAATTCCATCTGCATGATATGTTTCAAATCAATTCATTAATACAAAAGAAGATTTGGCAAGAAGTCTTCAATGAATTATCTTTTTTACCTCATCTACTAACCCTCTGGGCCAGACTAGATACTCTTAACCTTACAGACGAATCAATAGCAGAAGATTGATGGCACCTGACTGATGAATAAATGAGCTACTACATGAAAAATAGGCCCTTAGTGCATGCATACGTACTGCAAAAGCACAAACTAGTCTGTGGACCAGTGCAACATACCGTATTAAACCTAAGTCTCGGAACAGACAGGCAGAAGTAAACCGAGTAGACCCTGATCAGACGCCACAGAACGTGGCGTCTGATCAGGGTCACACTGTTTGCCAATGATCCAGTAGCCGTGCAGACATATTGACAGATGGTACAATAGACTCGTTCAAATTTGAGGAAAAATACGTAAGGAGTTAAACTGTCCTAATATTTCAACCGTTACATTGTATAATGTGTTTCGCTGTTCATTCGGATGATACATGTACTTCGATACTACTTTGTCTACCAAAATGTAAGCCCTGACTGTAAGAATGCGCAGGCTGGAACAAACCTTCGTACTGATTTTCATTATTCACTCGAATGATGTCTTGATACTGTTGCCTCTGCCAAAAGGCAAACTCTTGTATGAAACGGCCTCGCATGTATAAAATGGTAGAGACTCTCTTAATTAATATAAAACGCACATTAAATAATATACAACCAGAAAGTAAAGACTATTAACCGGTGCCCAGGTGTTCAAAACGTCGTTAGCTTAACGAGCTTGTTAATGACAAACTCGTTAACTGGTGTAGCTAAGGTATTTTCAAATGTATGAAATTTTTCTGCTGAAAAATGTGAGTAGCTTTTGCAATGCAAAAGCTACTCACATTTTTCAGCAGAAAAATATCAATGTAATTTGCCATATTTCAATATAGAAATTATAACGTCACGTTAGCTTACAACTTCGTTAAGTTTTTAACAATTGGGCCAAGAACATTTTGGTGACAAAGTTAATGAAAATTGGATGAGCAATAAGAAATATATTGAGCGTAGCGATCTAGAAAGAAGTGCCAAGGACACAGCAATTTTGGTGAGCTAGTGACGTCATAACCACTAAATAAAATATGCAAACATTAAATTAATTATATCTGAAACAATATGTTATTGCTATACACCTGTAAATGTGTTCATTTCCATAGATAATATCAACTAACGCAGACGAACAGCATATTCCTGTCAACAGGCAACTATTATTTGTCTCTCACAAAAATTCAATATCTAATTGAATATTCAAAATGGCGGAAACAATGTTCAAGGTTATAAATACTTTAAACTACAATTTTAACAGAGTTTGATCAAATCTGTATCAATATGAATGTTTTCTAAAGCTGAATATTTTATAGCGTTCTCTATGTATATATATATGAAAATATGTAGGTTTAAAAACACATTTGTCGCTTATGTATACGGTCAATAAAATGAAATTAAGCTGGTAAACTTAGTTTCAGCTAAAACAAGATGAGCCGAAATGCCAGAAAACATAACTTCCATAGACATGTGCGCAGCGAAGATTCCGATCAGCCTACGCATTCGCGATGACAGATCAGAATCTTCACTGAGTGCATTTACGATAGCCTCTTCATGTACACAACGACGACTGCTCAGACTGCGCGTGTGTGCAGGCTGAGTTGAGTTTTCCAAGGTTCGTTTTCTGACGTTGCGGCTTGTATCGTTCAATAGCCAACTCTATATGTCACATCTGTCTCTCTATAAATGAGCAGCGCGCGAAAATGTACCTTCGGAAATGTTCGTTCAATTCCGGAACCACCAAATTGTATATCAAATAACGAACCGGGAGCCCGAAAACAGGAAGAATTATGCCCATTTTGAAAACATGCCTATTCAAATATACTAGAAATTTTACCAGCGAAAAAATGAATATTTTCAGATAAAAATTCTGATATTCTTCATATTTCTGCTCAAAACATAGATTGTGGGTACCCGTTAGAACCGCCTCTAGTTAGAACCGCCTGAACGAGGAGGTTCTAACGAGTACCCAAAATCTATGTTTTTCAGCAAAATAAGCAAAATAAAACCCGAGTTTGTGGGGTTTAAAGGAGTAAAAATTATATGGCTATGTTTTCGTGATGACCATACCAGGAATTAAGAAATATAAAACAGTAAAGGAATATCAAACAGTAAAGGAATAACAATCTAATTACAGTAAACAGTAAATTAATAACACAAGGAACTAGGACACAGTAAACCGAATAACGAATCGGGAACTAATAAAATGGAAACAGTAAAATATTTAAAAAAAAAAAAAAAAAAAAAAAAAAAAAAAGAACTAGAAAATGGTAAACCTGGTATCTGATCAGGAACTAGGAATCCGTAGACGAACTACGGAACATGCAACTATGAATCGGGAAACAGGACAAATTTAGCAGAAACCCGAATAAAGAACAAGGAACTAAGAAACAGTAAATAGTTAACAAATAACAATCTAGAAAACTGTAAACAGTAAAAAATAATAACAAATCAGAAAATGGGAAAAAATAAATAGTAGACGAATACGAATAACGCACCGGAAACTAGGAACGGGAATCAGGGACCAGTTAACCGAAGAACGAACCAACAGTTACAATAGAATATTCTTTATTCAGATTAACTCAGGTATTGCACATGACATATGAGTGAAGACGAACAAGAAAGGAGAAACATATAATAATGATAAAGACAATACAGTGACAATGTAAGTTTATTTTGGGAAAAACATAAAGTCTACTTTTAGAGTAAAAGATGACTGGACTCTTTAAATAAGAATTTTTCGCAAAAATTCAAATATTACGCAGTTGGGTTTCAAGTTACGAAACAATAACTAGGAAACATAAACTCACTTCAGCGAAAACACGCCTATTCAAACATACTGAAAAATTTACCACCGAAAAATGAAAATTTTCAGATAAAAAAAATCTGATATTTTTCATATTTCTGCTCAAAACATAGATTGTAGGTACTCGTTAGACTGCCTCGACAAGGTGGTTCTAACGAGTACCCACAATCTATGTTTTTGAGCAGAAATAAGAAAAATAGTGTATACCCCTGTAAACCCCAGTTTTACTACATAAAAGTCGGGTTTAAGGGGGTCAAAATCATATAGGTATGTTTTCGTGATGTAAGACCCTTACATGCTTATAAAAATAAACCATTTCATGCCAAACTTTAACCAGAATTTACTAAGAAGTATATATTAAGTGATTTATCGTTTCCGAAGAATTTGATCTGTCTACACCCTGTTCCTTTAATGTAAGCAAGATGGAAATAGCATATAATATTAGATGCCATTGCCTGTCTCTGTAGGGGTTGTGAAACTATTATATTGGAAAAGTTGAGCGCAACGTGGGAAAACGGACTTTCTGACGTGTGCGGCAAATGAAGACTGAAATCAGCCTGCGCACTCTGATCAGAGTCTTCGTCGTCAACATCCTTGACTGTCCAGAATGCGCCAAGTGAAGATTCTGCTCAGACTGTGCGAATACGCAGGCTAATCTGAATCTTCGCCTGGCGCAAATTTACGAAGGTACGTTTTCTGACGTTGCGGCCCAGATCTTTTTCTAATAGCGTGTAGACATGAATTATTGTGAAAAGCAGTGGTTTGTGTGTGTTATTATTTGTAACCACGAAAATAGTTCATTTTTTCTGCGCTATAAGAAAATAGTGAACCAACGCAAGGCAAAACTGTACTCCAGTAAGAATTCTACATAAATCTACAGCTGGCCGTTATCGGCCCGCTGTAGATTTATGTAGAATGCTAGCTGGGGTGTAACTAGCGAACCTGTACTTTCACCAAATATGGCAATGGTCTCATTATCATTTGGATAGCCTAGAGGCTGTAAAAGGCACATGCGATCAGCGAAGACTCTGATCAGACTGCGCAGACGTCTTAAAGTAGGTTTTGTCGTGCGCTGGCTCGTTAATACGACTGTCACTGCAGCTGAAAATATTCATTGAAACCAAAACAAGCGAATGTCCAGATCAGCTTGTGCACCTTCAGAGACTAACAAGACTTTCGCAGACCTGTTACAGAAATACTGGTTGTGTTAAGGAGTAAACGCTTAACGTTGCTAATTACTTTTCCATACACTGAGTCCATACACTTCTATTCATTATAGAATTTGGCCTATATTGTAATCCTCACTATATATATTCCTTCACTTCCCAATTTGCTCTGAATTTAAAGTTTTTATTGTTAAAAATGTCCCAAACCACTGTTGCTCAAAAACAGAGTATTGTCTCATCCATTTCAAAAACACTTTTCACACATTGGACCATTTCACGTATTGCCCATTTAGCGTGGAAACCAGAGAAAGTGACGATTAACATTTTATAGCAGACAATTCACTTAAAATGTCAAGTCTTATTTTCTCGGAAGAATAAAAACAAAATGTCGTCTGCTTTTGTGAATAAAGCTTAAAGGACGAATTTTCGAGTTATATATATTAAACACGCTCCCAGCCAACACATAGCGCCGCAACAACGTCGTTACAACGTCGCTGCAACATAAGGACGTCCCTGCGACGTTGTGTGGAGCTACTACTACAGTAAGGCGCTCTGATGGTCTGTGTCAGGTGACGTGGACGTATCAAGCGTCTCGTTGATCCTGTGATCTAGGAAAGTCCACTTGACGTGATACAGTGCCAGCGTCAGGTCACGTTCCTGTGGTAATTATGGGTCTGTGTGCGGCAGTATCTAATACAGTTGACTCTCGTTATCTCGACCTCGCTTATCTCGAATAACCGCTTATCTCGAAGTGAAAACTTGGTCCCTGCCTAAACATGAAAATCTAACAACAGGTAAAAAAATATTGTGGAAAAGAGGAGAAATTGCTCCTTAGGAGCAATTTCTCCTCTTTTCCATAATATTTTCAATATATCTCTAACTTCAAGAGTCCAATTACACATATATTTGTTAAATGTGGTTGTTCGAATTATTTTTTCCTCAATTCTGCAAATCTGATATGTCGAGGCACGAATATCTCGAAGTATTTCGGAGAGTCCCTTGGAATTCGAGATAACGAGAGTCGACTGTAATAAATTAAGCGGACAGCGCAGCACTGATCGCGGATGGTTTGGGCCTTCTCTGACCAAATAGTCTAGACCCAGATAAGACGCCGCAGAACGCGGTGTCTGATCAGAGTCTACACTGTTTGTCACTCATTCTGCAGTTTTTAGACACATTAACAGGTATTAACCCTTGTCATGTTGAATGAATTAAGATGCCACGCCCACTTCTAATTTTCAGCTAATCAGATTACTTGATCCGGATTATTGTTATAAATTCGTATAAATTTGTATACTTAATGGCAAACAGTGCAGATCCGGGTCAGATGGCTTCTTCAGAAGCCAACTGATCTGGATCTATACTGTTTGCAAAGGAAGGGTATATCCGGGTTCAGCAGGACAAGGGTTATTAATTGGAATGTTCGAATTGCTTAACAAGTATGGTAGGGAGCTAACGCTTAGCACTCTGGGTAAAATTTTCAGCCGACGACATTTTGAAATACGTATTTTCTTATTTCTCCCTGAAAACAGAATTTGGAATTTCATGTAAACCCTATTTTGGAGGAAAAATAAATCTGCTGAATTATCCCAGTGAGTGGTGAAGGTGAAGATGTCCGAATATTTAGGGCTTAGAAGAAAACTATTGACACACTCGTTATCTAAAAAGACATCTTAATCCTTAAAGCGCCAAGAAAACCTGCATCTGAAAATGTCGTCTGTTTATGTCGTCTGCTGAATATTCTTGCAAACTTTTCAAACCTATTTTTGCATACAGGCAAACAGTGTGGACCCAGATCAGACTGCTCCTAAAGGAGCAGTCTGATCTGAGTCCACACTGTTTGCAGAAATGACTTTTAAAGTAACTGGCAGAAGACAAAGCAGACGACAATAATTGTGATTGGCGCTTTAAGGGTTAACCGTAATGTCAGAAAATGTACCGTCGGACTTGTGCGCCCAGCGCAGGTTCAGATCAGGTTGCGCTGATGCGCAGGCAGACGTGAGTCTTCGCTGGACGCCCTTGTCAGACGGTATTTTTCTTCCAAATTAAGTGGTAACACAAGATCCCAGGGCCCCGTTGTTCAAAGCTTCGTTAGCTTAACGAGCTCGTTAAGGGTCATTTCATTAACTGTTTTACCGGATTCAATATACAATATTCTGATATTTTTTGCTGAAAAAATGTGAGTAGCTTTTGCACTGCAAAAGCTACTCACATTTTTTCAGCAAAAAATTTCAGCATATTTGCGTATCACTCGATGTAAATTTTAACGAATCGTTAACTAACGACATCGTTAGCTTTGAACAACTGGGCCCAGAACTAGAAGTCCCTGAGAAATTTCGGATTTGTGTGTGTGTGTGTGTGTGTGTGTGTGTGTGTGTGTGTGTGTGTGTGTGTGTGGAGGCGGGGATGGGGAGGGGGTGTGTGGAATCGTCATACATGTATCGACCTCATCAAACGTTACAACTCAATGAGTATTAGAAGAAAATGTGTCATCACAGGGTGAGCGACAAAAGTTGTAGGCCCTGATAAGACGCAGCACATCGCGGCGTCTGATCAGGGTCTACACTATTTGCTCAAAGCTGTTTGTACGAATACGAAATAAGATAATAGTGTAGATCTAAATTTTCTGTCTAATCGTTTAATTACAATATTTATAGGGAATGCGCCGTGGGGCAGGGGGATGTAATAAGGGTATAAATGAGGTACGGGTGTGCGGGCCAAGAGTTCGAAACCTATCCCATTCATTGCCAGGCCTCTGAAAAACAAAACAGGTCCATTCATATCATATACGTGTGCTCATCTGAAATGTTTACCTATTAATCCTTGTAATGCTGAATAAATTAAGATGCCACGCCAACTTCCAGTTTTCAGCCAATTAGATTACTTGATCCATGTTGTTGGTATAAATTCAAATACTGAATGGAAAACAGTGCAGATCCAGATCAGTTGGCTTCTTCAGAAGCCAACTGATCTGGATCTACACTGTTTGCGATGGCACGGCATATCCGGGTTCAGTTGGACAAGAGTTAATATATTATACAAACCTTTAAATACACAAGCAGCCTGCCCCAGGAGGTCGGGGGTTCAACCCCCGCCGAGGTCGGCAACATTCTTTCGTGGAGATTGATCATGAAATATTTTCTACGGACATTCTCTCCCTTCCGCTGATTCAAGAAGGGCAGTTGTCAGTTTCTGGCGAAAGAATGTGCACAAACTGGTTAACCGCTTAGAGGACTAAGCATGCCCAGTAAACGTGTGGTTAGGTAAACTGACCACGCTCGACATGACCCCATTGGGTTGACTGGGCCACAAAACCTCAACACAAACAAATAAACAAGCAGCCTGGTGAAAATATGTGCATGTCCATATACCAAGACGCCAGAAAAAGTGGGGCCTTCGGATACTAATATACTAATCAAGATACTCGAGTCAGTCATATACCTTTTGTTAAAAAAAGGGGTTTGTTTTGGGCACATCATGGCATGAGAGCGCTGAAAATGGGGTTCATTCAGCCCACAGATTCCTACTGAATCATAGGAAGTTAACCCGCATTAGCTGTACATGGGTAAATTTTCAGCCATTTTGAAAATAGAGACATCATTTGCGATTTCCTGTTTACGTTCCTGCATGGTACAGGGAACTAATCATTTTCCCCCAGAGAGCTCCAAAATACATTACGAAAACACTCCTATTCAAATATATAGAAAATTTCGCCTCAAAAACTGAAAATTTTCAGATAAAAAAACTCTGATATTTTTTCATATTTCTGCTCAAAACATAGATTGTGGGTACTCGCCTCGGCGAGGCGGTTCTAATGAATACCCAAAATCTATGTTTTTGAGCAGAAATAAGAAAAATAATATGTACCCCATGTAAACCCCAGTTTTTCTATATAAAAGTGGGGTTTAAAGGGGTCGAAATTATATAGGTATGTTTTCGTGATGAATTCCGCCTTTTTTGGTGGTTAAGACTTTATTTCAGGGTATGGCTATGTTTCCGAATAGTGTTTTAATTCAAAGACCAGGCTTAGCACAGTAAAATAAATAAAGAAAAACACCATTGTCACCAACACTTTCTGGAACTTTTTAAGGTTGAATGTAGCAAACCCTCAATTGGCAGGTCCAAAAAATGAAACTTCGAACTTTCACCACTTCTACTTTTGGCTCAAGAAAACACAAACAGAAACATTTATCTTTGGAAACAGTCAGGAAATTACACATAAACATTTGTTCTTCAAATTAGAATAATACGTTTTAGTTCATCTTTATTATTAACCTATTACACGTCGCCTTACACGGGCTTCCCTGCACTTTTTTGCAGCAATCAGCACTTCTGAGACAATTGGTTCCCTGTTCCCTGCACACCAGGCCCCTTCTGAAAAAGGTCTACATTGCAAATAAAGAATGTAGACTTTTAGTGTAGACCTCTTTTTTGTCAGATTTGCCTCCCGTGAAAATGTACCAGCAGCCCTTAAATAGTAAAAGCAACTGTTTACGTTGAAAAAAGGGACTTCTTTATATTTGTGTGCATTTGTTCCTCATCTCTCCTTGTTTTGGTGCCTCGGGAGGGCCGTGATTGTGGCATTTTCTGGGTATCTTTACTTATAATTGACCCCATCCTTCAGTACCCCTTTAATCATTGTAATAGGAAAGGCGTTGGTATCATGAGTGGGAGGCAATCAGGAGTTATTGGGGTGTCTCTCCAATGACATTAAGTCTCTTTGGCAGTTCTAATTTTGTGAAGAATTGAGAGTGTAACATTCTTAAACAAAAAATCAATACGCTTCCTTATACGATCATCGCAGACAGAGCATGTTTCCCACAATTTCCTGGATTTCTGGACAGTTTAAGGTCACTTGAGGCACTTGGTAGTTTTTTTCCCGCCATGTCTTAAAAGATGGACAACTTTTGTGACTTCCTGTTTGCTTTACTAAACACGAAGTCTTTTTTTTTTTTTTTTTTTGAAAAGGGGTCTTCTCTAAAAGGAAAGAATTTGCTCCCTGCGGGAGCAAATTCTTTTCTTTTAGAGAAGACCCCTTTTCAGAAGGGAGGCGAAAGAATTTCGACACAGTTGCCTCCCCTGACAGTGTAGTAATACACTTCGAAGAAGACAGAACAAAAAATGTCGTGTTGCATGTCGTTCTTTCATCAATTATTAAAACTTATCCAATTGCGCGAGGACTGCTGATTGGTGCAAAAAAGGACAGGTAGTTATTCTATGTAAGTTTGTTTGTGTTTGGGTTCTACAGCCCAGTCAACCTAATGGGGTCATATCGAGCGCGGTCAGTTTACCTAACCACACGTTTACTGTGCAGGCTTAATCCTCTAAGCGGTTAAACATAATTGTGTGCATTCTTTCGCCAGAAACTGACAACTGCCCTTCTTGAATCAGCAGAAGGGAAAGAATGACCATAAAAAATATTTCATGATCAATCTCATCGAAAGAATGTTGCCGACCCAGCTGGGGTCGAACCCGCAACCTCCTGATCACCAGTCGGACGCGCATCCAACTGAGCCGTCGAGTAAACACTTATTCTGATTTGAGAGAAAAAGAAAGAAACAAAACACCGTTAGCGTGTAATTTCATGAGTGTTTCAAAGAAATAAATGTGTTTGCTGGAATCAAAAGAAAAACGTAATCAAATTGCAAACTTTCAATTTTTTATGTCTGCGAATTGAGGGGTTTGTGAGTATGCACATGTCACACATGTAACAAATGTGTTACATATGCACACAGTTGCGTACAGCTCTACGCATATCATTATGAAAACACACCTATTCAAATATATAGAAAATTTCACCTCAAAAACTGAAAATTTTCAGATAAAAAAAACTCTGATATTTTTTCATATTTCTGCTCAAAACGAGCGGTTCTAACCAGTACCCGCAATCTATGTTTTTGAGCAGAAATAAGACAAATAATGTATACCCCTGTAAACCCCAGTTTTACTATTTAAAAGTGGGGTTAAAGGGGGTCCAAATTATATAGGCATGTTTTCGTGATGATTACATGTAAACAAGTAAGTGTGACTGAGCGTTCGTATGATATGCACGAACCATATACACATATAAACACATATACACATATAAACATATAGTACACATATGTAACACCTGTTCAATACATGAAGAAGAGGTCATTATTTCGCAAACGATTACTGTGACCGATTTGTTTCTATTGGTTTTAATTTGACACACGGCCCTACTTTCTTTTTTTTTTTTTTTTTTTTTTTTTTTTTTTTACATGCGAGTCCCGCTTTATATATTCACAACCTTGTCCTTGGGACTCACAAAATTTATACACGTGAGTCTCTAAACTCACAAAATACAATAGAAAACTGCTCAAAAATATGTAAAGGGCTCTTGATTTTATCCTTTGACATTAAATATCAGTCATATGAGTCCCTAGCACGAAAAGGAAATAAATCAGTATATATGTAGAACAAATTTTTATGTTCAATGTATTAACGTATATTATCAAAAAACCTTTCATCACGAAAACATGCCTATATAATTTTGACGCCCCTTAAACCCCACTTTTATATTGTAAAACTGGGGTTTACAGGGGTATACATTATTTTTATTATTTATGCTCAAAACATAGATTGTTGGTACTCGTTAGAACCGCCTCGACATTTCTGCTCAAAAAACATAGATTGTGGGTACTCGTTAGAACCGCCTCGTCGAGGCGGTTCTAACGAATGCCCACAATCTATGTTATGAGCAGAATTATGAAAAATATCAGATATTTTTATCTGAAAATTTTCATTTTTGGTGGTAAATTTTTCAGTATATTTGAATAGGCATGTTTTCGTAATGTCAATTGTTCGTGTTTGTTATCTGTGTATTCAGCATTGTTAGATATGTATTAAGTATGCATGCAAACATATTGCAAGCACTTGATATGCATGGTTTCCCGGGTAGAAAACTTCTATTGATATGCATGGTTTCCCAGGTAGAAAACTTCTATGTTGCTAATAGCCTATAATTGAAACTTCTAGTTGCAAAAATCATTTCTGAAGTATTTCATTTTGTTACATTAAGCCTGGTCTTTAAATTTAAACAAAATTTGGAAGACCAAATACCCTGAAAAGAACTCTTAACCACTGAAAAAAGTGGCATTAATATGGAGTTCTGCTGGAAAAATCACTGTACTGGCGGGCCGATTGTCTTTGAGTGTAGGCTGGGAAAATGGTCTTGATCGGGAACTTAAGACTGTTTCATTTAACACTGAAGTTCTCATCACGAAAACATATAATTTTGACCCCCTTAAACCCCACTTTTATATGGTAAAACTGGGGTTTACAGATGTATACATTATTTTTCTTATTTCTGCTAAAACATAGATTGTGGGTAATCGTTAGACCCGCATCGGCAAGGCGGTTCTAACGTGTACCCACAATCTATGTTTTGAGCAAAAATATGAAAACTATCAGCATTTTTATCTGAAAACTTTCAGGTTTTTTTGGTGGTGAAATTTTCAATATATTTGAATAGGCGTGTTTTCGTGTAAGTTAAACCTGCGTTCTATGGCGTTTGGTCTGGGTCTGCACTGTTTGCCAATATCCCAGTCCAGGTTTTACAGATAACCTTCATTAAACGGCGCTCTGACGTCAAAGTGACAAGATAATTAACCATTACCTTGATATCATTGGTTAATGATAATCACGTGGACAACAACCTTAAAATCTATGTAAACTAGGATCGATTGTAAACAATCGACCCGATAACTGGGTCCCTGTAACCAGTAGTAGATGATATGAGGTAGCATTCAACTAAATATTCATGAGATGTGACCCACCCGCCTTTGACCAAACAGCCTATTTACAATTAATGGACGAGTCTAAATCCATTTCATAAACACAGGCTGAAGAAATGGTTAAGACATCCAATATTACTACCTATTATTGCATAATCTGAGTATGTGCAGGTCGAACATACTTGTTCGTGTTTCGCTGTTAACGTGTATGACTAGCCTGGCCCCATGATATGTTGTTTTTTTTTTTTTTTTTTTTTTTTTTTTGGTTTTTGTTTTCCTTGTTTTTGTTGTCTAATCTAACAAAGGTAAAATACTTCTCCTTGACTATATTTCTACACATATCATCTCCCTTACCTACCAGAAACTCAGCTAAATCAGAGAGCTATTCCAGAGGACAGGATATTTGTAAAATTTGAATTATTTTTATGCTGATTCAAAATAAGTTCGACGGGAGCCAGTCTAGTGTATACCAGAAGACTTGCGACCGACCATCGCCTAGTCTCTGCCACTTGCCCTCACCCTCTGTCACAAACATTCGGTTTTTTTTTGTTTTTTTTTTTTTTTCAATCTGATTTCAATGCAACATCCGTCTGATAACAATACTTGTCACAAACAATGAACAAATGGCATAGAATAAATACGTCTAACAGCTTATACAAACAAATATTTGATGGAAATAAAATTGTACCTTTTCGCCAGTAACGACCTTCTTGACCCGGATCAGCGTGCAAAATCCTAACCTGGCCTACACCGGTTCATTTAAATTCCTTACAAGACCGGGGTATTATGTTTACGAAATGCTCATGCTCAGATCGGACTGCGCATGGACACGGTTCTGATGTCGCAATTTGCATTTGCGATAAGGCACTTTTACTGGTTACAGTCATCTTCATTTGCGAAATCATTGCCAAAACCATCTAAGCCGAGACATGGAGAAACAAAAACTTTATAGCACATGCGAACAGCAATGTTTCATGTGAGCTTGTGTATCTGTACAGACTCGCCAGAATCTATCCTGTTCGCTAACGTAAGCGGTAGGCCAAAGAGGAACTTCAGTGAAAGAACTTGACATGTGGCCTCACTAAAGGGCCGGTCTGCGCACTGAAAGACTGATTCGACGGAAAGTCCGAAGACTGCTTTTCTCGCGACGCGGCCCATCTAATTCAATGCCAATAACGTTCCATTCCTCTTTACTGGAGAATGAATTATTTGCTCTGTTCTTACCGTATATAACCGTAATATTCGGATACTTTCCATAGCAACAGATAGGGCACTATTTTCATCCGAAAAATGCTGATATTTTTCTGCGAGGCGCTTCTAATGTACCCACAACATATGTTTTCGTGGAGAAATAAGAAAAATATTATGTAGATACCCTCTCTTATCTGTAGCTATGCCTTCACTCATTAACATACTTGCCCGACAATTTGAACAATTCCATTTTACTATTTGATGACATGTTACAATATTGCTGGGTAAGTGGCACGCAGTGCAGAACCTGATTAGACACTCTTTCATTGGTGTCTGATCTGCGTCTACATTGTTTGCTCAGGCCTGTCTGTCTCAATACAAATTAATACGGTACCTTGAAATTGTGTGAATACCTTCTACAATGTACACCTATCCTGGATGTAATCTTACTAATCGGAGAGACAGGTCTGAACAAACAGTGTAGACCCAGATCAGAACGCGGCGTCTGATCAGGTCTACACTGTTTGCGACACGTCCAGGCGTTTTAGACAGACCAGCAGCTAGTCAAATGGACAGGTTAACGTTTTCGGACAGAGCTGGTAAGGTGTCCGAATGCCAGGGATAAATACGGGTTTCCCGACAAAAATCCCAGCTAACACACAACGTCGCAACAACGTCGTTACAACGTCACTGCAACGTCACGACGTTGCAGCGACGTTGTAACGTCGTTGGTAGGTTGTTGTGTGTTTGCTGGGATTATGCTACATTTGGTAAAAAAAACACACAAAAAACGTTTCTTTCCAGCAAACACACAACGTCTTCACAACGCCGTTACAATGTCGCTGCAATGTCGTTGCAGCGACGTTGTAACGACGTTGTTGTGACGCTGTGTGTTTCCTGGGTTACAATAAACGCTTACTGACTCATAATTACATTAAGAACACGTACAAAGAAACACAAAATAAATTAAGTATGCAACAGTTGGGCGAAAATGTAAATTTTCGCACTGAGCTTGCTGCGGCCTCTATCGTAGAAAACGGTTGAGCCGCAACGTCAGAAAACGTACCTTCTGTCATATGCGCCCAGCGGATGTTCAGATCAGCCTGTGCATTCGCGCAGTCTGATCAGAATCTTCACTGGGCGCATTTTGGATAGTCAAAAATTCAAAGTTTCTTCATATAGATAATGAAGACACAGCTCAGACTGCGAGGATGCGCAGGTTGATTTGAGTCTTCGTTGGGCGTACATGTCGGACGGTACGTTTTCTCACGTTGCGGCTCAATTACATACATAAAGAAAACATGCCTATTCAAATAAACTGAAAATTTTACCAGCAAAAAATGAAAATTTTCAGCTAAAAAATTCTGATATTTTTCATATTTCTGCTCAAAACATAAATTGTGGTACTCGTTAGAACCGCCTCGGCGAGGCGGTTCTAACGAGTACCACAATCTATGTTTTTGAGCAGAAATAAGAAAAATAATGTATACCCCTGTAAACCCCAGTTTTACTATATAAAAGTGGGGTTTTAGTGGGGTCAAAATAATATAGGCGTGTTTTCGTGACGCAAAGCAATAAGACCATCCTTAAAATATTTTTTGTTTGCTGTGCTCCTACCCATCAATCTCAGAACGGGTAGGTAGGTAGGTAGGTCAACTTTTTTTTTTTTTTTTTTTTTTTTGAATCGGATATAATTTTTCTTTTACTGTAGATAGTATATGGTCCAAAATGCTGACCATAAAGGTATAATATTTCAAAACATTCTCTGCAACTGAAAATAAAGTTTAAGATAAAAAGATTGAAGTGAATGTAAATCTGTCTATTACAGCCCCCTTAAAAAGTCTTCAGAATGGCTAAAAAAAAAAAAGAAAAAAAAAAAAATTGGGTAAGGCCAATTTGGGTGGGTAGGTAGGAGCACAGCAAACCAACTCTTTTTTAAGGTCGGCCTAATAGACACGGGGACGACTGTGCTTCGTGCATGAGGCATTTCCTGCGTGTCTTCATTTATATTTGTACATGCTGAACAACTAATGTAAATAAATGCATCTAAGAGAGAGAGAGAGAGAGAGAGAGAGAGAGAGAGTCCCTAAGAAACTGTTATCTCCCTTTTCAGCCGAAGACCAGTCTAGGAGAAAATTTGAGTTTCTGCTATATGATTCCCTTCCTAAAGGGAGACTGCACAAAGAAAAGATGTGTCCCCTTTTGTGATGAGGGGGGTGGGGGGGGGCGGGGGGGGGGGGGGGGGCAGGCATTTTCAGACAGGAGTAATCTCCCTCGGGGAAGTATCTGTTGACCTTACACGTTATATTAATCATTTAATCATTATTATTATTATTATTACTATTATTATCATTAATGTTGTTATTATTAACATTATTATTATTATTATTAAATAATAATAATTATTATTATTATTATTGTTGTTGTTGTTGTGCATGCGTGTTTGTGTGTGAATGTGTGTGTTTAGTATACGGTAATAGTTCGGTCTTCTTGTGAACCGGTTCATTATTGTATTCCTACAACAGACTCCATGTAACAGATGTGCACAATGGATTTATTTCAAATATTTTCTTCTGTCCACAGGCTGTGAAAAATATTGATGAGAATCTAATTTCTAAACACGTTATATACATGTTCATAGAACAGCCAAGCTCACAGTCATCGAAATACTCATTTTTAAGAGCCGTCGTGTCAAGCGTATAAATGATGGGTGTCCACGTGCGCGAAGCAAAATAATACATACACAGCCAACGTTTATTATTAGGATCTAGGCCGTCTGATCAGGGTATACACTGTTTGCTTTTAACATACAGATTTCTGAAAAAATAAAAGAAATGAAAGAGAGAGAGAGAGATAATGCAGAAAAGTTCGCTGGGTCTCAATTAAATGACGTACATGTATAGTAACAAGTATAAGCTTTCCCAACAAGATTGGTAGCACACAATAAATGTTATTTTAATAGTCTTGAGTTCTTTACATGCAAATCTTTGCTGAATCGGATAAATTCCAAAGTACAATGGGTGAATTGGAATTTGGTCTAAATTAGATCTCATAAA
The DNA here is from genome assembly GCA_964016985.1 of Anodontia alba. Lineage (NCBI taxonomy): Eukaryota > Metazoa > Mollusca > Bivalvia > Lucinida > Lucinidae > Anodontia > Anodontia alba. Next base: position 1,990,267 of record OZ024824.1, read on the forward strand.
TAATGTAGCATAATCAATGTCGAGAAACTCGTATATGGAGATCTCGACTAAACGAGAATGACCCTAGCTGACATTAAAAAATGATTAAAGCTAATTTCACATAGCTTTTTAGGCTTACCTCACCAAAACTAAAATACGTAGCTATAAGAATATCAAATTTTGTCACGCTGTCTCTGAAATGCTATAAATTGCGCTTGGCAGTATCACTGCATCGACCCACTTTAAAAGTGAAATTTTCAAGATTATTTTTTCTTATACCCCTGTGTTGATAAAGTGCTACAATGGTAACCATTTAGAATATAACTACATAAGTGTAGTGTGCCGAAAAAAGTGCACGCGAATGGAGAACACCTGTAATAATATTCTATTTTATTCAGTGCTATACCTTGTCCGGGGTTTTACTTGTAAACAACACGCATAAGGTCAGTCGTGCATTGCGGGTCAACAACTGAATCACTTCCGTGTCCGAACCAAATCGTATGCTGTCTACGCTCATGGGCGTAGATACATGTAATAAGCCGGGTCTCAGCACTTCCTTCAAGATTTATACATGTGAGTCCAGCGAAGAGTCAGCCAAGCCTGATAATAGTGTTCGCTGTCCGCTTGAAGACGTTTTGGATCCTTCAGTACTCACAGAGTGCACTGCGAAGACTCTGATCAGCCTGCGCGGATGCGCAGGCTGATCTGAGTTTTCGCTGAGAGCTCATGCAATATTGTAGAAAATGACAAGCCCCTTTAGCGCGGAAATTATTTCTATGATAGGGGGCAATCTCAGTGAAGTGTCTTGTTCATTTACTTTGAAAAATAAGAAAAAAAAAAACTTTAAATTTGTCTGCTTTTATTTTAATAAGCAAGTTAAGGCTTAAGCGTCCAACTTTAGAACCTCTCTAATGTGCTTATGAACAGTTATGGTTCACCCCTATTCAGTGAGAATAATATTTCTTAACTATATCTGATGCTTTAAACACAAACAGAAGAAGAAAAAAAATGCGTCATTTACTCAGAAATTATGCATACCCCCATTTCACAAACTTATGTAGTAAAAGGCAAACGCGTACGTGTGTGAGTGTGTGTGAAGATGGGTGGGGGTCAGAAATTTTGAATAATGAGGAAGTTCACATGAATTAGGAATTAAAAAAAACTTACCGCTGGTCCATAGGGAGCTACCTCCGATAGAAAGAAAACCAGAAAAATATATCCCCTCGTTTACCATTCTCTTTTATCCCTTTATCCGCCTTTCATCACTAATAGCTTCTTGAAATTCACATTATATACATCTGACAAAAACATCATTTCCTCTTAAGCCCGTCGTTTAACACTGAGGAATAGAATAACATTAACCAACTTGTTTAACTAATGTGATTTTCCCATTCTTATTTATACAAACATAACTTGCTATTGATTGGAATCGCCGAATAAATCACAATTCTACCCTTTTCCGTTTATTCACTACACATTCTTTGTTGAAGACACGAACAGAACACGTGGGAGCAACCCACATATGCTTAAAATCATAGATTGTGGGTACTCGTTAGAACCGCCTCGCCGAGGCGGTTCTAACGAGTACCCACAATCTATAACATTCTCACTAAAGCATATTCTTTGTATGTGTATTTTTGTTTCTTTCGATGTTACGTTCCACAGTCAGTCAGCATGTGTTTGTGTATATTTCTTTCACTGTAGCTACAGATCTGATCGGAGAATCTCGCTGCTACATCGTGTATTGACGACATGAGATCTTCCTATTTATTCAATGTCTTAAGTGAGTTATCCAGGCGAGATGGGCGCTCGACGATGAAATAACTCGAAGAGGCAGAAGGACCAAATCAATAACAGATCAACTGGGGACAAGATATCCTACATTATCACTTTAGGCAACGACTATTCTTGTATTTATGCTGCTGTAATGAAATATTCCTCCTGAAGCTATGAATTCCCATCAGCATATGCCAGATATCGGTCTGGGATAGTAATTACCGTTTATGCCCTAAATATCCGGACAAAGAGACCTAGGCAAACAGCCCTGCAGGCACACAACGTCAAGACGTTGAATCAACGTTGAATCGACGTTGTTTCAACTTTGTGTGCCCGCTGGGAGTGTTATGATGTACCGATTGACTCGAAAACTGGGAATTTTAGTGGGACTAAAAATAATATTAGTCCCACTAAAAATGAATATGAATTTTAGTGGAATTTTATATTCCCAAATATATCATTTTAGTCCTACTAAAATAATATTAGTCCCACTTCCTAGCGGGCAAACAACGTTGAAACAACGTCTATTCAACGTTGATTCAACGTCTGTTGAATCAACGTCGATTTAAGGCATCAAACTGTCATGTCTGAAGGTCAAGGTCACAGAAGTAGTTCATTTTCCATGCAAAAGCATTACTTTACTGTCTCTATTTCCTGTGTAGGCTTCCAAATTCATGAAAATCAGAGGTCAAAAGTTCAGAGGTCAAAGTCATTTCAAGGTCGCTGAAGTAAGCACTTTTTGCCATGTTCCGTTTCAAAGTCGCAAGTTCTAATTAGACGCTGGTCTCGTAAAACTCAATAAACCAGCGCGGGCTCGAGATTGATCATTTTACCACTCGAATGTATTTGCGCGTGAGACGCGTAAAGTTTTTTGAGAATTTTTCCCTGTTATATTTTATTCATATTTACTTTTTAGTTTGAAAACATAGTCAGCTAGACATTTATTGACATCTATCAACAACACAGGACAAACAGAAGATGAAGATGTGAAAAAAAATGTGTTTATGGTGAATACTACTGTACAAACCACTTACATAAATATCTACTCCAGATGACCCCCATTTCAAAGTAGTTTTTTACAGACTTACCTCAGAATCCTTATTTATAGACTTATATGTGCTTGCTTCACTTCAGAAGATTTAAAACATCAGTTAAAGATCAGTAATTATTAGCAAGTTTATTTACTTGCTTCTCATAGTATACTACCAGTGTATTTTCCCTATAGAATTCCATGGTAATTCAACCCTCTTTGGTGGTTAAAAGTTCATTTTTAGGGTATGGCTGGGTTTCCAAATGTTGTTTTAATTCAAAGACCAGGCTTAGCAAAGCAAAATAAATAATGTAAAACACCATTGTCACCAGTACTTTCTAGGACTTTTTGAAGGCTGAATGCAGTAGACCCGCTCAATTGGCAGATATTAGACTGGCTACCATCTAACTGATATTTGAATCAGCATAAAATGATATATAGTATAAAAAAAAAAATCCCTCTCCTCTACAAAATCTTTCTCTCTGATTTGGCTGATAAAGGAGATTATGCATGCAGAAAAATAGTCAAGGAGGAGTTCTTTACCTTTGTTACATTTTAACTCATCACGAAAACATGCCTATATAATGTTGACCCGCTTAAACCCCACTTTTATATAGTAAAACTGGGGTTTACAGGGGTATACATTATTTTTCATATTTCTGCTCAAAACATAGATTGTGGGTACTCCTTAGAACCGCCTCAGCGAGGCGGTTCTAACGAGTACCCACAATCTATGTTTTTGAGCAGACATAAGAAAAATATTAGAATTTTTATCTGAAATTTTTCATATTTTGCTGGTAAATTTTCCAATATATTTGAATAGGCGTGTTTTCGTAATGTGAAACTCATAGCCATGGGGCCAGGCTAGGCTGGTATCAAAACAGAAACTTTTAAATTTCCCATTACTACATTTGGCTCAAGCAAACGCAAACATTAACATTTATCTTTTTGAAACAATCAGAAAATTACACACAAACATTTTTTTTTGTTGTTGTTCTTCAAATTAGAATAATAAGTTTTAATTCATCTTCATAGGTCGCCTTACACAAAATAACTCTCCCATTACGAAAACATGCCTATTCAAATATACAGAAAAAATTATTACCAAAAAATGAAAATTTTCAGATAAAAAATTCTGATATTTTTCGTATTTCTGCTCAAAGCATAGATTATGGGTACTCGTTAGAACCGCATCAAAGAGGCGGTTCTAACGAGTACCCACAATCTATGTTTTTGAGCAGAAATAAGAAAAATAATGTATACCCCTGTAAACCCCAGTTTTACTATATAAAAGTGGGGTTTAAAGAGGTCAAAATTATATAGGCATGTTTTCGTGATGCGGGCTTCCCTGCACTTTTTTGCACCAATCAGCAGTCCTGAGACAATTGGTTCCCTGTGTCCTGATGGTTACAAAAACGCTTTGTGTGTCGGTGCTTATGCAGATCTGCAAGCGTTTCTGAGATTTGGCAGAGGCTATTGACAGGGCGGCCGGGCGGATAAGAAGCGAGGGTATTAACATGGTGGCCCTTTTCTAGTCCAAAACCACCTTCTAAGACAATACAAGCAAATTATTATTTCTTCATGTACTCTAACGCTGTCTGTGTATTAAACAGCAAGATTTTAGAATGTCTATAATTTCACAAATCAATGAATTTTATTGTCATTCTGGAACAATTGTCGGAATAGCAACATTCTTTAGGATACTGGAGTAAAGGTATTTTAGTGGTGTGCGTCTAGCAAGGCGAGCCGCCTTCAATTCGCAGTTCCCGTTGGACGCACAATTCTACTAAAAGTAGTATTATTAATGGGACTAAAAATAATATTAGTTGGACTAATGCCTGATCTGAGTCCATTGCCACTCGAAAAATGAATTTATTTATTTATTTATTTATTATTTTTTATTTTCTTTCTTTTTTTTTATTTTCTTTCTTTTTTATTTTTTGAAAACAAAAGTGAATTTGAATATCGAGCTTTCTACCCTCACACCATGATTGGTAACCACCAATGCTCGAAACATTTTTAATCACAGCCGCGTATGCCAGTCAGAAAATCCCCCGAATCACGAAAACACGCCTATATAATTTGAATCCCCTTAAACCCCACTTTTTGTAGTAAAACTGGGGTTTGCAGGGGTATACATTGTTTTTCTTATTTCTGCTCAAAAACATAGATTGTGGGTACTTGTTAAAACCGCATCATCATGACGGTTCTAACGAGTATCCACAATCAATGTTTTGAGCAGAAATATGAAAAAAAAATATCAGAATTTTTTTATCTGACAATTTTCATTTTTGGTGGTAAAATTTTCTACATACAGTAGAACCTCGATAATTCAAACTCCAGTAATTCAAAATTCTCAATAATTCAAAATCATTTTGAAGTCTCGACTTAAATATATGTATGCATTTTAACCCACAATTATTCAAAATCTCAATAATTCAAACAAAACTGTTTTGTCCCTTGGACTTTGAATTATCGAGGTTCCACTGTATTTTGAACAGGCGTGTTTCCGTAATGTTGTCTAGTGAGCATAGACCTAGATAAGAGTGGGTATCAGGTTAATACGAGGCGCTTCAAATGAGTACCCACAACATATGTTTTCGTGGGGAAATAAGAAAAAATATCAGTACTTTTGGATTGAAAAAAGCGCCTTAACTAGAGCTATGCTAGTGAGCCATTTATGCACAGTGGACCTATCTACCGAGCTCTTTGGACAGTGCATCACCAATTAGTCATTCGTTTAAATGAATTAATTTACTCTTTATTAAAAATCATTCATTCCTTTAAACGAGTTATTCCGAATTATTAATTCGTTGAAACAAATTGATTAATACACTGGAACTTCTTTGTAAGATGATTCATTATAAGACGATTCGGGTATAAGACGGTTTAAAAGTGGACCCGAAAAGTGTTGTATCCAAACAACAAGAGAGCACATGTGGCCCTGTATCACTCACCTATTACCAGACAATTTTGGAGTCAATTGGTATTTCAGTTCAAGAGAAGAAGATCAATACAGATTTTCAAGATGGTAGCCATGGCGGCCATCTTGGATTTCCAATCAGAACCATTTTAGTTACTTTTGATCTAGAAGTCACCTCGATACTTCCAACGAAGTTTCACGTCAATCGGTCTTTCGGTTCAGGAGAAAAGTTTACAATAGATTCTCAACATGGCGGCTATGCCGACCATCGTAGAGTTCCGAGTTTAACTATCTTGGATAGCCGTTACTTCCTATCAAGTCTCGAGTTAATTGGCCTTCCCATTCAGGAGTTCAAATTTGATTTTCAAGATGGCGACTGTGGCGTCCATTTTAGATTTCGAATCGGAGCTATATTTGATCTACAGGTCACACCCATACTTCCTATCAAGTTATGAGTCGTTTGGCTTGTCAGGTCAGGAGTTCAAAATAGATTTTTGATGGCGGCCATGGACTTCGGATCAAAGTAATTTTTGTAATTTGATCTAGAAGATGCCCCGATACTTCCTACAAAGTCAATTGGCAAAATAGATTTTCAAGATGGCGGCCGTAGCAGCCATATTTGTTATCCTATCGAAAAGAGTTTAGCTTTTTTTTTATATATACAAGTTGCCCCAATACTTTCTACTAAGACTCGAGTAAATTGGCCTTAATTCGGTTGGGAGAAGAAGCGCAAAATAGATTTTCAAAATAGCGACTATGACGTCCATCTTGGATTTCCGATCGAAACGAGTTAAGCTATTTTTGATCTACAAATTACCCAGATACTTCCTACCAAATTTTGTGTCGGTTGGCATTTCGTTCAGGAGAGGAAGCGCCAAAATACTTTTTCAATGCGGCCATCTTGGATTTCCGATCGGAAAGATTTTAGCTATTTTTTTTTATCTGCAAGTTCTCCCGATATTTCCTACCAGGTCTAAAGTTAAAAGGCCTTTTAATTCAGAAGAAGCGCATAAAAGGTTTCAAGATGGTCGCCATGGTGGCTATATTGGATTTCCGCTCAGAATTATTTTAGCTTTTTTGAACTAAAAGTTGCCCAAAAACTTTCCACCAAGTTTGGAGTCAGTTGGCAAATCGGTTCAAGAGACGAAGCGCAAAACAGATTTTCAAAATGGGCGCCATGACGGCCATCTTCGATTTCTGATCAGAACGATTTTAACTGTTTTTGATCTACAAGACATCCAGATATATCCTGCCAAGTTTCGAGTCAATTAGCCCTATGGTTCAGGAGAAGTGAAAATAGATTTTCAAGATGACCGTCATAGCGGCCATCTTGGATTTCCAATCGGAACGATTTTAGCTATTTTTGATCCACAAAAAAGTAAGCATTACAAAAACATGCCTATTCAAATATACTGAGAATTTTACCACCAAACAATGAAAACTTTCAGATAAAAATCTGATATTTTCATATTTCTATTTAAACCATAGATTGCGGGTACTCGTAAGAACTGCCTCGGCGAGGCAGTTCTAACGAGTAACCAAAATCTATCTTTTTTGCAGATATAAGAAAAATAATGTATACCCCTGTAAACCCTAGCTGTACTGTATAAAAGTGGGGTTTAAGGGGGTCAAAAGTATATAGGTATGTTTTCGTGATAGAGAAAAGTCCAGGGAGTGCAACAATCACAAACTGCAGCCCTTCCCAGATATCAGGAGGAAGAGGAAACAGACTAACCAAACAAGCGCAAATCGAACAAGTTTCCGAAAAGCATTAAGATTAGCTCTCTCTTCCCCAAGCGACGTAATCGCAATGCTAAAAGGACTGAAAACACAAGAACAGAATAACACAATGAAAGACATAAAACAAATCGCCTCGTAGAATAAACCACAAAGCAACAAAGAGTAAGACTAACATCTGGACCACCGCCTTAGAACGGTCAGTAGAATAAACCACGCGGGAGGGGGGGGGGGGAGGGGGGGGGAGGGGGCGGTGGTTTAAAAGCTAACTTCACCCTGGGTCCCGATGTTACTCTTGGCAGAAATACATAAAAATTCGGTTCGCAAAAAGGCTCCCAACTCAGTCAATGCATCAAAGCGAAAACATAAAAATCAAATTAATCATTATAATAAACAAAGACGAGTAATCATGGCTTATTCTACTGTATGCCAGAGTAAATGAAAACCAATAGTTGAACCAGTTGCGTCAGCTGGCATTTTGGTTCAGGAGAAGAAGCGCAAAATGGATTTTCAAGGTGGCCGCCATGGTGGACATCTTGGATTTCAGATCGGATAGCTATTGTTTGATCTGCAAATTATCCAAATTCTTCATACCAAGTTTCGAGTCAACTGGCCTTTCCTTTCAGAAGAAGAAGCCCAAAATATTTTTTCAGATGGCGGCCATCTTAGATTTCCGATCGGGATGAAATAGATTTTCAAGATGACAACAATGGCGGCCACCCTGGATTTCAAATCGGGACGATTTTAGCTATTTTTGATCTACAAGTCACCCTGATGCTCCCTACCACGTATGAGTCAACTGGCCTTTCGGTTCAGGAGAAGAAGCGAAAAGTAAATTTTCAAGATGGCAGCCATAGCGGCCATCTTGGAATTTGGATCGGGACAATTTTAGCTATTTTTGATCTACAAGTCACTCTGATGCTTCTTACCAGGTTTGAGTCGATTCGCCCAGGGGTGTAGGAGGAGTAGGCTTTAAAGCAAATTTACGTCGCACGATGCACGACTGACTCAACGTCATCGAGTAACCGTCTTCGTCTTCAGTAGGAGCATTGTTTTTTTGTTGTTTTATGCTTTGTTTTGTTGTTGTTGTTTTTTTTTGTTTTTTTTTTTGGTTTTTTTTGTTGTTGTTTTTTTTGTTGTTTTTTTTTTTTTTGTGTCAGTATAGCAGAGATTTTCTTTGATATTCAAAACTTGATTTTAGTGTGAATTTGAAGATCGTATTGTAAAGATCTTTTTAAACGGATACAATGAAAGTTGAATTAAAGGGTTTAAAAAAAAAAAAAAAAACTTTCATGAGATTTATCATCGCTTCAAGGCACGTGCATTCTTACGTACATTCTTCCATACAGGGTCTCGGTGGCTCAGTTGGATGCGCCGTCCGACTGGAGATCAGGAGGTTGCGGGTTCAACCCCCGCCGAGGTCGGCAACAATCTTTCGTGGAGATTGATCATGAAATATTTTCTACGGTCATTCTCGCCCTTCCGCTGATTCAAGAAGGACAGTTGTCAATTTCTGGCGAAAGAATGTGCACAATACTGGTTAACCGCTTAGAGTACTAAGCCTGCCCAGTAAACGTGTGGTTAGGTAAACTGACCGCGCTCGACATGACTCCATTGGGTTGACTGGGCCGTAAAATCTCAACACAAACAATTCTTCCATACAGATGCTGATACAATTAGGTCGTTCATGATCTTATAAGACTTCGTCTAGAAATAATTGAGGTATTTTCTTCCCGTGTCTACCCTTAATCTTTGGACATCTGAACACATTACCATATTTGTCTTAAAATTTGAATATGTGTGGGTGTGTCAAAAAGCTGGATGAGTGGTAGATAAGGTAACCTTTGATCGACACCGCGTTCTGTAATATCTGATCTTCGTTTAGAGTGGTCGTCCAGGCCTGTCTGCCTGAATACGCAGGATACGCACGGTTCTGAAGAGGGCTGCTATAGGCATTACGAAAACACGCCTATATATAGAAAATTTCTCCTCCAAATACTGAAAATTTTCAGAAAAAACTCTGGTATTTTTCATATGTCTGCTCAAAACATAGATTGTGGGTACTCGTTAGAACCGCCTCGGCGAGGCGGTTCTAACGAGTACCCACAATTTATGTTTTTGAGCAGAAATAAGAAAAATATTGTATACCCCTGTTAACCCCATACTATATAAAAGAGGAGTTTGAGGGGGTCAAAATTATATGATGAAATAAGCGGACAGGTAGACTGGCACCAGGCTCTAGTGACCAGCCTTTATAGTCATGATATTATTTTGGTTTTATTATAGTAGATCATCAAAAAGGATTACAAGAATAAATGTTTAGTCAGTGGAGACTGGGGCCAGTCTAGTGAACAGCAAATATTTTCCAGAAGGAGCTGAATAATTTGTAATTATTGTGATACATTTATCAAAAACTGATGCACTTGCAGGAGAGGTAACCCTCGAAATGGTTTTGTCTCATTTCTGAAAAGGGTCTGCTTTAAACAGAAAAAAAATCTGCTCCCCTTGGTTCGCGAGCACATTCTTCCCTTTTAAAGAAAGCCTTTTCCAGAACTGCAGTACAGCAAACAGGAAGCCAAAAAGTTGTCTCCCTTGAGAAAAATTCGGAAAAATTTACCAAACGTATCAAGTTTCCTTAAAGTAACGGTTGGTTTATCGATATAAAAACTGATCTATTAAACATGTGGGTCTTGCAGATATCAAGGACCTGATGGAATAAAAAAAAAAACAGCTCTCTCTCTCTCTCTCTCTCTCTCTCTCTCTCTCTCTCTCTCTCTCTCTAAAAAAAAAAAAAAGTGAATTTCCGTCTATGGAAAAAAATATCAGTTTTCATATACAGTTTCTAGTCAGTGGGCATATTTTTGTTTCCTTTAAAGTCAAATCAGTGACCGTAAATTTACATATATTAAGCAAGCATCTGTCTTAAGCAAAGACATATTTGGCCAGTCTTGAAGTGATTGCCTGACAAAGGTTTTTCAAACAGTTATTTTCAGCATCACTTGACACTTTAATAATTGATTCTGTTATATTTTCTATGAGTGAGGTTAATTTTACCGAAATAACCCTAATTATTGTAGTACACATGCCTTAGCAAACAATGGAAACCATAATCAAACGCAGCAAAACATGGTGTCTCATCAGGGTCTCCACTGTTTGCCAGTCCTCCAAGTATTGTTAGATCATTCAACAGGTTGCAAAAAGGACTTGTTCAAATTTTAGAACAAATGAGATAAGGTATTATGGTTAATCAATCCTTAGCATAAATACGGTACATGTACATTAATAGTATAAGGTGTTATGGTGACTCAATCCTTAGCATAAATACGGTACATATATATTAATAGTATAAGGTTTTATGGTGTTTCAATCCTTTGGATAAATACGGTACATGTGTATTAATAATGTATAAGGTGTTATGGTGATTCAATCCTTAGGATAAATACGTTATATGTATATTAATAGTATAAGGTGTTATAGTGACTCAATCCTTAGGATAAATACGGTACATGTATATTAATAATGTATAAGGTGTTATGGTGACAATCCTTAGGGTAAAAACGGTACATGTATATTAATAGTATAAGGTGTTATGGTGATTCAATCCTTAGGATAAATACGGTGAATGTATATTAATAATGTATAAGTTGTTATGGTGAAACAATCCTTAGGATAAATACGGTACATGTATATTAATAATGTATAATGTGTTATGGTGATTCAGTCCTTAGGATAAATACGTTATATGTATATTAATAGTATAAGGTGTTATGGCGACTCAATCCTTAGGATAAATACGGTACATGTATATTGATAATGTATAAGGTGTTATGGTGACAATCCTTCGGATGAAAACGGTACATGTATATTAATAGTATAAGGTGTTATGGTGATTCAATCCTTAAGATAAATACGGTACATGTATATTAATAATGTATAAGGTGTTATGGTGACTCAATCCTTAGGATAAAAACGGTAAATGTATATTAATAATGTATAAGGTGTTATAGTGACTCAATCCTTAGGATAAATACGGTACATGTATATTAATAATGTATAAGGTGTTATGGTGACTCAATCCTTAGGATAAAAACGGTTAATGTATATTAATAATGTATAAGGTGTTATGGCGAGTCAATCCTCAGGATAAATACGGTGCATGTATATTAATAATGTATAAGTTGTTATTGTGAATCAATCCTTAGGATAAATGCGGTACATGTATATTAATAGTATCAGGTGTTATGGTGACTCAATCCTTAGGCTAAAAACGGTAAATGTATATTAATAATGTATAAGGTGTTATGGCGACTCAATCCTTAGCATAAATACGGTACATGTATATTAATAATGTATAAGGTGTTATGGTGACTCAATCCTTAGGATAAATACGGTACATGTATATTAATAATGTATAAGGTGTTATGGTGACTCAATCCTTAGGATCAAAACGGTACATGTATATTAATAATGTATAAGGTGTTATGGTGACTCAATCCTTAGGATAAAAACGGTAAATGTATATTAATAATGTATAAGGTGTTATGGTGACTCAATCCTAAGGATAAATACGGTACATGTATATTGATAATGTATAAGGTGTTATGGTGACTCAATCCTTAGGATAAAAACGGTAAATGTATATTAATAATGTATAAGGTGTTATGGCGACTCAATCCTTAGCATAAATACGGTGCATGTATATTAATAATGTATAAGGTGTTATGGTGAATCAATCCTTAGGATATATACGGTTCATGTGTATTAATAATGTATAAGGTGTTATGGTGACTCAATCCTTAGTATAAATGCGGTACATGTATATTAATAATGTATAAGGTGTTATGGTGACTCAATCCTTAGGATAAAAACGGTACATGTATATTAATGGTATAAGGTGTTATGGTGACTGAATCCTTAGGATAAAAATGGTACATGTATATTAATGATGTACAAGGTAATGTGACTCAATCCTTAAGATAAAAACGGTAAATGTATATTAATAATGTATAAGGTATTATGGCGAGTCAATCCTTAGCATAAATACGGTACATGTATATTAATAATGTATAAGGTGTTATGGTGACTCAATCCTTAGTATAAATGCGGTACATGTATATTAATAATGTATAAGGTGTTATGGTGACTCAATCCTTAGGATCAAAACGGTACATGTATATTAATAGTATAAGGTGTTATGGTGAAACAATCCTTAGGATAAAAATGGTACATGCATATTAATGATGTATAAGGTGTTATGGTGACTCAATCCTTAGGATAGAAACGGTACACGTATATTAATAATGTATAAGGTGTTATGGTTACAATCCTTAGGATAAAAACAGTACATATATATTAATAGTATAAGGTGTTATGGTGATTCAATCCTTAGGATATAAACGGTACATGTATATTAATAATGTATAAGGTGTTATGGTGACTCAATCGTTAGGATAAAAACGGTACATGTATGTTAATAATGTATACAGCTAAGTACTGAAATCTCACTAATAATTGCACGCTTCAGAATATCTCACGCGTGTTCGTATGTGCGTTTCGTTTTTGCGTTTTCACAACAAGGGACATAATTAGAATTGGGATAAAGTTTTCTTATTATACGAGTTATAACGCTTGATAAAACCACTACAGTACTTAATTCTGAATACAAATGCGCCCAGCTCTGACTCAGATCAGCATAGGCGTTGCGCTCATTACGCACACTACGCATGTGCGTAACCTGCGTAAGAAAACATTTACGATAAAGTGACATTAACATAACAAATATTTTGATTCTTTATCATAGGGACTGCTCTTAAAGGAAAGAATTTGCTCCCTCTGGGAGCAAATTCTTTCCTTTAAGAGTAGTCCCCTTTTTAGGCATAATTCATCAAGATTTTTCCTGGATGTGCGTAAAAATAATTCTGTTCTGAATACGCGAATGATCAGCCTGATATGACATGAAGAAACCTTGAATCCTTAGCTACATGTACCCTAGTCGTGCACAGTGATGGCTTTAATCAGACAGCACGGAAGAGTAGGTATCGGTGGGCGCACATCTCTACGTGTATGTTTTCTCACGTTTGGACTATTTTTAACATAAAATTCAGTACGATTAATGAATTGAGAACCCGAACACATTGACTCTGGGCAGTTGTACCGGACAGAGCAAGAAAACTGAAGTTGTCGAGAAGATCCCCTTGTTGAAAATGAATATAGTCCTCTCCGCGCGCCTTAAGGATGGACAGAGCTGCAAATTCTCATTGCATTGTCTTCAACTCGCATGTAAGTGCGTCTGCAGGTGTAGCTGATGCTGCCACTGAGGATATCTGGAACAACTTTTGTTGGGTGAAAGGTCTTTCCATCCTTTAGGTGGCCAGAAGATTGTAAGTTCTCCATCTACAAAGCTGACTTCTTCCTCCTGGTCCCAGGCACGTCTTGCAGGTTGCCACTGAGGCATACCTCCCATCTTCAGAAGCTTAGTGGCCCTGTAATCCAGGGTGGGGCAGCAGGAAGAAGTTCGTAACATGGTTTCTGAAAACTCGGTGGTTCAGATATACTGCTGGACATGGAGGAGATGATGAAGACTGGCTCTTGAACTGGCGTATGACCAACTATGGGGGTAACTTGGACTGTATGGGCGGAACTAGTGACTTCTGGAGGGCACTGGGCAGGACGGGGTGATATGTCATTTGGAACACCAGATCTGGGCTTTTTGAATGTCAAGAACCCTTTTTATCGCTACCTGCTTCCTGAGGATGTTTTTTTTTTTTTTCAATCAGGTGGTCAATAATACTAAAAACCTTTGACAGATGTGTTTTATGCTTGGGTTGAGTGTCTTCTTGAGGATCAAGAAAGCTGAAAGGACTGGACTTCCCCAGTAAGCATTCTACATAAATCTACAGCGGGCCGTTATCGGCCCGTCAGGGTAGCTGACGGGCCGATCACGGCCCGCTGTAGATTTATGTAGAATGCTAGCTGGGAAGTATTGGAAGGCCGCCCATCTTCCGGGTTAGACTCCTAGTGCTGTTTGTATATTTACAGATGTGGTCGGATAGTATCAACCGGAACTGGTCCGCTCCCTTCTTCGTCCACGGATATGGGTCCTGGAACAAGGCTGATACACTTCAAGGTCAAAGTAATCAAAACCTTCAGTAGCGAGTGTGAAGGTTTCTGGCTCCTCTCACCCCTGTAGGAAGTTCTCCCGGAACCGACTTGCCCTTGCTCTCATGGCCTTGGCCCATTCCAACATCAAAATTCACATCCGAATGGCTGGTTTCGTAGACCTGGCAGATGGCTTGATGAGCTGCAGGTAATCATCTACATGTATTAAGTACCGGAACCATTGTTCTCTGAAAAGGTCTCAGCGGGTAGCTTCTCCACCCAGGACTGATGGTATTTCCTGGCATAGACTTTCAGGTCAGACACTCTCTCTTAAATGTCCGCTCGAACTTCTAGCAGAATGGGCAAATGACAGATACCCCCCCCCCCCCCCCCCCCATGAATTGAAGAAATACGATTCTTGAGGAGCTTTTGTGTTAAGAAGTTGTCCCCACATTTCCAACAGGACGTCCTGGAATGAACATGTGTTTGGTCATACTATGCGGTTCTCATTACTGTCCCAGATAACATTGTTCCAGACCTTATAGGCAAATCACCCGGAGCAATGTACTAGGCTTCTCATGCAAAGTTTTAATATAACAAACTCGAATTGTACTTCATATGGAGGCTTTGCACTGTGTGTCGCAGTATTATACTCGGTCAGGCTCAACGTACCCATATATAACATGCATCATCACTGGCCATACTAATCGATCAAGCCTGTAGGGTCTGGAGAGGCATACATTATATGTGAAGGTACTACACTGCCCGTTGTCAGACACGGTCTACTGTTACATTTGCCATAGTCTTCAAACCCGGGAAGAGACTGCACAGGTATTTACACAAATAATCTTAAGGAGTCTATACTATTAACATGTATATGTGCCAAAACATTCTAGGGTCTATGGTGTACGCTTTTATGGCTGTACTATTAGCTTTTAGAGTCTACATCATAAACATTTCCATGGAATATACAATTAATTGCTACAGAATATGTTTATACTTCAGTTTGTCACCATAGGTCATAGGGATTTTCTGGCGAATGCTTTATGAACTCGGCTGACATCCACTAAGAAGAAGGTACGCATATAAACGAAAACGTCCGATATACTGGTCGTCCTCTTTTTCTAGATGTACATCTTTACTACTCGGCATGTACTAGATGTACAATACGGCATCTCAACTATCTATCCGGATTCAAGCTCTGACGATGCTCCACGATGAAGTGAATGGATCAGTGGTTGATCAGGCCATGGTCGATCCACATAACGTACTATTATTCAACTCGAGATCTGGTGCGTCCAGTGAACCGCCACCACTTCTCTCAAAATTTTAAACTCAAAATAGGTATGTCCTGTACATGTAGAAGATCTAAGTGACCACGTTTATCTTTTCACGTATTTCGGTAGACTAGTATCTTGTCACAAGACATGAGTTTGATAGAAACAATGTTTATTTACAACTGAGTACGTTTCAGTTGATTCGTCTTTAACAAATATATTGATTATAAAACGCGAACTGTACAATAAAATGAATTACATGTATCTGTTGTTGTTTACTGACTTTGTCCCTTCAACTTCCCCTTTTCAAACCATGTAGGTGGATTTCTGCTTCAGTATGAAAGGAGTCTGTCTACATGATAAACTTTAGCCTTCTGCTCGGTTTTTTAACTGGTAAGTAACGTCATCGAGTTTCCGCATCAATACGTATGGTCCCTTCCATTTAGATGTCAGCTTAAAGCAAACACCTACTCGACGTATCGGATTGTACAGCCAGACCGGCTATCCGCGTTTCAGTGACTGTTTACGAGCCTTCAGATCATACACGTAACACCTCTTCTGATACACAGCATGAGCATACAGGTTTCTACGGGCAACATCATGGGCTTTGGCTAGTCTGTCTCTCATGGCTGTGACATACTGATCTTCATCTGCATGAGAGTTGCTGTCATTATCAGCCGAAGGGTGCCCAGTTATGTCTTCGGCAGGCAATACTGCTTCCCGTCCTAACATCAGGCGGTTCGGTGTCAGGCGTGTTGAACAGTGCTGAGATGATCTGTATGCCATCATCAGTTGAGGTAGGTATCTGTCCCAGTTTTTTTTATCGTGCTCGTAGAAGCTCGTAATCATGGTCTGTAGAGTCCTATTAAAGCGTTCTACTTGGCTTGTGGTCTCATGCTACTGGTGTTGATTTTATCTTTAGGAAGTCACAGACCTCAGTGAAAAGCTTCGACTGAAAGTTGGTGCCTTGATCACTCAAGATCTGGAGTGTTGTACCAAAGCGGCAAATAAACTCATTTACGATGATTTTCACTATAGCACTTGTCTCCTGGTTAGACATGGCATAGGTCTCAGTCCACTTAGTGAAGCAGTCGGCGAGCACCAATACAAATCGGTTCCCTGATCCTGATACTGGCAATGAACCCAGTACATTGATGGCTATCTTCTCCATCATCGGTTCTCCTACTTGATACGCCATCAAAGTAGCTATTCTAGGCTTATAGGTGTTTTCTTTGCAGTGTATATGTCACACGAGATGCAATAATGTAAGACATGATATTTCATGCCGGGCCAGTAAAATTACATTTTGGTGCGAAACAGCATTTTGTCACATTTTGCTGGAATATCTAATCGACAATATTTTTGTGGAGTTCGGCGGTCGGATATTTCAGCAAACAATCGGCATACCGATGGGCACTAACTGTGCACCGTTACTTGCCGACTTGTTTTTATACTCGTATGAGGCGGAGTTTGTACAAAGTCTCCTCCAAGCAGGCAAGAAACACCTCGCACAACAATTCAATTTCGCCTACAGATATATAGATGATGTTTGTCTCTGAAAAACACAAAAATTGCAGAGTATTTAGAATTCATCTATCCACGTGAACTTGAAATAAAGGAAACAACGGAGACTGCAGCCTCCTCCCCATACTTAGATTGTTATCTCTACATTGACAATGGAAAGCTTACTACTAGGCTTTACGACAAACGGGATGACTTCAAGTTTCCCATTGTTAACTTTCCATTCCTGAGCAGTAATATCCCTTCTGCACCAGCATACGGTGTTTACGTTTCACAGTTAATCCGTTATGCCAGAACCTGTTCAAATTATCAGGACTTCATGGAGCGTGGGAAAGTGCTCACTACAAAGTTGTTGAGCCAGGGGTATCAAAAAACAAACTGGTAGCAACACTTAAGAAGTTCTATGGGAGACATCATGATCTAGTCAATCCCTACAATGTGACAGTTTCCAGAATTGTTTCTGATGTTTTTGCCAGTGACGCGCCATAAGTAGACTTCCTAAATCCCGGACATACGCTTCTACCGATATTTCCTTCGTTCAGGCCTATGGGCATGGTGGGCGAATCTTGCTTACCAAGTAATGCGTACTATCCGCGGACGCCTGATTACTTCCTTTGTTCTGGGGTCCATGTCTGTTGGTCTGAATATTCTGATTCGTCATTCGTTTATGGATTTATGAGTTTGGATTACGGCTTTGGTACCACGACCGCAACTACTTCCCAGGTGGCCAGCTGTTGGAATATCATGAAATGATAAAGGGGAGTGTCTCTCTCATTGGCTGGTACAACCAGTATGTGCCGATCTTGTTCAGCGTCTCTGTTAAAATACCTGCAATAAAGAAGGCTGTCAATGATTGCCAGTCTGTTCCACTGACATAAGTTATTTTAAACTTCGTAAGGCGTTTTCGAAATTTTATCGCAGACACAGTGCCTTGTTAGAAAAATATAGCTTCAGTCTGAAAACACTTCTGCAACAAGGTATATCGGAACTAGAATTTTACGGTGACTTAGTGTACAGATTTAGAAAAATTGTAGGTAAATCTAACTTTTCGGAGCAATTCAGAAAACTTATTAACCGTTATAAAAGAATTGGCTATAGCCTGGATATTATGCGGCAGACTGCATGCCTAGTTGTCAACCCAATCATTGTTGATGGCTATGCTTCACTCTTGAATTGCACGGCGGCGGTTCGGGCCTCAGACTCAATGACGGCCTCTTCGTAAAACTTTAACTAGTGGGTTGGGGCTTGACGATATGTCTTTGGCTTGGCCCGCCAAGGTTCAGCTATTGCTTTTCATTTACTCTGGCATACAGTAGAATTAGCCATGAGTACTCGTCTTTGTTTATTATAGTGATTAATTTGATTTTTATGTTTTCGCTTTGATGCATTGACTGAGTTGGGAACCTTTATGCGAACCGAATGTTTATGTATTTCTGTATTAAGAGTAGCATCGGGACCCAGGGTTAAGTTAGCTAGCCCCCCCCCCCCCCACCCCACCACGCCCCTCGGTTGTTTACTCTACTGACCGATCTAAGGTGGTGGTCCCGGTGTTATTCTTACTCTTTGTTGCTTTGTGGTTTATTCTACGAGGCGATTTGTTGTATGTCTTACCGTGTGTCATTTTGTTCTTGTGTTTTCAGTCCTTTTAGTACTGCGATTACCTCGCTTAGGAAGAGGGGGCTGATCTTAGTGCTTTTCGTACTTTTGTTCGATTTGTGCTTGTTTGGATTTGTCGGTTTTCTCTTCCTCTTGGTATCGGGGAAGGGTTGCGGTTTGTGATTGTGGCATTCCCTGGACTTTTCTCTTACCTTTTTTAAGGCAGCAGAACCGCTTGATACTTGGTCCTAATTTGGCCTGTCAGAACCGTTTTCTAGGGCTTTCAATATTGTCATCCAGCAGCTGAGCTGTGTGGCTCTCTTAGGTCGCCCAGCCTTCGAGAAACACGTCTGCGACGGTCCGACTAGACGAGTTTGTGATATTTCTAATAACAACAAACTGCTTTATGGCAGAGTCTGTCTCACATGGTGGAGCTGTATGTATCACCGCCACATTGGCTACATGTAGGTCAAGGTCAGCCTTGGCTTCTTCGCTAAGTTTGTTGGCGTTTACACACATTGCAAGGTCTGCTGGACAGGGCATCAGCATTGGAATATCTCAAACCAGCTCTGTGTTGAATGGTTGTCGTAGTTCTCAAGTTCTTGGATCCATGTGGCCACCTGCCTGGTTGGGGTTTTCAGTGATCTGACCCAATTTACAATAGAGTCATCTGTCCTCAGCAGCACTTGCTGACCATACAGATAAGAATGAAAAGTTCTCAAGGCATGCATAACCGCCAAAATTACTTCCGGGTAGTACAGTAAGACTGCTCATGCTTATTCATTGCTTTTTGCTCATGTAGGCGATGACCCTTTCGTGGCCATCTTGCTGTTGTGAGAGAACAGCTCCAATGCTCTGGTCACTGGCGTCGGTGTCCAAAATGAATTGACCTGAAATGGGATAAGCTAGGATACTAGAACTGGTTAGAGCCTTCTTCAGCTGCTCGAATGCCTCTTGACATTTATTAGTCCATTCAAATCCGGCTCCCTTAGTTGAGATTTTGTGAAGTGGTCCAGCTATTTTAGCGCTTTTACATAACGCCGATAACATGAAAAGCGCTGTGGTGCAATAGCATCGGACTCGAGATCGAGAGGTACCGTGTACGATCCCAACTAGCACCAAGTATTGTTTCCTTGAGCAAGAGACTTTATCCACATTGCTTAGTACTGGTTTCTACCCAGGAAAAAGAGGGCCACGTGGAAAATTAGTACTTGTTTACTAAATATGTTACCCTCTATAAAAAAAGTTGATTATTATTATTATAATCTTATTATTAAGAGACCTAGGAAGCTCTTCACTTGCTCGGCGTTGCATTTACGAGCAGATTGTTATCCGGATCTGTGGCAAGTCCTTGCTCTGAGACAATGTTGCCGAGAAACAAGGCTTGTTTCTGAAAAAAAATGTACATTTTGAGTTGATTCAGGCCTCTTCGTAAAACTTTAACCAGTGGGTAGGGGCTTGCCGATATGTTTTTGACTTAGCCCGCCGTGGTTCAACTATTGGTTTTCATTTACTCTGGCATACAGTAGAATTAGCCATGAGTACTCGTCTTTTTTATTATAGTGATTAATTTGATTTTTATGTTTTCGCTTTGATGTATTGACTGAGTTGGGAGCCTTTATGCGAACCGAATTTTTATGTATTTCTGTATTAAGAGTAGCATCGGGATCCAGGGTGAAGTTAGCTAGCTGTAAAAGTGCTTTAACCCCCCCCCCCCCATCCCCCCATCCCCGGTGGTTTACTGTACTGACCGTTCTAAGGCGGTGGTCCCGGTGTTATTCTTACTCTTTGTTGCTTTGTTGTTTTTTCTACGAGGCGATTTGTTGTATGTCTTACCGTGTGTCATTTTGTTCTTGTGTTTTCAGTCCTTTTAGTATTGCGATTACCTCGCTTGGGGAAGAGAGCGCTAATCTTAGTGTCTTTCGTACGTTTGTTCGATTTGTGCTTGTTTGTATTTGTCGGTTTCTTCTTATCTTGGTGACTGGGAAGGGCTGCGGTTTGTGATTGTGGCACTCCCTGGACTTTTCTCTTACCTTTTTTTTCTTCATCTACTGATCTACTTGGAGAAATAATATCGTCCGTATAAAGCAGTAGCTCTACACATTGCAAACCTCTGAGCACATCTTCCATCAAGCGTTCGAACGTGGGAGGACTGTTAGCTAGACCGAAGGGTACCACAGTGAACTGAAACAGTCCCAGGTTTGTTGCAAAGGCTTATTTCTCGCGGTCTTCTGGCCGGAGACCGACCTGCCAAAACCCTGAATTCAGGTCCACGGAGCTGTACCATTTGGATCCTGATAAAACATCTAAGCATTCATCAACCCTGGAGATGGGATATGCATCCTTCACTATGAGGTCGTCAACACAGAAACGAATGCTACCGTCCTTTTTGGTGACAAGGGCAATGGGTGAGCTCCAAGGACTGTTCGAAGTCTCTATTACACCTCTCTCCAACATTTTATATATTTCCTGTTGTTCGACTTCTCGCTTGCCAAAGGGGAGGCGGCGTGTGGGTTGTCTTACCGGTAAAGCATCCCATGTGTTTATCCGGAGTTGTACCCTATCACATCTGCCAAGGTCACTTGATGACTAGCAAATGTATCTTGGTATTTGATCAAGAGATTCTCTAACTGATAGGATTCAATAAGGTGTACTGAGCTGCGTGCAAGCAGGTCTGGTAGGAATTCAGGCAAGTCAGATGTAGTCACTGAATGTAATCCAGTTGCAGTCTCACGCTGGTCACTGGAGAATGTGATTTGAACAGTGGCGGTACTGTAACATTCATTTGGGTGGGAATGGAAAACCATACCAGGATCGTTCCTACATTGGGATGGAACGCTCCTACCTTGAGATGGAACGTTTTCGGGACTGTATAGCCAACTGACTGGACTGATCGGTTCGTACGCAGAGCTGGGCGTAGCATGGGAATGTGACGGCTGGATAGAAATATCGCTTGGCAGCTTCATTGTTCCATGAACAGTCAACTGCAGGTCGGCGTCGTTCCAAGAACTCGACTGGGAAGACTGTATGTTAGCTGGACTGCATGTATCGTCATCACTATGCTTGTTATATTCGTATGGCTCACACGTGCCTACGGATTGTTTGGCATACAAAATGACTGGTTTCTCGGACGGTTTGATTATACTTATGCACTTCTCTGCCTTTTCCATATCCATTATTCCGTGTATGATAGCTAAATTGGTTTCGGGGTTATCAGTTGCTTCTATATAGCCGTGTTTTGTCAAGTTATCTGAGTCAGGTATATCAACGGGAAGCCAGGAAGCCGTTAATGAAGGGATAGTGATAGTGCGCCTATCACTCTGCATGTTACCATTGTTTCATCACCCAACCAGTAATATATTTCATTTAACTTCGTTTTTATTCGGCCATGCTTGTAGCTGATGGTTTCAGCATAATTAAGTATAAAGTCTTGGCCAATTATACCCTCTTGACAAATGTCACAAATTATAAGTGTTAGTTCAAACTTAGCGCCACTAAGAGAAAGCGTGACGTCAGTTGCACCGTATGTTTTATAGTGCTGCCACTTGCATCATACACATAAGTTTTGACAAGCCTTAAAAGAGATTTTAGTTATGTTCGTATTTCCTTGTATTTCTTATAAGACACGATTGTAGAGATGGATCCATTGTCTATTAAGAAATGCACGGAACAGTTCAGAATAAACGCCTTCGTATAAAATCCATTATCGCCGTTTGAGGTTACTTCCCCTATATAACCTGTTCTAATTTTGTTGTCGAAGACATTATCTGCAGGCCGTTTTTCATTATCTGCTGTCAACTCAGGGCCTACTTGGGTCGACAGACTCGCGTTTCCCTGGACAATTGTGGCTTGAGGGTCGAAATGAAACTGTTGTGGATTAAGGTGGGTGTAGATGTGAAAATGATCAGTCTGCGGGTTAGCGTTCCGTTGACCTTGAAGCTGATGGGTATTATTGTCCTGAGGCTGGGTACTGCTAGGTCCTGAGTATCTCGGCCTAGGATTTCGTCTGGCTTTTTCTGGACAATTTTTAATCATGTGTTCTAGCGAGGAACAAAAGAAACATTTTCTGTTCCTACTGACTGGGTTTTGTCGCCACTGCTGTGTGTCACGGCTGGTAATCTGTTGTCCATCACGAAAACATGCCTATATAATTTTAACCCCCTTAAACCCCACTTTTATATAGTAAAACTGGGGTTTACAGGGGTATACATTATTTTTCTTATTTCTGCTCAAAAACATAGATTGTAGGTACTCGTTAGAACCGCCTCGTCGAGGCGGTTCTAACGAATACCAACGATCCATGATTTGAGCAGAAATATGAAAAATATCAGAATTTTTATCTAAAAATTTTCATTTTTTTGGTGGTAAAATTTTCAGTATATTTGAATAGGGTTGTTTTCGTTATGTCCAGAACAGATTGGCAGACTGCCTGTTGAACAGATTGGCAGTCGTGATCAATGCAGCGGCCCTTCATTTCGACTGAAATTAGTTTGTAAAGCTGATTTAATGCTATGGTTTCCTGCGCATCTGTGTCAAGACTGCGATATGCCTTCTTTGCAAGCAGCCTTAAGTCATCTCCGAGGGCCGTAATACATTCGCTTGGATTCCGTTGTCTAAGTTCCAGCTGGTTCAGCCATTTGATAGCATGGCGACTGCTACCCATCACGAAAACATACTTATATAATTTTGACCCCCTTAAACCCCACTTTTATATAGTAAACTGGGGTTTACAGGGGTAAACATTATTTTTCTTATTTCTGCTAAAACATAGATTGTGGGTAATCGTTAGAACCGCCTCGGCTTCTAACGAGTACCCACAATCTATGTTTTGAGCAAAAATATGAAAACTATCCGCATTTTTATCTGAAAACTTTCAGGTTTTTTGGTGGTGAAATTTTCAATATATTTGAATAGGCGTATTTTCGTAATGCAAACCTTTGTCGCATTCTGTAGACTAACGAGGAATAACTTCGTTTTTCACATGTATCAAGACTTATGTACAATGTAGTACCTTCTAGCCTAGCCTCTCAGACTAGCCGCTAAGAACAGTACTTTATTTCAGTTATCCCATCCTGATAACAGCACAGTCCTCAAAATGAGACCGATACTCATCACGAAAACATACTTATATAATTTTGACCCCCTTGAACCCCACTTTTATATGGTAAAACTGGGGTTTGCAGGGGTATGCATTATTTTTCATATTTCTGCTCAAAACATAGATTGTGGGTACTCGTTAGAACCGCCTCGTCGAGGCGGTTCTAACGAGTGCCCACAATCTATGTTTTGAGCAGAAATATGAAAACAAATATCAGAATTTTTTATCTGAAAAATTTCATTTTTTGGTGGTAAACTTTTCAGTATATTTGAATAGGCGTGTTTTCGTAATGTCCTCTCAGTCTTCGCAGCCCGTGTAAGGCTCGTGTCTAATTCATCGGGCAGCCTGGTAGCAAGCAGTACTATAGACTAGTTCCCCTTGGTAAACTATTCTGGGTTTCGGCTGTTCATTTTCTGAAACGGTATCGTAACAGTCATAGATCTCAAGGCCAGGGCGGTGCTTTGATTAATATCTCCTCTCCCAGATGCAGGCATAGGGGAGTGAATATTCGAACGTCTGTAACGTCCCTGAGGGCTGTAGAAACGCTGCCGGGCAAGATTACGGCAACGACGGGATCGATACCGAGATCGACAGTCTAGGACATCATATCGGCGTTGTGGACTGTGGGCATGTCGGCATGGACTTTTGTCATATTTGTCTTGAATGTGGACACAACGATTACCTGCAAAGAGCCTTCCCTCTGGACTGCTGTCAAATCGATCTGATGTATCAAAACAACGACCAGTGGCGTTAACGTCGCGACGGTATGGAGCTCGAGAACGTCCGCCCGTTTTGTTAACGTAAAGCTCGGGTGTTTCTGATCGATGGTCTGGTTTATTGGCAGAAATATGGTGATAATGGCCATGTTGATCTGGGTTATCAACAGCCGGGAACGGTAATGTCGACCGGGAATGTCGATATAGAGTTATGTCCCCATGATTACTGAAAACAGGCTATTTTGGACCTAAAAATGTCAGCAGCATAACTTCTTCAATTCATATTGATTTTTTTTTTCAATTAAAAAGATATTTTACTTATTACTGCTGTGGCTACTTGTTAGAATCTCAATAATAAGTTCTAATGAGTACCCAAAATCTATGCTTTGAGGAAAAATAAGAAAATGTCTTTTTATTTTCATCTCAAATTGTAATTTTTACAGCCATAAATTACACTATATTCAATAGGTGTGCTTTTATAATGCCTTAGCTTTTCACTCTTTGCTTGTTGCACGTGAAAGCTTTGCCCAAGTTCAAATTTAATCACATCATAACTTCATGAACTGTTACCTCAGTAGTGAATACAGGTAGTTTGATCCTTCAGGTGACAAAACCAACAATGTGGTATGTGTGCCAAGCAAAAACTCTGATCAGCGTAGGCATCCCCCAGTCTGATCAGAGTCCTTACTGTCAACTTAAAGAAAATTAGGATCCTTAACTATTATTAAGCGTACATTGAACATTCTGGTAGACTGGGTGGATACCCAGGCTGATCTGAGTCTTAGATGGGCGCACAGACCACATTATTGGTTTTGCGAAGTGATGGCTCATATGTGTTCCATGTTAGGTCATATTTATATGTATTTTCTTGATTTTACAATTATTTCATTCTACAAGGGATAAAACTGGTTTTGAATAAAGTACGAAACTTGAACACATACTGGTACACTTTTTAACCCTTAAAGCGCCAGTCACAACAATTGTCATCTGCTTGTGATTTTAAAAGTCATTTTTGCAAATAGTGTGGACCCAGATCAGACTACTCCTTTAGGAGCAGTCTGATACGGGTCCACACTATTTGCCTGTATGCAAAAATAGGTTTGAAAAGTTTGCAAGAATATTCAGCAGACGACATAAACAGACGACATTTTCAGATGCAGTTTTTCTTGGCGCTTTAAGGGGTAATAACAGAACCTTTCTTTTTTTAAAGTAGTATACTACACAAGTATATTCATTCAAGTGGAAAATAAACACTAAAGATAATTTTTACTTCACCAAAGACAAGTTTATCTCTCTATTCATTGTTGTAGGCCATTTTTACTGCTGCACATATACTGTAGAGAACTACTTTTGGTGTGTAATGAGGTAAACAATGGACATTGAATTTTGTGTGGGAGCAATAAGGTGCCTTTCTTAAAAAACATCTTAAGTTCTGTGCTGAGAATGGTGAAATCAGAAAACCTTTACCCTAGAGGGGAGATGTTTCAACATAGAAAAAATAATTTCAATGAAATTTATTCATCACAGATCACGAAATCTGCAAAATAAATTGCCACTTTTTAAAGGCTTCAACAGCACATTTACACCTTCAATTGTCTTCTTTTTTCTGTTGTATATGATGACTGAGGTATGAACTTTAAGTTGAAATAACATAATATGTCCAACAACTTGACTTTATACATATATCCAAACCCATTTGTTACAACTGTCTATTTCATCCAGTTTGGACAGTTGTACTGATTAAATTACCCCTTAAATTACAAAACAAATATACTCAACAAAATAATTTAAGGGTCACTTAGTACAATTTTCCATACATGCAAATTTTGACCGAGTCTTTGGACAAAACTACAGAAGATATTGAAATATTGTTGATTGTTTCTTTTAGTGGAACCCATAAAAGAGTGTTTCCAACAAAAAAAAAATGAAATGAAAATTTTCATTTTAAAATTCGTAAAAAATGTTACTTTTTACCAAAAAATGGAAAATTGATATTTGAACATGATAAGTAATGTCTTGACTTCAAATTGTGAATACATCATAGAGAAAGCTTTAATTGCAATTCAGAAACTCATATTTTCCTACAGGTACCATCTATACATTATTCATGGCCTATGGTGAATCATCGAGGCAATATTAGCCTTTTAAAAGGTTAACCTCTTTTACCGGTCATATCTGTGTATCTTTTACCCCATAATAGAGTGGATTTTACAAGATTGTGTTTGGGTTTAATCATTGTTTTGAGTACAAATTGAAAAGTTCAGATATTTTGATAAAAAAAAAAAAAAAAAACATTTTTGGGTAAAAAGTCATTTTCCAGAAATTTCTATTTTTTCTAGAATCTAGAATCTTCTAGGCTGACAATATTCGCGCTATTGACACTTCGGTAGCTGAACATATTGTTAACATGTTGAGCTTATTGAAATGGGCTTGCACATAGCAGTATTGCCCACGGAATAATTTTAACACCTGACGGGTCGCATTTGAATGTTAACCAAAGGGAAATTGAAACTGGTGACCCTTTAATTATTTTGTCGAGTATATTTACGTGTAATTATGAATATTACAAAGGTGCATAACTCTAACAAACCTGTCCCACAGACCTTATTTTTCTATCGCACCTGTTTTGCATAAAAGACCAAATGTCGTACATATTTATCAAAATTAGACAAAAAGTATAGCAGTTGGTAAGCAAATACTAACATAACTTTATTAAAACCATTTTTAAAGGACTGACCCAACAGCCCTTATTTTTCTTTCACACAGTTCAAACCTGTCTTTCTTGAGATACTAATTGTGGTATAAATGTTGACCTATCCATATACTTCCCTTTGATTTTTGTACCCATCTATTGCTGGTAGTTAGACAAATATCGTAGTCAGTTCATTGAATACCAAGAGAACAAGCAACCTCGAACGATCTGTGAGCAAAAAACTATGTGTATATACCAGGGTGTCAGAAAAGTGGGGCCTTTCACATAGTAATCCAGAACAAAACCTGTCGCCAGACAGGATAGCTCTGTTGAACCGTATTTCTCACGGAACGGATTCCTCACACGTGTGAAAAATTCGGTCGGATTTGTCACGCGGCGTGAAGAATTCGACCGAATTTTTCACAGCTGCCGAACGTATTCCTCACCTATCTGTGACAAACTCGTTCGGTATCAGTTTTATATATAGCACGCAAACGTATTTGTCACCTTTCAAAAAAACCCTAAAAAAGTGCCCTTTTTTCATGCACGGATTTCTCACAAACGTATTTGTCACAGCTTATGATATAAAACATACGATTAACCATTTAATACAGTTTCGAGGTAATATATTTTTCTTATCATGCATATCTTTTAATCGAGTGATAGATTTATTATTTATTGTATTATTATTTTTAACTTCGAATATTATTGGATATCATAAAATGAAATAAATGAAATGTCATATCTGTTTCTTGATACCAATGGATTTGTTCAATAATATCAATCATCCCTTATTCTATACAGATTTCGACAAATCTTATTATAGATATAAGATTGTTGGTACTGATATCAAATATTCTAATTGTAAAGATATCTATAAATTATGGATATCTGTAAAGAGTTTTATTGATATCTATAATTAATTATGGATATTAATAATTACATATATTGATACCCAATTTGTGAATATTTTATTTCGAAAAATCGATATCTAAAAATCAGTCTTTATAGTGTTATCTTAAACTTGAAATGTAAATTATTGATATAAATCAGCCCGACTTTAATACTTTGAGATATCAATGCGAATTGTTTGTAACAATGGATTAATTTTGGTAATTGATAATCGTGATTGTGAAAAGCCACAAATGATCTGAATTATACATTAAGAAAACAAGCCTATGCAATGAATACCCCGGCAAACCCCACTTTATATAGGAAAAAGTGAGGGTTGCAGGGCTATTCATTATTTCCTTATTTCTGCTATAAAAATTGTGGGTACTCGTTCAAACTTCAAACCGCCTCAGCGAGGCGGTTACTGAGGCGTTTCGAACGTGTACCCACAATTAATGATTTGAGGAGAAATAAGAAAGGCATCAAAATTTTTCCTCTGAAAATCCTCTTCGGCAAAATGCAATGTATTTAACGGAATAGATTTGTTTTCCTTATGAGGAAAAAGTGGGGTTTGCTGGGGTTTTCATTATTTCCTTATTTCTGC
The DNA here is from genome assembly GCA_964016985.1 of Anodontia alba. NCBI lineage: Eukaryota > Metazoa > Mollusca > Bivalvia > Lucinida > Lucinidae > Anodontia > Anodontia alba. The sequence continues at coordinate 2,019,205 of OZ024824.1, forward strand.
TCTAAACATAGATTATGGATACTCATTCGAACCAAATATATCTGGCACGTGATAAATTCGATCGAAAACTTCCCTGCTGTAAAAATAATTCGACCGAACTATTCATAGTTGTGATATATTTGACTAAATACATGACATGTGAAAAATCCGACCGAAATTCTCACATCTATATTTCACCGAAAATGTTTCCATTCATTAAACATTTGTTTACTGGTGTGCAAGCAATAGAAATTCTAATGTGTGACAAACTCGTTTGGGTTAAAAACTCTAAATCCGCAAAACGTATTCTTCACCTTTGTCCGAATGTGAAAAATTCGGTCGAATTTATCACACCGGCGTGAGAAATCCGTTCCGTGAGAAATACGGTTCAACATCTACATAGCTCGCCTGAACTCACGCTTATCAATGAAATAAAAATTATGACCTTGAAATCCTGATCATAGTTAGTGTTGGGTGGGTGTGTGTTTTGGGTGGGGGTTGGGGTGGAGGGAGGGAGGAAGACATGGTAGTGGATAATATTTTGGATGAACATCTTCCATAGCTGCTATCTGTATACCAAATATAACTAGTATGATTTGAAAAGTAGCTGAGTAAATAAAAGATCTTAAGAACTTTGAGGTTAAACTTTAACATAAAATTTCTAAGTCCGTGACCTTGACCTGTAGGTTATAGGACAGGGATATTGCTGAATAAAATGTTGGAGCAATATCTATAATCATGCCAAATATAAAGTAACTCCATGCAAGGCTTTAGAAACTAAGAGATCTTAAAATCTTAGACGCAAAACTTTAACATAAATTTCTAAATCTGTGACCTTGACTTCTAGGTCATAAGCAGGGGTGGGAATGGTGCCAAATAAATTTTTTGATCAATATCTATAATCATGTCAAATATAAAGTAACTCCATGCAAGGAATTAGAAATTAAGAGATCTTAAAGACTTTGTCGCAAAACTTTAACATAAAATTCTAAGTCTGTGACCTTGACCTCTAGGTCATAAGCAGGGGTGGGAATGGTGCCAAATAAATTTTTGATCAATATCTATAATCATCCCAAATATAAAGTTACACCATGCAAGGATTTAGAAATTAAGAGGTCTTAAAAACTTTGACACAAAACTTAAAAATAAAATTTCTAAGTCAGTGACCTTGACACCCAGGTCATAAGCAGGGCGGGGATAGTGCCGAATAACATTTTGGATCAATATCTATAATCATGTCAAATATAAAGTAAATCCATACAAGGGTGTAGAAATTAAGAGATCTTAAAAACTTTAACACAAAACTTTAACACAAAACTTTAACATAAAATTAAAGTCCGTGACTTTGACCTTTAGGTCATAAGCAGGGTGGGGGTTCCAAATAAAATTTTGGACCAATATCTATTATCATACCAAATATAAAGTAAATCCATGCAAGGATTTAGAAATTAAGAGCTCTTAAAAACTTTGACGCAAAACTTTAACATAAAATTTCTGTCTAAGTTAGTGACCTTCACCTAGAGGTCACGAGCAGGAGTGTGGATAGATCTCAATAAAATTATGGACCAAGCTCTATAATTATACCAAATATAAACTAAATCCATCAGAGGATTTAGAAAATATGAGGTCTTAAAAACTTTGACGTAAAACTTTAACATTTTTGTTAACGCCGACGCTGCCACCAACGTCGACGCCGACGCCGACGTCGGGGGCAGTGCAATAGCTCTTCCTGTTTTTTGTACAGGCGAGCTAAAAATCGGGTCATTCATATATTTTTTGTTGAAAAAAGGGGGCTAATCATATACCTGGCAGCGCTGAAAATGGGGGCCATTCGGCACGCACATCCGTACTATGCCATTTATAGGAAGTTACCCTCCTCGCCCCTCCTTCCCCCCCCCCACCCTCCCGCCCCAAAGAGTAAATACTACACAGGCCATGCAGAACCAATACAGTGAGTAATAAATACCCTGACCAGGCTACATAGATGTACAAGTTGATTTGGGTCTTCACTGTTTCACCTTCACACTACACGGGCTGTGTAGAATCAATATAGTGAACAGTAAATAACCCTGACCAGGCAACATAGATGTACAGGTTGATTTGGGTCTTCACTGTTCACCTACACATTATACAGGCTGTGTCCAATACAGTGAATAGTAAATACCCTGACCAGGCTACATAGTTGTACATGTTGATTTGGGTCTTCACTGTTCACCTTCATACTACAAAGGCCATGTAGAACCAATATAATGAGCAGGAAATCCCTAGACCAGGCTAAAGATGTACAGGTTGATTTGGGTCTGCACCGTTCGTCTACACACTAGAAAGGCCATGCAGAACCAATACATTGAGCAGTAAAGACCCTGACCACACTTCATATATGTATAGGTTAATCTGGGTCTTTACTACTGTTCACCTACACACTACGCAGGCTGTGTGGAACCAATATAGTGAGCAATAAATACCGTGACCAAGCTACATAGATGTACAGGTTGATATGGGTCTTCACTGTTCACCTACACACTACATAGGCTGTGTAGAACCAATATAGTGAGAAGTAATTATCCTGACCAGGCTACATAGATGTACAGGTTGATCTGAGTCTTCACTGTTCACCTACATACGACACAGGCCATGTTGAACCAATATAGTGAGCAGTAAATACTCTGACCAGACTTCATTGATGTACAGGTTGATCAAGATATTCACTGTTCACCTATACACTACACAGGCCGTGTAGAACCAATACAGTGAGCAGTAAATACCCTGACTAGACTTCATAGATGTACAGGTTAATCTGCGTCCTCACTGTTACCTATACACTACACAGGTCGTGCAGAACCAATAAAATGAGAAGTAAAATCAAGATCAAGATATTCACTGTTCACCTATACACTACACAGGCCGTGTAGAACCAATATAGTGAGCAGTAAATACTCTGACAAAGATACATAGATGTACAGGTTGATATGGGTCATCAATGTTCACTTACACACTACGCAGGCTGTGTAGAACCAATATTGTGAGCAGTAAATATCCTTACCCAGCTACATAGATGTACAGGTTGATATGGGTCTTCATTGTTCACCTACATACTACACAGGCTGTTTAGAACCGATAAAGTGAGCAGTAAATACCCTTACACAGCTACACAGATGTACAGGCAGGGTCTTCACTGTTCACCTTCACACTACGCCGGCCATGTAGAACTAGTACAGTGAGCAGTAACTTCCCTGACCAGGCTACAAAGATGTTGAGCTGGGTCTTTATTGTTCACCACACACTACGCAGGCTGTTGAGAACCCAAATAGTAAGCAGTATATACTATGACTGGACTATGTAGATGTACAGGTTGATCTAGGTCTTCACTGTTCACCTTTACACTACGCATGCTGTGTAGAACCAATACAGTGAGCAGTAAATACCTTGACCAGGCTATATAGATATACAGGTTGATCTGGGTTTTCACTGTTCACCTACACTCTACACAGGCCGTGTAGAACAAATATAGTGAGCAGTAAATACCCTGACTAGACTATATAGATGTACAGGTTGATATGGGTCTTCACTGTTCACCTATACACTACACAGGCCGTGTAGAACCAAGACAGTGAGCAGTAAATACCCTGACTAGACTATATAGATGTACAGGTTGATATGGGTCTTCACTGTTCACCTATACACTACATAGGCCGTGTAGAACCAAGACAGTGAGCAGTAAATACCCTTTGACTATATAGATGTACAGGTTGATATGGGTCTTCACTGTTCACCTATACACTTCACAGGCCGTGTAGAACCAAGACAGTGAGCAGTAAATACTCTGACTAGACTATATAGATGTACAGGTTGATATGGGTCTTCACTGTTCACCTATACACTACACAGGCCGTATAGAACCAATATAGTGAGCAGTAAATACCCTGACTAGACTATATAGATTTACAGGTTGATCTGGGTCTTCACTGTTCATCTACACACTACACAGACTGTGGAGAACCAAAATAGTGAGTAGTAAATACCCTGACCAGACAACATAGATGTACAGGTTGATCTGGGTCTTCACGGTTCACCTGGCTGTGTAGAACCAATATAGTGAGCAGTAAATACCTTGACCAGCCTACATAGATGTACAGGTTGATCTGGGTCTTCATTGTTCACCTACACACTACACAGGCCGTGTAGAACCAACTTATCTGGGCCTTCACTGTTCACCTATGAGATATTAGTGAACCTCAAATTACATTTTATAGCAATGAATTAAGTCAGAGTTGCTTGTAAGTTTTTTGGTCTGTTGCAATATACGTATCAATGTCCAAGAGTGAATCGCCTAACTCCTCCTGAACTATCAAACATGTTTCTGTCTCGATATTTCCTCTTGGCTCTCATGTTACATTTTATAGCAATAAATTAAGTCAGGGAACTCACTTTTTAGATTAAGTTCTTGTCGTCTGTTGCAATATATTAATGTCGAAGAGTGAATCCCCAAACTCCTCCTGACATGTTTCTGTCTCCATATTTCCTGTTGAATCTCATTTTAGATTTTATGGCGATTAAGTCAGAGAATTTACTTGTTAGATTAAGTTCTTGCCGTCTGCTGCAATATATCAATGTCAAGAGTCAATCTCCAAACTCTTCCGGAACTGTCTAGCATGTTTTGTGGCTCCATATTTCCTGTTGAACCTCATGTTAGATTTTATAGCAATGAATTAAGTCGGAGTCAAGTGTTTTAAGAATTATTTCTTTTCTTCTGTTGGAATAAACTATCGCCCGAGGCTGAGACACCAATCCTCCCTGAACTGACAAACGTCTATCTGTATCCATATTGCCCGACCAAACACTGATCTCTCCTAACGGCCCGTAACACATATAGGTATTACCATTATCATCTATTGTCAGTCCCTTGGGCTGCCTTCCTTCAACATCACATACCTTGATCAGCTTCCCCGAGTCCGCCTCCAGCACCGTTATGGTATGTTTCTTCGAGTCTGATATAATCACGGTGTCTGGTCCAGACCCAGACCATACTGTGAGGTACGCTGCAAAGTCAAACAGTCGGGACCGCAGGGCCCGTGCCCAGGCAAAACGTTGGTTAGGACGAGAGTCAGTGGACCAGAGGACCTGGCCTTTCATGTCGATCATTTCAACTGAACGGAAAAGAGAAGAAGAAGAAGACTTATCACAGGTTATGATAAGATTATCCTTATAAGCCTGGATTCCACAGACAAACTGCTTTAGTTGGATAATATCTCTCTGAGATAGTTGACCCCCACGTCCAAGGTCCAGGATTACTATCTGTCTCCTGTTCATGCTGACCGCAGCGGTAGACATATCAACAACAGTTACATCAACAGGGTTACATGATAGTAGGCGAGATGATAAAAACTGTCCGTCCGGGGAGAACAGTTTCACCTTCCTATTGTTGAAATCTGTCAAAATCAAGTTACCATTAGATGTTGTCTCTATTCCAGTTATCCAGCAAATTTCTCTGTCCTCAGTTCCCCTCACATTTATCTCACCTGATCTCGTTAGTTTTACCGGCCAAAGTGTACAACCACCCTCCGCTCTAACTGCTCCTGTACCTCCCTCGGCTCCCGTCTCTTGTCTTTTAAAAGGGTGACGAATAATCGGAAGTTGTGTGACGTATTTAAAATCAGACATTTGAACAGATACAGTGGGGATTGCGTTTTTCTTGTCCACGGAAACGCATGCGAAACGCTTATTAACGATTTGGAAACGCAGCGTTTGGACCACGCTTAAACGATCGTTTACGGTTTTAGCCAATCAGAGCATCGTTTCTGAAACGTTTCAAGCGTTTCGAATATTAGCCAATCAAATTAGCGTTCGGAAAACGCTGTCATGGAAACCCTGTCTGGTTGCAAACGTTTCATCGTTTGCATCTTTAGTCAATCAAAACCCCGCGGACTCAAGTTATTTAAGATCCTTTTTTTTTTTTTTTTTCTCAGTTTCACTTAATTATAATAACTATTCAAGTCACGGTTTTGCAGATGTAACATTCACTATATTACCGTATACGGGAGTTCCCCTTTCAAGATTCAAGATTGCGTTTTCGTAATATTTTGCCTCAGTGAGACAATTCTAATAAATATCCATAACAAAATTATTTTAGTGGAGAAATGAAGACTCATATTAATTATCATCAAATACTCTATGCTACATGAATCTGGAGTAATTAATGTGTATAATATCATGATATTTTCCAATTTCATTTACATTTTTTATTTATTTATTATACCATTTCCTTTTGTTCTAAATTTAATCTTTTGATCTTTCAAATGTAACATAATATTAGCTAGCCTATGTATTGCTTAAAGAGGATGAGATACAGGAAATGCTCATTCCATGTACTGTTTATTGGAAATTTAATGACATGCAGGTGCACCTCCAAGGCTTTTTCGGCTTATTTCTGATTGGATGAGAAAAAACACATGAAGTATTAACGGATTTATTGCTTGTTTATTTGTAATTTAGACAACCTAGACATAATGGAAGTCATTTTATTCTTCATTTATATTTGGATAGAAATTTCATAAGTGTATCTTTGTTAATTTCTTTAATTTGGGATGAAATTTCAAAGTACCTTTTTTAGTGAAAAAAAAATCAGTTTTAATTTATTAATTTCCAGAAAAATTTTAATTCAGAATTTATATAATATCCAAAGATATTCTTTTTCTTTCTTTCTTTCTTTCTTTCTTTCTTTCTTATCCATAATCAAACACGTATTGAGATTTTGATGCTTAAATCAAGTTGACAGTGGCTAGGGAATATATTTATCACTCTGTGTGGATCGCACAGGTTTCGGCTATAAATATGATTGATTTTAAGCTTTCATTGTCATTCATGTAAATAATAATAAAAATAATAATAACAATTAAGTATGATAAGCAGGTATTCATTTGTTTTGGACTACAACATATCTGAATAACTTCGTTTGTAACATTACCTTCAGTAGCATTTGTTTTATTTACCCCATTTTAAAACTTTTTATATCTACATAGATGTTGTCTTTTACACATATGTGTCCTAAATGGTTTCTTCAATATCTCATTTATTAGCATTTTTCAAACGAAAATTTGTGATAGTTTAAAATGTCGTCTGCTGAAAATATTACCCAGAGTGCTAAGCGTTGAAATAAATTGACTGCAAAGGATTATTTTGCATTGCATTCTGACATTACAAATGTGTTACTTACTTCTTAATATTTTCAGTGTTCTATTTATATATATATATATAATCCTGTAAAGTCCTATTATAGTAGTATCTGATATGACATGTCATTCACCTGATAAGACGTGCCAATCGTTTGATAATACCTGTCATTCATTTCATTTCAGACTATCCTAAATCTACTGGCCAGTGAAATCCATAGCTGAAAAGCTTTGCAGTCCACAGAAAAAAAATCAAAGCAAAGCTCAAATATTCCTATGGTGATTTTAAATCATTTTGTTCAATTTTAAATTTTCACTGTAAAAATGAAAAATAACCTTGACGCCATGTGAGTCACTGGAATAAACAAAGGTTGAAATAAGTTAACAACATATTGAAAGATTTGGGACATAGACAACGCATTTGTTTGTGTGTGTGTGTGTGTGTGTGTGTGTGTGTGTGTGTGTGTGTGAACCTACAAATAAATACACTTACGGGGCATTAGTTATACCATGGTTCCTGCGCATGTACGATGTGATAATGCACAAGCGTGTTAGTATAAACTGATTTAACACATTTTAAGTAGATCATCCTTTTCCCCAGATATTTTATTCTGGATGTTGGGAAGTTTGGCCACTATATGATAAATATAGGGCATCCGCGCATTCTGATCTGGTTCGTTACTGCTCATCTGTACAATGTCTTACTCGATACGATTTGCCAATAGTTTGGCACATCATATTCTAACATTTAACTTATTGTAGACTGAATGAACTCACCCACACTATATATTGGAAGATTCTAATTTCGATTTTAGGTATGCCAGGCTATATTATTTAATTATTCAGAGAAACACATGGTTGAACTAATTGCCAACAGTGGAGACCCTGATCAGACGCCGCGTTCTGCGGCGTCTGATCTGGGTCTCCACTGTTTGCCAATTACCGTTTTAAGGGTTTGTGGACTATAATGGGTTAAATACAGCGTGCTTTAAATGAGAAATTCTAAATTAGTCTAATATTCAAGTATAGCTTGCAGTATGCAAACTCCATGCATTTTGATCTGATTCGTTGCAGTTCGTCTGTACATTGTTTTTTTTTTATTTATTCGATATGATCTGCTGTTACTCCAGTGCATTGTCTTCTAACATTTAAGTATAGCTTGCAGTATGCAAAATTCTAGATTAGAATGTGCATCCGCGCATTCTGATCTGGGTAAATGCTACTCCTCCACACATTTGTTGCATTTGGTGGATTTGTTAATCCAGCACGTCGTCTTCTAATATTTAAATATTGCTAAATATAGCGTGTTAAAGGGTTAACAGCTTTGCATTATCATACCAAAAATGTTTTCATAGTGGAATATACACTTTCACGAAAGCCCTCCAGCAAGTTATTCGCCGACTGACCACATAATTGTTCCGATGTGCACAGTGCATCGTATTTGAAAAATAATGGTCCAAACAAGTAAAAATGAACCTTTTTACATTTTATAAATCTGATCAGTCTGTGTATAAGTTGGATACTGTGCAATTCATGTATCACAGTATTTTATACTATTAATACCTAATCAATGAACCGAGTGGACACCATTATGCACTAGACTGCGTCACGCACTCTGATCTGAGTAATACATATGCTCAGAGGGAGATTTTTCACTTGGTAAAGATCTAATAAAAAGATTCATATTGATGATACTTAATTCTAGCAATATATTTCAGTAATGCAGATCATCTGTTCCAGCACTATTTGTCTAAACGTAAGTGGGACAGACTAAAACGCTGAATTTTCCGCTGAATTCAGCAGGTTGCTGATCAGCAGAAATAGACTAAAACGCTGATCTGCTGAACTGCTGAATATTAGTTAAATAAGGTAATATTGGGTATATTACTAGTTGCACATATATCACCACTCTCTGGGCTAATCAGCAGACGACAAGCAGATGATATTTTTTGCCGGGAAACAGGACTTGACATTCCATGCAAATTGTCTTAATTGGAAAGACTTTGCATGAATTATTAAATCCTGTTTTCTTGGAAAAAATAAGAAAAAAAAAAACTTTCAAAATGTCGTCTGCTGAAAATGTTACCCAGAATGCTAAGCGTTAAAGTCTCTTCACATATATGCTCTTCACACCTGAAAAAAAATTAAGTGACCGACCACAGCCACAGTGTCTTTAATCCGCTGTTTGATCTAATCATGTTGTTTTCACAAGTGATAAACTGATAGTTAGATTTCGTAAGAACCTGGCGTATTTTATGTGTCAACCTCGACTTTAACACACTGCATTTTATTAATGAGATTTATACCTTTCATATTTATCCTTTTTAATGTATCTATAGCCGGTAATACTGTGGTCATGTTGAGCTATGTGCATAGAAACAGAATAGAGAAACTATATTGCTGATCAGTTTTGAGTAAATGTTTTCTTTGGCAAAATAATGGTCGCACATTTTAAAACATTATTTATTCGTTTATTATAAATATTTATTCGTTTCCGTGATTAATGACCTAGCCCGCAGAATGTGTTATATCTATCTATCTATCTATCTATCTATCTATCTATCTATCTATCTATCTATCTATCTATCTATCAGTGAAGACAATTTGCATGAAATGTCAAATATTATCAGTTTGTAGTCTATTGAATTTACCCAGAGAGTGGTAAAAGTAAAAAAAAACCGGTACCACATTTAACCTAAATAAACAATGGAGACAACGCAGACTCAGATGAAACATATTTCTTTTAATTTGAGTATATCTAGGTAGATTAGGTTGCGTTAATAACTATTTATTATGATAGACATTTTGTCATCTTCAACCAGGTAAACGCGTTAAAGAAAGTTGATAATCTCTTGACTAGATTATGATTATTGCTACCTACGTGCGTGGCTGTTAACTGGATTATCGCATCTACTTTGAATAGGTGATAAGGGTTTCAGTTACCTCGAGCGGCGTTAATTGGATTAAAATACTTTGTTTATTCTTAATAATATTACACAATGTAGACGTCACCTTTGATCTTCAAATATAAACTAGATATTTTGGTTGTCGTTTTTTTCTCAGTTTTAGGTGGAATTATCATGTTTTATAAAACATGCTATTTCTACCTAACACTGTGAAAAACGTACAACGAACAACGTTGCATATTCACACTGGTCTGGCTGCCTGTTATTAATTCCAGACCAGTGTGAACATGGGATGTCTAATCAGGGACTATGTTATGATTATTGCTACTTACACGCGTGGCTGTTAACTGGATTATCGTCTTTAATTTGAATTGGTGATAAGGGTGTGAGTTACCGTGCGCGGCGTCATTTTGATTAAATGTCTTGTTTATTCTTATAATATTACACAATGTAGAAGTCACCTTTAATAGATATGAGATGATTCGGCGATTGAGCATATCCTGTGTTTCGTTACGAATAGAACAGATTTTATTTCAAAATTCCAGTAGGCGTTAAAGCCCTTGAGGATATAATACAAACATATACGATGGCATATGACATAATCATTAAAGATACGAAAGCATTTTCTGTTATAATCTGAAAAAAAAAAAAAAAAAAAAAAAAAATCAATACATTGTGTATATAATTAACATTATGTGGTAATCAACATTATGTGGAGAAGATGATATCTCACAAAACAGGGAAATCAGAAAATTAAAACAGTAGGTCGTGAACAAAACTCAGTTGCACCAGCCGTCTCTTGCCAGACATCTTTAAGAATCTCCTGCTCCAGGAACGTGTGGCGGACCAATGTCCAGACAGCACGTCCCTGCATTCTTTCTTCCTTATGCAAGACACACCCTGCACAGAACTGGCCACAATCTACCGTTCCAAAATCTAATACTACCAGTAGTTATCTAACACATAAGTTCTAGGTTAACATATCTCAGTTTAACTCTTTACATAAAATAATAATAATAATAACAATAACAATAACAATAACAATAATAATCATAATAATAATAATAATTATTATTATTACCATCATCACCACTATTATCATTATAATAGCATTAATGTTCAACTCTTTTTATTTTATATATATATACATATACATACACATATACATATATATATATATATATATATATATATATATATATATATATATATATATATATATATATATATTATTTATTTTTTTTTTTTACAAATAATTAACGGGTATTCCACAGTCTGAGGACACAGAATGATTGGCACCCGATATGGCCTATCCACACCAACATGCCAAATGTCATTCCATCTACACAGCGCTGCATATATGTACTCACTTAGATTATATTTCTAAACTAATTGCATTTCCATTTTTTCTTTTTTCAAAGAATGAATAAATCATGATGACACAGACTGACAGGCAAATTGTACGGCCTGTCCACACTCATCCGCCATTATGTCAGCCCATATCCGCATGCTTTACATCATTAACTTAACTGCCTGTTATCTATTGATAAATAATAAAAAAGTGGTGGGGTAGAAAGAAAATAGAAGGCAAGAAAACAAAGGAGTACGTAATATTACTACAACAAACTTTTTAGCCCATAAGAAAGTGACTGAGACAGAAATGCCATTTACCTTTTTTTCTTTCTTGTTTTTTTTTTTTTTTTTTTTTTTTTTTTTTTCTCCTTATTCCTCTTTCCTCTTCCCTTCATTTTCATTTTCCGCACCAACCAGGTCTTGTCGAAACGAAATACAAGACACTTTAAGTGCGGACAAAAAACAAAAAAAAAAAAAAAAAAAAAAAAAAAAATAAAAGGCTTTTTACTCAATCATAATCGAATGAATCAAGTAAATATATCTATCTATGATTTTAAAGTGAATAACATACTCTGTGACAAAAAAGCCATTTACCAGTTTCCTCCGCCGTAACCAAGTCTTGCCGAAACGAAATACAAGACTCTTCACGAGCGGACAGAAAATGGTTCTTTTTACTCAATCATAATCAACTAATCAGTGTAAATATATATAACCATACATGTGCGCACATACACACGCATATGCGCATATACATATACACATATGCATACATACATGCACGTACATATACGCATACCTACACATACTATACATACACATATACACATATAGATGAATTGTTCTTATACTGACAGATTATTAGGACCCGTTTCTGTACAACAATCCAGATCGTAGATTGAACGCTTTATATATATAAATGCTTAATTTACGTACAGTATTTACATTCGTTGTATTAATCAGTTCTGTAAATTTAAACATACTTGGTCTGTTCCAAAAATATCGGGGTATATATTGTTTTCTTAATTGTGAGTACAGTGCACATTCTATGACAAAATGATATTCATCTTCTATAGTCTGACAAAAAGTGCATTTTCGTTCATCTACTGCTATTCTGTTTGGTCTTACCCACCTGCCTGCTTCTATTTCCAATCTATGAGATGCCACACGAAGTTTGCTGAACGCTTGACTAATTTTAAAATATTAATATTTTCTAAATATGGCTGAAAACGAAATATTGCGATAGCTTTATAAAAAAAATTGCACGTGTAGAGTTATTCAATCTCGACTGCCAGTTTTGGATGAAAGTATCAGTCAGCCGTTGCTTAAACAGTGAAATGAAAACATTTTTATTTCCAACACCTTGATTTAACCAAACGTTATAGAAGCCCAGTGACATTAATAAGTGTCTAACTAATGAAGCCCAGTTTATTTTATTTGGTTCTAATTCAATGTCTTGTAACATTAAATTGTAGATTAATTTAATATACTTGCTTTCTTGTGCTGCCAAAATTTTGAACCAATACTTCACAATCATTGAATAGCGTTTTGTTAAACAAGTTGTTCTCCCTAGTTCACCATACACAAAATCATTTTGTGTTGTTTTCTTTACCCCCAGTAACTTTTTACAAAATTGTAAGTGCACCCTTTCAACTGTATTTGACTGACAGAACCCCCACACTTCACTTCCATAGTTTAAAATGGGCATTATTAGTTTATCAAATAATTCAAATTATGCTTGGGCGGGATAAATGTAAATTTATAGAGATATTTATTTAGAGTAAAAATGCCTTTCTGAGCTTGCCCTGCAAGTGTGCTTTGAGCTTCTGCAAAGGATCCCCCAGTAGTGAAAACAATTCCTAAATATTTAAAACTCTTCACAATCTCAACGGGTTCTCCCTCATAATGGAATATTAAGTTATTGGATAAAATACCACCTTTTCTAAACACCGTGACTTTAGTTTTCTTCACGTTTACCTTTAATTTCCACTTTCTGCAATAATCGCCTAATGAATCAAGACTATGCTGTAATTCTTCCGCACTATTTGCAAATATTACAATATCATCTGCATATAATAAAAGAAACATTTTAAACATATTAATATCCAGGCCTTCACGTCCGGACTGAAAAAAATGTTCTTCTATATCATTTAACGCTTAGCACTCTGGGTAAAATTTTCAGCAGACGACATTTTGAAATATTTTTCTTATTTTTCTCAGAAAACAGGATATGACATTTCATGCAAATTGTCTCCTAAGGAGACAATTTGCATGAAATGTCAAATCCTGTTTTCTGGGAAAAATAAGAAAAATATCATCAATCTGTCGTCTGCTGAAAATGCCCAGAGAGTGGTAAAGGTTAAAAATAATGAGAAAAGCAAGGGTGTTCTATATGACTGCTATATTGACAACCTGTCTATAATGCGTAGAGACAATACTACCAAAGAGGGAAAAGACTGAATCGTACTATTCAGGCATCCTTCATTTCAATACAGGCATTTCGATAATAATGAAATACTGTTGAGTGGGTCGTAAAGTTTGACAAGGAAAAAATACAAGAGTTGGGCATAAAACAGCGTTGTAAAACGTCCTAAAATTCCCTATGTTCAAATAACAAGAATAAAGTTAAATAGCCGTTCCATTATTTGTATTCTGAAGAACGCTCGATATGATTAAAATATTGCAGCCTGGGCCATAAAATATACACAAAATTGTTAAATAGTCAAACAAAGTAAGGTTAATTATACGCGAATAGTAATATGCCCAAGAATAGTTTCTTAAATTAATATTCAGCATTTCAGCAAATTCTGATGCACAATACGTCGCCTGGGCCATAAAATATAAAAAAAGAAAACAAATATATATCTAAATAGACATAAACTAAGGTGATATATGCGCAACTAGTAATATACCCAATATTACCTTATTTAACTAATATTCAGCAGTTCAGCAGATCAGCGTTTTAGTCTATTTCTGCTGATCAGCAACCTGCTGAATTCAGCGGAAAATTCAGCGTTTTAGTCTGTCCCAACGTAAGTGCACATTTCATTTAAAAAAAAAATAATATTACTCAAAACAATAATAGCAATTCACAGGTTTGGCGTAGTTCAGTTTGGTGCAGAACGAAAATCTTTGATGTTGATCACGCTGCGATGGTGATCTGGTTGAATATATATTTGAGCCCCTTTAAAAAGAAATGAGAAACGACCTTATGGTATTTGAGACCACCTTAGACCAAGATAAACCGGCATTTCCGCGCATTCTGATCTTCTGAATCTACACATATCGCCAACAAAATGCAGCATGTCAACGATTCGTTGTCCAGTTGAACCTTTATCACTCTCTGGGCTAACTCAGCAGATGATCAATTCATGAACTGTTTTCTTATTTTCTCCCATACAACAAGTTTTGACATTTCACGCAAATTACTGATCTCGACTGAAGACAATTTGCATAGGAAGTCATATCCTGTGGAGATAATATGTATGAAATGCCGACACCTTTTTCAAGGTAACAGAAGAAAAATACTTCAAAATGTCATCTGCTGAAAATTTTATACAGTGTACTTATAAGCCTTAAAACATTTATCTGTCAAAACAAGTTGATTGTGGTGTGAAAATAATACTGGACTTCACAAAATATAATAATTCTTTTGAAAATAGAAAATTATCTCAATAAAACAATAAAATATGTTTTTGCAAAAAAGTAATAAAAAAAAAAAAAAAAAAAAAAAAAAAAACCTAAATAAATATTATCTATTTGTAAAAAAATGTGGTTTTAATATGATTCAATAAATGAGAGAGAAAAAAAAAAACAAAAAAAAAAACTTCAAAATGTCATCTGCTTAAAATTTTATACCGAGCACTACGCGCTAAAACATTTAATTGTCAAAAGAAAATGATTATCATGATTGTAGTGTGAAATATTAGACTTCACAAAATATAATAATCAATCACGTTAATTCGTTTGAAAATACGAAATTATCTCAATTATAATTATTTTATAAAAAAAAAAAAAAAAAAGAGAAAGAAAATACAATAAAATAAATACAATTTTTATACGTAAACCCTTATTACTTTAGTTGTATGACATGATTTAATATGGTCCAACAGGTATTTATTATTCGATTGGTCTATACATACAAACGGTGCCAAACGGTCATATGATTGGCCGAAACGGAAAACAGCGTTTCGATAAGGCCAGATGATTGGCCGAAACGGTGAAAAGCGTTTCGATAAACGTTCGTAGCTCTTCAGTGCGCATGTGCAAATTTAGCGTTTGCATGAAACGCTTTGCTCTGTAATTTGATTGGCCGAAACGATATGAAACGCTAGAAACGTTGTCGAAACGCAAACGTTATACAACGATTTCATAACGCACCCCAAACGCGTAAACGGACAAGATAACGCTATCGTCCCTGTACTTCTCCAAACATATGTTTTGATTTCACCGGAGGTTGTATGGAAAAATCAGACTTCAAACATATAGAAGTAAAGTTGAGACTTTTCATTTTCTCGTCACAGAAAACAATTTTTTCCGAGCATGAGAGAAGTTCTAGGAAGAATTTCGGGTCGACACGTGACACAGATTGTGTTTGTTGTAAACTTTTTGATATGACTTTGATATCTGCTTCAATCTCTTCAATTGTGGATTTATAGCTGCACAAACATGTCGTCTGATCTTTTGTTAATTTTGTTATGTTCGCATTTAACTCATCGAAATTTGTATTTATCTCTTTGATAAGTTTGTCACGAATATTCTTTGCTTCTTTTAAGCTATTTTGTTTTTCTTTCTCTAAATTATCTATGTTTTCTTTCAGTGTTTCCTTTATATTTTTTGTGTATTCAAGTAACTTTCTTATGTCATGACTAAATGTCTCTTCCGCGGCGGAAAGATTAAAATATTTTGACACTTCTTCGACTGATTTCCCTTCACAACTTTGATGGTTTCTTATGACACAATGTTTACACAAAAGAACACAATGATCTAAACAATATTGATCCTTCCACTCGTCATGATGTTCACATAAACAGTATTTTATAGGTTTATCAGCTTGGCTTGACGGCATGTCAGAGCCGCGTAGAATTTTATGCTGTTTAGTGATTCCAATTCTGTCGCGACCCTCCAGGCAACTCTTGTAATAGAACTCTATACATTTTGAGCAGTAATAAATTTGATGTGTAGTGGGTCGGGGAGGGCCATCCCACTAACACACCTTACAATTTATTTGTACAGTACAGTATAATCTTCCAGCAATTAAATACCATTCATCACTTACTTGCTAAGTCCCACTGCTGTTTCCTGGGTACACGTGAAAGACCACCCAGCAACCAATTTCAGCAATGCGGCAAACACCACAGATTACTTACAGTTTATACCATATTCATCTGAACAGACATATCAATACTTTCAGGTATGAGACTGGTGAACTGATGAAACTGAATTCTAGGTAAAAATCTGAAAACCCCTGTCACCCTTTCCAAAAATGTCATTTTTACAATTTTCAGACAAAAACAAGTAATTCTGCAGAACATATTTTGAAACTAAAAAATCTGAAGTCTGTCAAACATCTGAAAAATCTCATGCCTGTTAACTTTGAGGAAAAGGCTAATAGACATATGTAAAGATTTCATACTATCTTAAACGGTTTTTAAGTTATAGAGTCGACACGAAATTACCATTGTCTAGTTTCAAAGGGGAACAACTCCAAAATGTATAGACTAGTAACAGTCTTTGTGGTCTGCACGTCGTGTGTAACATGGTCTACACATTATGATGTTTGATATTTCTTCGACGTTTCCTGAAAATTCAAGTAATAGAGCGGACACGAAATGAGCATTGTCAAATTTCAAAGGTATATATCTGCAAAAATGTATTGACAAAAGTTCTTGTGGTCTGCACGTCATCTGATGATGTTTTGTATTTATATGAAGCTCCATGAAACTATCTTGAATGGCTTTCAAGTTATAGATTTTGTGACAGACAGATGGACGGACAGACAACCAAGGAAAAAACAATGTCTCCGCCCTTTCAGGGGTGGGGGAGACATAATAAAATATTATCAAATTCAAACAAACGTATACAAGGTATAAAGCAAAAAAAAAAAAAAAAAAATACATATATTATTTTTAAGAAATATAAAGGGGTTTAACTCTTTACAAATCGCATCCTACAGCCCCTATTTTCCTACAATATTGCCTTGCATGAGATACCAAGTGTGGTATAAATATTATCAAATCGGACAAATGGTATAGAAATTAAATAGCAACATGCATATTTACATTTAACGATGAGAATTACAAGGTGCATAACACTAACAAACCTGCCACAAAGACCTTCATTTTCTATCGCTCCTGTCTGGAATAAAGGACCAAATGTCGTACATATTTATCAAAATCCGTCAAAATCTATAGCAGTCGGTAAGCAAAAACATGTTTACTTGTAAAAAAAACAAAGCGACATAATAACATAACTTTAATGTAAACATTTTTAAAAGATTGACCCCACAGTTTTTATTTTTTCTATTATACGGTTCAAAATCTGTCTTGCATGAGATACTAATTGTAGTATAAATCTTATGAAATCTGACAAATGGTATGCAAATTATTTAAGTTATGATCACAACTTGTTCAACACACTACACAGACCATGTTGAACTAATACAGTGAGTAGTAAACACCCTGACCAGGCAACATAGATGTACAGGTCGATCTGGGTCTTCACTGTTCACCTGCACACTACACAGGCCATGCAGAACCAATATAGTGAGTAGTAAATACCCTGACCAGGCTACATAGATGTACAGTCAATATGTCTTTGGCTTGGCCCGCCCTGGTTAAACTATTGGTTTTCATTTACTCTGGCATACAGTAGAATTAGCAATGAGTACTCGTCTTTGTTAATTATTGTGATTAATTTGGTTTTCTAGCTGTAAAAGTGCTTTAAACCGTCCCCCTCCCCGCACCCCGGTGGTTTGCTCTACCGACCGTTCTAAGGCGGTGGTCCCGGTGTTAGTCTTACTCTTTGTTGCTTTGTGGTTTATCTACGAGGCGATTTGTTGTATGTCTTTCCGTGTGTCATTTTATTCTTGTGTTTTTCAGTCCTTTTAGAATTGCGATTACCTCGCTTGGGGAAGAGAGAGCTAATCTTAGTGCTTTTCGTACGTTTGTTCGGTTTGTGCTTGCTTAGATTTGTCGGTTTCCTCTTCCTCTTGGGGTCTGGGAAGGGCTGCGTTATGTGATTGTGGCACTCCCTGGACTTTTCTCTTACCTTTTATGAACTTGAACTTAAATGGATTAAACGTTTACAAACCCCTTTTCCACTTGGATTTAATGATAATATTTACCATGGAGGAAATATTTCTAAAATGCCAGATTTCGATGCTTTTTCCCTTTTAGACATTAAAAAACGTAATAAACGATCCCATGGTAAGCGCAAAAATGGCAATTTTAAACGAAAACATAAAACTGTTTTATTTCTTTTTTATTTAAATATTCTCTTAAATTCTGGACGTCATCAAATGCTTTCTAAACTAGCTTCACAGTCTGTTTCTTCATTACGTTAGTTAGATGATGAAGCGAATAAATTTTATGATAGAAAACATAATTTGTATGAAGCAGCTCTCCTTACTAGATGTTATACTCAACATGCTCTTCGTCCTTACATTGATTCTGAAATTAACCAAATTAGACACCTCATCAAAATTCCATTCATTAATAAAGGTATTGAATTCATAGATTTACCTAGCATATTTCGAGATAATAATATTATATCAGCTATACCTTCATATTTCGAAAACACGGAATATCCTATTATTTGTAATAAATATAAGAAACCTATCCGTAATACTATACTTAATTTCAATAAATTAGTTTCTGATCTTGATATTGAAACTAGTTCCCCTGATTCTTGAGATTTTAAAGATTCTAAATTTTGTTATCAACCAGCGGGTCATATTGTCACTGGTAACTTGAAGATTATAACTGATTCACGAATCCGTTCAGTTATTTCAAAAGGACCTAAATATAGATTCCCAGCCTACATTGATTTCAATAAATGTCGGGAAACAATTGCCAGTGCTTTAAATGATTATTGTACGCGTTGGTGTAAACGAGAGCATGTTGAGTCTAATGCTTTAAATAATTAGAAATTAAAGATTTTTAAGATCATTGATGAACGTGTGTTATTTTACTCTAATAACCTTGATCTTCTCCCTCCTAAGCCTAAATTATCTTTTCGATATTTGAAACAAGGTATCCAAGAATTTCATAGGAAGTATGTTTTGGCTCCAGCTGATAAAGCTGCTAATAATGTTGTTGTTGTGTGACGACTTTATTATATCAATACTCTAAAACAAGAACTTGGTAGTACCAAACATATGAACGGATTTCTACTGACGAGAGATCTATTGTCAATACCCATTCTATCGTTATTACTGCTAAGTTTGCAGTGAGTATTAAAGAAAAGCAAGATAGACTTCCTACGTTATATTGGTTACCGAAACTTCATAACCGACCTTATAAAGCACGTTTCATTGCTAATTCTAGTTCTTGTACCACTACTGTTTTGTCCAAACTGCTAACTTCATGCCTTACTGCTGTTAAAAAACATTGGATTAGATACTATGATACTGTTTACGAAAGGGACGGAATTAATTATTTTGTACTGACCGTTCTAAGGCGGTGGTCCCGGTGTTAGTCTTACTTTTTGTTGCTTTGTGGTTTATTCTACGAGGCGATTTGTTGTATGTCTTTCCGTGTGTCAGTTTGTTCTTGTGTTTTTCAGTCCTTTTAGTATTGCGATTACCTCGCTTGGGGAAGAGAGAGCTAATCTTAGCGCTTTTCGTACGTTTGTTCGGTTTGTGCTTGTTTAGATTTGTCGGTTTCCTCTTCCTCTTGGGGTCTGGGAAGGGCTGCGGTTTGTGATTGTAGCACTCCCTGGACTTTTCTCATACCTTTTTTTTTATGTTTTCGCTTTGATGCACTGATTGAGTTGGGAGCCTTTATGCGAACCGAATTTTTATGTATTTCTGTATTAAGAGTAGCATCGGGATCCACTTTTCACCTACACACTACATAGGCTGTGTAGAACCAATATAGAGAGCAGTAAATACCTGACCAGGCAACATGGATGTACAGGTTGATTTGGGTTTTCACTGTTCACCTACACACTACATAGGCTGTGTAGAACTAATGTAGTGAATAGTTAATACCCTGACCAGGCTACATAGATGTACAGGTTACTCTGGGTCTTCATTGTTCCCCTACACACTACACAGGCCATGTAGAACAAATATAGTGAGCAATAAATACTGTGATCAGGCTACATATCTGTACAGGTTGATCTGGGTCTTCACTGTTCACCTTCACACTACACAGGCCGTGTAGAACCAATATAGTGAGCAGTAAATACAGTGATAAGGCTACATAGATGTTCAGGTTGATCTGGGTCTTCACTGTTCACCTACATACTAGTCTGGCCGTGTAGAACTAATACAGTGAATAATAAAACAAAAGGTAAGAGAAAAGTCCAGGGAGTGCCACAGTCACAAACCGCAGCCCTTCCCAGACCCCAAGAGGAAGAGGAAACCGACGAATCTAAACAAGCACAAACCGAACAAACGTACGAAAAGCACTAACATTAGCTCTCTCTTCCCCAAGCGAGGTAATCGCAATACTAAAAGGACTGAAAAACACAAGAACAAAATAACATACGGAAAGACATACAACAAATCGCCTCGTAGAATAAACCACAAAGCAACAAAGAGTAAGACTAACACCGGGACCACCGCCTTAGAACGGTCAGTAGAGTAAACCACCGGGGATGGGGGGGGGGGGGGGGGGGTGAGGGGTGTTTAAAGCACTTTTACAGCTGGCTAACTTCACCCGGGGTCCCGATGCTACTCTTAATACAGAAAATCATAAAAATTCGGTTCGCATAAAGGCTCCCAACTCAGTCAATGCATCAAAGCGAAAACATAAAAATCAAATAAATCACAATAATAAACAAAGACGAGTACTCATGGCTAATTCTACTGTATGCCAGAGTAAATGAAAACCAATAGTTGAACCACGGCGGGCCAAGCCAAAGACATATCGTCAAGCCCCAACCGACTGGTTAAAGTTTTACGAAGAGGCCGTCATTGAGCCTGAGGCCCGAACCGCCGTCGTACAATTAAAGAGTGTGAAGCATAGCCATCAACAATGATTGGGTTGACAACTAGGCATGCAATCTGCCGCATAATATCCAGGCTATAGCCAATTCTTTTATAACGGTTAATAAGTTTTCTGAATTGCTCCGAAAAGTTAGATTTATCTACAATTTTTCTAAATCTGTACACTAAGTCACCGTAAAATTCGGGTTCCGATATACCTTGTTGCAGAAGTGTTTCCAGACTGACGCTATATTTTTCTAACAAGGCATTGTGTCTGCGATAAAATTTCGAAAACGCTTTACGAAGTTTAAAATAACGATAGCCCTGCCTAAGAAGTTTGGCAGTTTGGCTAAAAACACTGACCAGACTGCATAATGAAGAGTTCATCTGGGTCTTCACTGTTCACCTACACACTATGCAGGCCTTGTAGAACCAATATAGTTAGTAACAAATACCCTGACCAGGCTACATAGATTACAGGTTGATTTGGGTCTTCACTATTCGTCTTCACACTATACAGGTCGTGTAGAACCAATACAGTGAGCAGTAAATACCCTGACAAGGGTACATAGAGGTACAGGTTGATCTGAGTCTTTACTAATCACTCACACACTACGCAGGCTATGTATATAACCAGTACAATGAGTACTTAATACCCTGGCCAGACTATACAGATCTACACGTTGATCTAGGTCTTCAGTGTTCACCTAAACACTACACAGGCTGTGTAGAACCAATATAGTGAGCAGTAAATACCCTGATCAGGCTACATAGATATGCAGGTTGATCTGTGTCTTCACTGATCACCTACACACTACGCAGGTTGTGTAGAACCAATACAGCGGGTTGTTAATACCCTGACCAGACTACATAGATGTATAGGTTGATATAGGTCTTCACTGTTCACCTGAACACTAAGCAGGCTATATAGAACTGAGTAGTAAAGACCCTGACCAGGCTACGTACATATACAGGTTGGTTTGGGTCTTGACTGTTCAC